>JAQJVL010000025.1:1940260-2013907 GCA_035578905.1 Stictocephala bisonia
TCCCTCCCGTACACCCAGCACCCACGCCTCCTTCTGTAAGTGAGCCGTCTGTATACCAGACGCTTCCTTTGACTTGTGCAGGCTCAGTACTCCCTATCCACTTATCTCTACTTGGAAGGAAGGCCCTGACCTGCCTGTCAATTCTGTACCTAGGTGTAATTGAGTCTGTTCCCATCGAAAGCAACGGGTCCAGACCAATGTCCCTAGATAGTACTTCCCCATGGAGTCCTGGTTGGCCAGGCAACCAGCCACCAGTCGTCCTTATTCTAAAGGCCACTTTACAAGCTTCCCCTTTTACAAACAGGTCCACTGAGCAGAGATTAGTGAGGACCTCCATCACCGCCAATGGGGTTGTTCTAATTGCGCCTGTAATTCCCAGGCACGCCATTCTCTAACATCTGTCTAATGTTAGCCTTGCACTGTTCTGTGCCATGGCCGGCTACCAGACAACTGTCGCATAACATAAGGAGGGCCGAAGTACACTCGTGTACAGCCAGTAAACCATCTTTGGTTTAAGACCCCACGTTGTCCCAATGGCTCTCCGATAAGCCCAAAAAGCCATTCTGAACTTCCTGGCTTTCTCCTGAAGGTGCTTGAGCCAGTTCAGTTTAGCATCCAGGATAACCCCCAGTTACTTAACCGACCCTGTAGCTCTTAGCTCCATATTTCCCATAGTGGGCATGTTTAGGCCATCCAGCCTCTTCTTCCTAGTGAAAAGTACAAGTTCTGTCTTGTTAGGATTAACCGAGAGCCCTTGTCCCTACACCACCTTTCTAGGTATCTCAAGGCAGCCTGGACGATGTCCGACACCGTGCTGGCAAACTTACCAACGCCCAGTATACACACATCGTCCGCGTATGCCTGAGCATATACTCCCATCCCGTTCAGCGCCCTTAGTAGGTCATCAACCACCAGGGACCACAGAAGAGGGGAAAGGACACCCCCTTGGGGGCAGCCACTTCCGACTACAACCTGAACCAACGCTTCGTTCAGTGTTGCCTTAACCAATCTGCTTCATAGGTAGGCTTCAATCCATCTGGCAATAATGCCCTTGACGCCCGTCTTAACGACAGTAGCGATCATAGACTACAGGGGGACATTGTTGAACGCCCCCTCTATGTCCGTGAAAACACCCATGGCTAGCTCCTTCTGCCGAATCATCTCCTCAACCCTCGTGACGAGTCTGTGAAGAGCCAACTCAGCAGCAGATCTCCCAGCCATGTATGCGTGTTGATTTGTATGGAGCGGGTTATCTCTCAATACCCCGTCCCTCATTTGCCTATCGACCACCCTCTCCAATGTCTTCAATAGAAAATACATGAGGCTGATCGGTCTGAAATCCTTAGGTCTGGAATGTGTACCCCTTCCAGATTTGGGGATATAGACCACTTTTGCGGTTCTCCACAGCCTTGGGATAAAACCCAAGGCCAAGGAAGCCTTACATATTGTGGTCAGGTGGGGTAGGAGCGATTCCAGGCCCCTCTGCAAGTGCACAGGCAGGATATCATCCGGCCCAGCAATCTTGAAGGGGGCGAAGCACTCAACTACCCACTTAATCCTTTGCTCTGTGACAACCCTCTTTGCCTCACTCCAGTCCCCGTGCGAGACCCCGTTGCAAGCCCGCCTCACCAAAGTGGGGGGGGGGGCTCGCCGCTCGTTCCTCGACGGATCCCGGAAAGTAAGTCTCAAATATGAGTTGCAAAGTCTCTTCTTCTGATCTGTACACTCCCCATCCTCTTTAATGAGGGGTCCCAGTCCTCCCCCAGGGTACTTAGCCTGTCCTTGTGAAGCCTAGACATCACTGAGGTCGTCTCTATAGAGGTACAAAAGTCTCTCCAGGATTTTCTGGAGAATCTGCGAACTTCTCGTCTGTAATTTCTTTGGGACTCCCGGTAGGCCAGCCAGTCAGCATCAATACCGGATCTGTTGGCCTTGCCGAGGAGCCTTCTGGTTCTCCTTCGATGGACCTCTAATTCTTGAGTCCATCTGCGGCTTCGATCATCCCTTTGTGTATTTAGAGGGCAGTTGTTCTCATAAGAGGTGATTACAGCCTCCGTAAGGAGTGCCACTCTCTCTTCTAGGTCCTGTCCAGATCGAATCTGGCCTTTAGGAATTATTACCAGTCTGTCAGACAGTTCCACCAAATAGGAGGCCTAGTCTGTCTGTCTGGGATTCCTGTACACCGTCAGTGTTGTCTGGCCCTCAAGCACAAAGCAGATGTGTCTGTGGTCCGACAACGAGGGTTCCTGCGAAACTTCCCAGTCCCTAATGTCATGAAACATTGAGGCTGAGGCCATAGTTATGTCTCTTATTATTATTATTATTATTATTATTATTATAACCTCCCTCCTAATGATGTTCGAAAAGGTTGGGAGATTACCCTTATTGAGTACCAAAAATTCGGTACCTCTCAGGTATTATGCAAGAGAAAGGCCTCTCTCGTTCGTGTTACTGCTTCCCAAAACCTCATTGTGAG
This sequence comes from Stictocephala bisonia, assembly GCA_035578905.1. Lineage (NCBI taxonomy): Eukaryota > Metazoa > Arthropoda > Insecta > Hemiptera > Membracidae > Stictocephala > Stictocephala bisonia. The sequence continues at coordinate 1,942,737 of JAQJVL010000025.1, forward strand.
AGTTGTAGTCACAGCCGACCACTAGCTCAAGGTTCCCACTCCGGCAGTAATCCACCAACGCCACCATCTCTCTTGATGGTGGGAGGATCGTCTTATCGTATGGGAGGTATACCGATGCAACCACCAGTTCCCTCCTTGCGCCATTGACCTCCTGCAGTTTAATTACCACTGCAACCACATCACCCCCACAGAATTCCGGTATGAGCGAACCGTCTACGCCTGCAACCAAAATGGCCACCCGCGGTTTCAGCCCACCCGATCCCCCATAGAGCTTATATGTAGGAATGTTAAGACCCTTAATACAGTTATCCCGAATCCACGGTTCCTGAATCAGAGCAACATTAACCCCTCTATCTCTTACAGTTCTAGCTAGTAGAGTAGAGGCCTCAATACTATGATTGAGGTTGGCTTGTAGGAAACTTACCATTTCCGCCACTCCAGCACCTTGTTCCTCGGTCCCCCTCTTGCTCCGGGAAGCCCAAGCCTCTTCTTGTCTCTACCAGACTGGGCAGGGTCCGAAGACATGCCGCCCTAGTCTGCCTCCACCACTGAGCTGGGCTGCTCACTTACCTCTGGCACGTTCAAGGCTGTTTCCTCTTTTCTTTTGTCCATTTTTGAATTGTTTTATTTGTGTGTGTGTGTGTGTGTGTGTGTGTGTGTGTGTGTGTGTGTGTGTGTGTGTGTGTGTCCATTTTCAAGTCCCAAGGGCCATCCATATTCCTTTTGCCACCTCCCCCTCGATCGCACCCACGCTCCCAGGGACCCCTGTGGCCTCGGAAGTGCCCCCCTAGCCCGTCTACACGGTCCCATCCAGTAACCAACTGGCAATGTAAACAGGATCGGGATTTTCGCCAGCTGATAGGGCAGCCACCACATGCTGGTGAGGCCATGTCGGGCCCCTGTACTATCTGGCAGTCCGGTGTGCCATCTCGGTTTTAACAACTGTACCGTCAAGAGCCCTAGGGTCATGGTACCCGCGGTTTGGTGGCTCCATTCATACTTCTGGTCCCTGAGACAGTTTCATGTATTTGTATGAGTTGGGTGTGGTGCTGAGTTCAGGGTCCGCGGGGTCACTGCTCCCGTCAGCTGCCCCTGCCACCCTCAGCCCACCCTTACACGTATGGTGGTACTGGCCCACCAGCCCACCCTTACATGTACTCTGGTTTTGGCCTACTAGCCCACTCTTACACGTACAGTGGTATCACTAGTTGGTTGGCAAGTAAATCGCATGAGCTTTGCTACTGTCTGTTATTATATTGTACTGTGTTCATATTTTGAAAATAATTCTTTGAGGCATTACACTGCGTCGTGGTTATACGGAATACATTCTCAATTCAGTATTTCACATTATAATTTTACTTGATTACATAATATGTCATCATTCTAATCATAAATTAATTTATAAAACATAAAATATATTATTAGGAATATGTTAAGTTACATAAAACTGTTTGCATGTATTAGGATACATTTTGTAACATTAAAAATTAATAATTTTCTAGCTGATAAATAATAAACTAGAATTAGTTGCCTAGTTGTCATCTAATAGTACTGCATATTATGAATATGCGTGAATGCAGACTTCTTGTTTTGCTGTATTGTACGTAAGAAAATGTTTAGGAGACGACAATATTCCTCCAAACAAGCCTGTGTTACACCTGCAGGCCTAATGCCTTCCAGGTGTTCTTTACGGCTACTAAATGTACAATTACAGCCCAATACTGGGCCTGAATTCTTTTGCATGTAATGAAATCTTGACATTACATCCTATTGACTAAAAAATGTATCACAGTTTAAGTTGAAGTATTGTCCACTTATATAGTACTAACGTTAGATAGATAAAAAACTACTTTTCATAAATATAATACATATTTAAATAAAACTGATACACTTAAAATTGTACCTTCACAAAATAAAAGGTGAAGACATTTTACGCTATACACTGTGCAGAATATACAAACATAAACATAAGATTAGTAGTTATTATTTATTTAGATATTAATGGTTACATATTGTTTGACTATAGATCAAGGTGCAGATCGAGATTATAGCAAATAAAATATAGATAACTTACAATATTAATGGTTACATATTGTTTGACTATAGATCAAGGTGCAGATCGAGATTATAGCAAATAAAATATAGATAACTTACAATATTAATGGTTACATATTGTTTGACTATAGATCAAGGTGCAGATCGAGATTATAGCAAATAAAATATAGATAACTTACAATATTAATGGTTACATATTGTTTGACTATAGATCAAGGTGCAGATCGAGATTATAGCAAATAAAATATAGATAACTTACAATATTTAATGAACCACACACCCTTCCATACACGTACAGCAGTATTAGAATATGTTTGTAGTTTTGTACAGCAAGCTAATTAAAATTAACTGAGGATCACAATCAGGTTATAAATATTTTTTTTATCCCATACATTTAAGAGGTAATACCAGCCGGAAAATAAATTTAGTTTTTTTAACGTTTACATTGTAGAAATATTTATACCAACATAATTTAGATTTAATTTTTTACTAAAGCCTTATTAATTAATTAATCCTAACTCAGCATCAATAACAAAAACTAAAGATCCACATATTCATGATATATGACTAGGTCGTAAAGTGATATTTAATTTATTTCTTAAGTTATAAAGACTAGAATAAGAGAAACATCATAACTGTAAGTATGAATTTGTGTGCGAAATTTTTTATTTTCCACATGCGTTTATTAAATTATAATGATCCGCGAAAAAGTCTACTCTTTTTGTTGTTATTAGATGAATAAACAGGGTAAATATACTATTTAGTGTACAAACTGAAGGGTAACACGAACGCATACTGGAAACTGACTAAATTTAGTTACATTATATGAAACTGGTAACTAAAAATGTTTGTTTATGAAAAACGTTTAATGAAAACGCCAGTTACACTGAATAATACAATATAACTGTTTCAACTTTTTAAGTTGACCATAAAATATATGTAATTTTGTTTTTTATATAATTTGACGCATTTTCTTTAAAAACCAAATAAATGATCTTCTAAATATCTAATTTTATTTCACAATAGAGACCACCTGACACTCTTAAAGCCTCGAAATGTAACAATCCTGTTTGTATGGTAATGGTACGGTGTCGTTTAAACGAATATTGTCAGGCCTGAGCATATGTGCTTAGCCTGACTACAACAACTCCTGCGTGGCCTGACTGCAGCCACTCCTGTGTGAACTGACATCACCCACTCCTGCGTGGCCTGACTGCAGCTACTCCTGTGTGACCTGACTGCAGCCACTCCTGCGTGGCCTGACTGCAGCCACTCCTGTGTGACCTGACAGCAGACACTCCTGTGTGGCCTCACTGCACCCACGCCCGCGTGGCCTACCTGCAGCAACTCCTGCGTGGCTTGACTGCAGCCACTTCTGCGTGTCCTGACTGCCACCACTCCTTAGAGGCCTGACTGCACTCACTCCTGCGTGGCCTGACTGCCACCACTTCTGCGTGACCTGACAGCAGACACTCCTGTGCGGCCCACGCCTGCGTGGCCTGCCTGCAGCAACTCCTGCGTGGCTTGACTGCAGCCACTTCTGCGTGGCCTGACCGCACTCACTCCTGCGAGGATTGACTGCAGCCACTTCTGCGTGTCCTAACTGCTGCCAGTCCTTAGTGGCCTGACCGCAGCCACTCCTGCGTGGCCTGACGGTACCGACTCCTTTATGGCCTGACTGCAACCACTCCTGCGTGGCCTGACAGTACCCACAACTGCGTGGCGAGACTGCAGCAACTATAGCGTGACCTGAATGCAGTGAATCCTGCGTGACCTGACTGCAGCTACTCCTGTGTGACCTGACAGCAGGAACTGCTATGTGACCTGATAGAAGATACTCCTGTGTGGTCTCACTGCACCCACGCCCACGTGGGCTGCCTGCAGCAACTCCTGAGTGGCTTGGCTGCAGCCACTCCTATGTGACCTGACAGCAGACACTCCTGTGTGGCTTCCCTGCACCCACGCCCACTTGGGCTGCCTGCAGCAACTCCTCCGTGGCTTGGCTGCAGCCACTTCTGTGTGACCTGACAGCAGATCATTCTGTGTGGCCTCACTGCACCCACGCTCGCTTGGCGTGACTACATCTACTCCTGCGTGGCCTGACTGTACCCACTCCTACGTGGCCTGACTGCATCCATTCTTGATTGCACCCAATCACAAAATAACAACCACTATATTTGTGATTGACAGATCATTGAGGGCTACTAGCTTGCTGTAAAACATTATTAATAGAACTTAATCTTCTCAACATCTAACCTTATTAAAATAGTGTATAATTTTACTGAAATAGTGAAGCAATAGTAATATACGTAATTTTTTGTACACGTTTTTGCTAAAATGAGGATGATTTTTAATTAATTATGGCCTATAGCATACAAAACAATATTGAAACATATTTTATGAAATATATTCGAATATATTAGAATATATTAAACTCGAAGGTGTTCAACTTGACGAAATAATATTATAATATATTCATAAAAATAGTTATAGTTTAAGAAAATGTTTACATGTATTATTTTAATGAACTTTACAAACTTCATTTAAAAAAACCAAATATTACTGAACGAAATGCAACAAAATCATTTTTAACTCAAAATATGAGGATATAATTAGAGTAAAACATTTTAATACCTCGGTGCAATTTTGGAGCCAATCGGAGGAGAGAAAGTTGTGCAGAAGATTACACTACAGAAAATGAACATAAAATAAGTGGAATGGGTGTTACACCACTCACACATATATAGTAAGGCACAATAACTAAACCAGTTGCATTATAAGCTGGCGAAACACTAACAATCCACACAAAATGTGCTAAAACAAATAATACTCAAAGAAGTACGAACAACTATGATGAAGATTAGGTAAAACATTAATAGAAGAAGGATACCGGCCACAATCAAGAGATACCACAAAATATATAAATAACCTAGGAGCTGACATGAGAGGGAAAATATTCTATGGACATGTTATAGAAGACTTTCAACAATTATAACAAGCAAAAATTGAACGAAATAATGATACAGGTACATACAATTTTATAAATAAAGTAGAGAAGTGGATTGTATTGCCAGAGAAGAAAACACCAAAGACACCAGTAACAAAATGGCCGGAAGAAAGATAGAGAAAACATGGAGAAAGGATGAAAGAAATGTGGAAGAAATGACTGCATAGTGCTTTGCATCATCAATTTGTGATCATCGATTTGCAATAAATATAAAATTATATGAAATATTTCAATTAAATTAATGTATTAAATAGATAATCTTGTGCTTTCTGGGATAATGAAGCAAGCGATGTTTTTTCTATGTTATACGATTAGAGTTGAAAAAAAAAACAATGCCAAGGTATCTAAATGCAGGTAATTTGAGAATAAATATAACTCATTATATTTGTCCTTCAGTTTCTCTGCTAAGTTTAAAAGTCTACTTACAATATAGAATATAAAAAATAGAGTTTTTATTAATGGCATTATAATTAATTACTGCTTATATTTATACATGTTCAATCATTATTCTTCTTAATTTCATGTTTCGCAATTTAAAAGTTTAAAAATATAACAAATAATGTACAAGTATGTTATTGGTTGAAAATAATATTGTATTAAATACGGAAAAAAACTTGTTAGGCAGGCAAAATACTAATTAATTATTTTATGCCAATGCAGTTCGAAATCAATAAAGTTGAGGGTCCTGCTTAGAATGTCAGAGCAGTAGACTAGAACTTATCGTTATAGTGTACATGGTCTTTAATGAGAGCTTAGTATTGTGGATACGGTAGCTTATTTTACTTGCATTTATAATATTTAATAAATTTATTTGTTGTAATACCAATATTTATATTTAGATACTGAGAAATAATTATCAGAGTTTACTTTAATAAAAATATCGGTTTTGGTAGTAAATAAAACTACATATTGTATGTATGTACATATTATATAGTAATGACTTCTGTGATTTAATTTACAACTATACAGATTTTTTTTACAAAAGTAAACTCTTATAATTGTTGAATATCTAAATATAACTATTGGTATTAAAATGCAAAAATTTATTAAATATTATAAATTTAACTAAACCAATTTTCTAACAAACTATAAATAGTTGTTATACGACATATTCATGCTTGGTTGTTTTTCTTTTTATAATTGATACAATTAGCACTTAAAACTATACTATAAAAGTAAATAAAAATAAACATATAGTACAAAACAAATTACATAATCTAAGAATATTTTTATTTAATTTAATAAAGTTTATTTGGACAAGTGGTAAATGGTAAACCATGTTCATATATCTGTTAATGACAACAAGACTCTGCCATTTTCAGTACATGTCCTCCTCATAGTGTCATAAATGATGCTGTATCTGTCAGAGCTAATTAAATAATTGTGCTTCAACGTTCATTTCTCCCTTGCCTTTGCATGTTCATCGTTGTACAGTTTTATCACTGACACAAAAGACATTTTATGCCGCACTTAATCAACTGTTAAACTTAATCAAAAACTGCACCAAATATTTTGGCTATATTGAGTATAAAGTGATATGTAGAATGCGAAATGTAATTTTGAACTATCGTCTTTAATTTTATTGCAAGCGGTCCAATTTTAATTCTTATAGTTACATTATAAAGCACGGAGAAATGATAATAATAAAAACACGTAATAGTTCGAAAAGTTTAAATACATTTTAGATGTTTATCTGCCTTTTTGTTATACTCTCCTCCAAGAACATGGTCTCCAAAAAAATAGTTTTTATAATGAAAATAATAAAAATATTGAAAATGAATTAAAACCTTTAGTTTAAATAGATAAATTGATATTAATCTGTATAAAATAATTTATATTTGTGAGTTTTCTTACCTTGGAAGTGAGATTAGGCTTAATAGTTGTCATATATCTGTCGATATACGATGGGGGTCTTGTATATAATCCATCATTTTATGTTCAATGTCCAGAAACAAGACTTCATTCTACATTACAATTGTACGCAATAATCATTTCCCATGCATTATCTGAGGAAATACGACTAATACTAGACATGTTCAATATCCCTGTCTAAGATATTTATTGAAATAATATCGAATAACCTTTAGTTTATTCAATATTATTTCCTTTAGTTTATTCGAATAAATAATATAATAGTGTATTTCAGATTATTTAAACTATTTTCAACTCGAATAGAATGTACAGTGTCTAGTGTTTTTCTTGAAGAGGCATGACTAGATTTATTTTATATAATAGTCACAAACATTAAGAATATTTGTGCCTATTATAAATATTTCTTACATTAATTAAATAAAGAAGAAAATAATCAAAATCATGTGTGAATTATTTTGAATTTCTTATCCCATAATTTATATATTTTAGCATATTTAACAATATATTACTAAGGAATAAATGCAAGTGTAATTTCTAATAAACACATACAATTTGGCAGATGGGACACAGACCAAATATAATCTACCTTCAATTAGACTAATTAGCCGTTATCCGCTGGTATGGCGAGATCTCTGATATTGATATGACGGACATTAGTGTGTGTATTAGAGTGACGTATAACTGGACATTTCATTACGTCAAAAGTAGTGAAATAACTACGATTATATTAGTTTCAGTGTCGAGAAAGTGTTTTAAATGAAATATACACATATTATCTTAAATAGTTTGACGTTAAAAATAATGTTTGCTTGTTGGTTGATCAAGAGAATAAAATATCTTCATGTATTGAAATGTACATGAACTGGTTATATTTTGCATTTAGTATAAACATTTTTTACCAAATTAGAATTTAAACTGGTTAAAGAAGACTTTGAGGTTCATTATTTATAGCAACATTCCATAGTGGTTCACTTCATCGCTATCTGAAAAAAATATGTATGCTTACTTGTACATAGTTACTGTCTATGGATCACATTTTCCAACTGTTAACTTGAAACCCTCTAACAAATAAAAATAGATTGACAGTGACTTTATTTTTCTCTGTGGTATGGAACCCTAGGCCTAGGATTATAAACTGTTAATTCTTTTTATAACTAAAAACCATAATAAAAAGAAAAAAAAATTATCATACTTAAAAAAATTAAAAGTATGATAATATATATATATATATATATATATATATATATATATACATATAAATACACTTTTTACTAAATCTTTTTATTGATAAATAGGCCATATTTATTTGAATAAATTATAAATTTTAAGATTTTATTCTTATTTGCTTTTGAGATTTATAGTCCTGTAATTAATTTTGTTTAAATATTTATTTATTATTTTTAAATATTATTTTGGCACTGTGACATAGTGTATGTGTTATTTTTTATTTAGGCCTAGTTGTTAAGTTTTGTATATCGTGTTATGTTTCTTCTTGATTTACAAAAAAACAGTACCGTACTATATTTTAATTAATTTGCTTAATTTTCAATTTTACCAAAAGGGTGATTAGGTGTTTGAATAAAAAAATCAATCAACTTACGTTTTAGACTTCTTTAGTCGTGGATAGTGAAGCTGATGAAGTTATAATACAGAAAAAGCAGGCGGACTTCATCAGGCAGACCGAGAGCCGGAACAACGGAACAGACCAAAGTCTGAGCCAACGGTAACGAAAGTAACAAGCAGACAGCTCAAAGACGATTTCTAGCAGCCTCGTAAACGAAAGAGAAGAATATAACAAAATATACCGGCCAAAAGACACGGTACAACATACCTATCTTTTTAATCAGTAAGGTACCTAGTGGATATGAAGTAATATTCTCTGTACCTCTGATAGAACGTATACTTTTCTCACATACATTTTGTAAAAATATGAACAAAGTTTGCACGTAGTTCTTATATGCTGTATTTAATAATTTTCACGCATTAACAAAATCCAAACTATTTTAATCAATTAAAATATTGAAAAGTACTGGAAAGATATAATTTGTACTAGTATTTTTAGGCACTTAACAGGTTAACTGTATGGCATATGAAAATAAGCATAAAATCAACATCAGTTAGTATTTTCAGTTAGTAAAATAGTTACTCATGTTGAAAATGTTTTAAATAAACTATGTACTCTTTCCAATGCAGTTATTTACAAAAAATATCCAAAACAACTCAGCCATAAATAGTATTTTAGTAATGCAGGAAAGTTCGCACATAGCTCAAAGTAATACTCAAGATAAACGAAAGGATTGTGTTGTGATGTGATAAACAGAATTACTAAACCGCAGTTTGTAGCTACATAACATTTTAGAGAAAGGTTTTCTTGTTGAACATGAATGAGTGGCTTATGATATTACTATATTCCTCTATTGTGTCTTACGTATTATAGTGTGCATTATCCTTTTGAACATATTTTCAACTACTTTCAAACTTACACAAACGATTTGTATTTGGTGTTGTATAAAATATAATTAAAATAACCCGAAAAACACATTTTTATATTATCTTGACAATTTAAAGTTGTACATTGAACTGCTATCCTATAACGTTCCACTTAAGCTATTGTATAATGTAATAAAGATTTGGGTGTTGTCAGTATTATTTACTGGGGCGAAAATGGAGTAATATATTCGAACGTTTGCTTCCTTGACGTATAAAAAAAATATTGATTTGTCACCACTTTGTTTGTAAGATTATATATAGAAACAAAAAGAAATTGAAATAAATGGAGGGGTATCAGTAAAATTTTAATAAAATTATCTGTAAAACATTTTTAATCCTACAATTGTCATAAATTTTTGGAATATAGTATAACACATAATGAAATGTAACATTAAAACTGATTTTACAAATGCTACAAATGATGGTATTTTACTGGATGCTATAACAACATATTGATTATTAAAAATAGTGCCATAAATAACAAAACAAAATAAAATTGATTGTGCATACAATAGTCGTATAGTGAAATTGGTGTGTTTATAAAAAATTAGTTGGAAGGAATATTTATGGAGAGAAGGGTAAATTTAAGGAGAAAATACATTGTTTTGCCACCAGTTTTAAATGGAGGTAAAAATAAGATTTTAGGCAATAACTGCCCAAATATAGTGTACATCACAATTTATTTCTATAAGGTTGGCAGAACTAGTAGTCAGCTTAAGATATTCTGTCTCGGATCAGATATCCGTTATGAAATGAGTAAGATTAGAAAAATACTTACTTTAGATCTTGTTTTATAGTGTAACCTTTGTTTTATTTACCTTTGAATCAACCTTTATCAATATATTGTTCAAGGCTACAAACTATTTTGTACCTTTGTAAGCTTGACATTATAACTTCGGGATGGCCTATTGTGCCTGTATAATTCCTATTATTCCAATCCTTAATCATTATTAACTGCCTATTTTTATTTAAATGATATTTGGAAATTTAAATTGTATTTTTGAAGATTTTGTTTCTTAATTAGAATGTTGCAATATATATAACGTGGAATGATAAGTAATCTCTAGACAGGTAAATACATTTTGAACGGAAGGTTCCGACATTACTGCAAGGTAATGGCGTCAAGCAACATCTAGCGTGGCTGTTCCTTGGATGGGTGACTGTTGAGGGATCCGGTCCTAGCACGCAGTCCACCTGACCGGTCACTGGTGGTAGGTCTGAAGTCAACTTTAAGCCAATGGTTAAGTATATGAGAGGGAATCTTATGAGAGGGATTCTTAGCCCTAACTTGGCCAGGTAAAATAAGACATCCTTTATCCTTACAGGAACATTTGTTGAGGAGTCAGTTTTCATTTGAAGTGTCAAAGAAGGCACGACTCTTGCTGCTGTTACTAGGGTTACCTATGTTGACATATAATTTAAAATTATTCAATATTAACTTTTTTGAGATTCTATGCTTTATTAGTTTTTATTTAAGTCTTGAAAATTATTAAATATTTGTCTCTAATAACGTATGTTTTATTTGTTCAAAGCTGACTTGCTCTGTGTAGATGTACGTTTGGCGGACAATAAACTCCATATTGAATATGTACATTGAATAAGTTGTGAGAGAAAGTAAAATACACATTTCAGTTGACAATCAATAACTACTGTAATATCAAGGAACTAAAATAAAATTGATCAGGGAGTTTTTTTACAGTATCCATAAATTTCACTGTATGACAATAATAAATCTGAAACAAAACGGAATGACACGCGCGTGAGTCGTGAATGACAATAACGTGTGCTCACTTGCCTACTCTCCGTTCCAAGTTAACATATTACTATGGGACAAAAACATATTACTATGTAGACAATATAAATCGAATGGAAGTTACTGCAGTACTAGTAACTGTGAACACACTGGACGTATGCATGCTTGAATACACAAAAAAGAAGAAATTGTTATGGTTTTTAAAAGGTGAATTTATATGATTCATATCTATTTGATATAATAGATATGTTTAAAAAATATATTTGTATTATTTATGTGTATTAAATATTCTATACAAATAAATACAATATATTAAAAACATTGTTATATCATACAGGGGTTATCTGTATTTCATTTCTTGATACAACATCTTACAAAGACAATGTTTAAAAGCCCTTGCTCGGGTTACACCTTTTCAGTCCATGACATTATTTTCAATATAAAATTGAACGTAAAGAGAGTGGGAGTTTTTATCCATTTTTTCGTAAATACAAGCTATAGTAACAAAAAACAAAAGAACTTTTGTAATAACAACAAGTGTGAGACACGAACAGTACATGTGAGAGATAGACAAATGCCACGTACGTGTATGGGTGGGCGGATGGGTCAATACCACTGTACATGTATGGGCAGGTGGGTGGGTCAGTACCACTGTACGTGTATGGTCAGGTGGGTGGATCAATACCATTGTACGTGTATGGGCAGGTGGGTGGGTCAATGCCACTATACGTGTATGGGTGGGTGGGTGGGTCAATACATGTTAAAAATGAACAATGTTAAAAACATTGTTTTTTGTTTTTAACATTTAAAATTGCCTTTTGGCTTCTTATAAACATTAAGAATTAAAGAAATTAATTCACTAATGCATTTAAATTACGCTTTTTAAGTGTCAGTGTTATTAATTCACAAAGAACTTAATTTATCAGTTTCACCCACTGGTTTACAAGAAACTACATTTTAGTGCTTTAACATGACGTAAAAAGTTTAAATAAAGTTACTTTAGTATTTAAATGAATGTTTATTACGCATAAAGGGTAGTTTAAATATGTTTTTTGTAAGTAGATACATAGTAGATTATTTGGTATTTATACATTTTGTTAAGGTTTATGAATTAAAAAGAAACTTTCTATTTCCTATAATTTAAAAACACTAGTCCTTTTATAGTGCCAAAGTTTAAAAGGCAATATCAAGACACATTTCCAGACCAACAACTGCCAAATCATAAAACCTTTAATGCTTTGTTTAGAAGACTTGTATAAAGTGGAAGTTTTCAAATTTACTTCCAAGATAGTAAAGGCATGCGACACATTTGTTTGGACTCCTAAGCTATAAGAGAATGTTATATAACCTGTTGATGAAGACCTGATATAAGGACTAGGCAGGTGGCTCGGACATTACACATCTCTCTCACTCTGCAATATGGAGAATATTAAGCTACTTCAATCCATACTATGTTCAAACTCTCGGCTCTGCTGATTTCCAAGTTCATGCAGATGTTTATAGCGGTTACTTCAAGCCATGAGAAGGATTTCATTGTCAATAATATTTTCAAATTAACCTACATTTCCCCAAAAAGGTATTGTAAATTCAAGTAATACCCATGTTTGGACTAATAAAACACCTAGAGGTTTTTTACAAAAAATAAATCAAAAAATAAATGATATACTATACAACATTTTGAAGCCAAAGACTTAGTACTTGTAGGAGGGTAAAATGCATAATTTATTCATTCTATACACCTTACTGATGAGGGAACATTTAAAGAAAGTGTACGTCGTAGATGGGTTGGATGAGATGACCACTACGTTCTTCACACGTGAAACCCGCGGATGTTTATGTCTGGAGCCACATGAAAACATGGCTATGTTACGTGATTGTCACTGTTATGTTAACAAAAATGTTAGTGGAAAATATATGAATATGTTTCTGAGAAACTTTAAAAACACGGTTTCAAATAAAACGTAATTCATACGGATATTTTAACCTTTAAAATATGTAGAGCCTATACGCAATTATTTTAAATAGGCTTTATGAAATCCTAATGTTGTTTAAATTTACCGGTGGCTGTTTGTTTTTTGTAAATTCTTTGTGTCTACTGTCTAGTTGAGTATTTTTTTCCAACAATAAAGTCATACTTGCATTAAGGGATAAATCAATTTCATATAACTGTTTAGATATGTACAGTATTCAATAAATAATGCATTTAAATTAATTTTTATTGTTAATTAACTGCACGATTTTCATAAAAATAATCGTCATTTGTCTACAGAATTGAGGGCTGGTAATAAATATTGCTTACTGTCGGTAAGATTGCTTTTAAATTTTCTACCATTTCATGAGAAGGCCAATGTAGTTTAGTTAGTTGAACCTAAGTCTCTTTCAAGTGTTAAATATGAATGACATCAAAAATAAACGCAAGACATTATCAGCCTAACTTATTAAAGAAAACTTATACCTTATAGTCTATATCTTAATATGAAAACACGAACATAAATAGGCCCACACGAAATGTGAATTCATTCCTGTTTTCAGGTACAGACTAGGGCTATAATTGTTTTTTAGAATAAGCCAGGCTTATAATAACATAGGTTAATGTAAAAGTAATTCAGATTTAATTTATTGAAAAGTACTTTGGTTGTACCCAGACGAAATGTTGGGAAGGGTTTACTCACAAAATAATGGATAGTCCTGGGCCTACCTTATAAAATATTTCATGATTATCAAATATTTTTAGTTGAGAAATGGTTTACGTTATTTCAAACAAGAGCTGATAAGAAGAGCTGTTAGATGAATTATGGACTCTTTTAAATAGGAAGTAATTTCAATGTCAAACATTAAGCAATTTTTTTATCACATACATAAATACATATATGTTTTAATAGGCATTTTATATTATATGTATTAATTATTACAGTGAAAGTATTTAGTTATGAGATACCTTGATTATTAATGAGAAATATTTGTTATAGTTTATGTTTTTAATTTAATAAAATACTAATTACCGTTACGGTAGGTATCATAGTCTGCAAAATACCTTTTAGTGTAATGATAAGTCTAAAAATAGTCAACTGTAACTGTACAGTGGTCATATAATAAATTGTAATGTTACAAAGCTGTCAGAAATCTACTATTTATAAACGGAAATAGGTTTATAAAAATAAATATTTCAAGTTTTTGTGACTGTCATTGTCTTGGTATCGTGCTTGACACCAGACGATTGCACTGAGCAATGCATGAACCCTACATGCATGTTGGATGCGGGGGTTACGTAATGAACATGCACTTAAAGCCGTCTTGACGGCACTTAAAGCTGAGATAGTGAGGATTATTGCTGTCAAGTGTCAGACCAACTGACACATTCAAATTAGTTTGCAGTCTAGTTCACTTTTATAACTTCAATCCATAAAATAATAAATAATATGAAATAACATATTAATAATCTCTACTATTTACTGAAAGTATACCACTTACAACGTGTATCAGGGCTTTAAGCACTTATAATTAATGTGATAAGGCTTTAACCATGTGAAATATATACATATACCGAATAGTTTTCTGTCACCTACCATTTACTGAAAGTATACCACTTACAACGTGTATCAGGGATTTAAGCACTTATAATTAATGTAATAAGGCTTTAACCATGTGAAATATATACATATACCGAATAGTTTTCTATCACCTACCATTTACTGAAAGTATACCACCTACAACGTGTATCAGGGCTTTATGCACTTATACTCGTAATTAATGTAATAAGGCTTTAACCATGTGAAATATGTACATATACTGAATAGTTTTCTGTCACCTACCATTTACTGAAAGTATACCACTTACAACGTGTATCAGGGATTTGAGCACTTATAATTAATGTATTAAGGCTTTAACCATGTGAAATATGTACATATACCGAATAGTTTTCTATCACCTACCATTTACTGAAAGTATACCACTTACAATGTGTATCAGGGCTTTAAGCACTTATAATTAATGTAATAAGGCTTTAACCATGTGAAATATATACATATACTGAATAGTTTTCTGTTACCTACCATTTAATTATTTTAAAAAGCTGTGATATATATTTGGATAAAGATACAATATATAAGTGATTTCCTGTCATACAGCTAAGTCTTATCTTCGAGCCATTTAAGACCTGCCTCAACGATTCTGTTTATGCTGGCAGCTACCACACAAAATATATGACATATGTGTATTTTACTATACAAATGGATTTTACACTATTAAATATAATCATTCGACATTACTATATAATATTATAGACCATATTGTTTTGTAGACATTTGTTACTGTGATATGCCTTATTAGTAATGCTTCGGTACAAATTTCAAATTTTTTGTAGCTAGAATCACCATAATTTTTCAAATAAAATTGGGTTGAATGTTCTTTAATCTGTTATACTGCCTTTGTTACTACTCTAGAATATTAAGTATTCTTCACATTTGTGTTATTTATTTTTTTATTATATTATTATATTTATTATATTATATTATGATATTTATTTTTCCATAAAAACCAAATCAAACAGATTTATAAATGATATTTAATTAAAAAACCTACCTCAAACTGGTGGGTGTTAATATTATAGATTACATTAGCAATATAAACGAATTTCTAATGTTGAATAATGAATTATTTAAATGTTTTACTAAATCAAGTTTGACATTTGCCTGGCCTTTTAAAACGAGGTACAGTTTTGACAATCGCCCTTTTTATTCTAGAGTGGTAATTCAAAACTGGCATTAATCTCCGTGACGTCACGACCATCAGTGGCTAACCACAGAGTTACATTTAACTTTGTTTACTAATAGGGTCTTGAATGCTAAACAAAGTGCCATTTATCAAATGTCACAGCAGTTGAATGAGCATTTTATAATACTGTATAACCATACTTACGAAAACTCACTGATATATTTTCCCAGTCGATCCAAAAGTTGGCATAACTTTTTTTCACATGTGTTCATATTTTATACAACTAACTAATTCCTTATATATATTACGTGAAGAAGGTTTTTTGTTTACGCAACAACTCATTTTTCTGAACTAATTTAAACTTTTGAGGTGACAAACAATTTGCCTGTGTTCGTAGTTATTCAATATGGTCTAAATTCTTCAACAATATTTTTACTGTGAAAAGCACGGTAATTCCTCAAATTACGTTTTTAGGCCATAAGAATAACATGGAAAGAAATTTAAACGAATCGTAAAATAACAGCTGTTGAAATGTAAGTAATGATTTAGTAAACGTTTATACAGCTGTTGGAATGTAAACAATGGCGTTCGTAATATTGATGAGATTAGATCTTTTATAATATTAAACCAGGAAAGGTTGTAGGAGTGGTTTTAATGGTTACCTAATGGATTTATTTTATGCATCTAATTAATTAATCTAATCAAACAAAAACAAATGAAATGAACACGTTTGAAATAAGCAGAGTAATATAATTTAATGTTTATGATAATGAATAGGTAGCAACGCAAGTAATGTGAGTGAGATACTGTAAATAAATTTAATGTTGTAATTTTCCGTTACACAGTTTACTATTATTATTTTGTAGTCAAAAGTCGCAGGTCGAGGCTGAAGGCCGAGGTGCAACGACCACAGCGAGTAACGGGATGTGGTGTCCCCTTCAGTTAATATGAGTTTGACCATCCAGAATCTTAGTACAATATATTAATAGTTTTATATAGTGTATTGAACAAGCATTATTGAGATTGTTGGATTTATTGGTATCTCGAAAGAATTTGTACATAGCGTTTAAACAGACAGCCAAGGTGGTATAATAATCTGGCTAAAAGAATACATCGTTACATCCATAACATTTGCGTTAATGTAAAGACTGTTACATGGTCGTTTGTCATATGTTTATAAAAGTAGTATAGTTGATTAATACCAATTCATACGAACAAAAAGCCTTTCTTAGCAATTCCTTCAAGAACCATGTCGACTCAGACATCATATACAAAGAAAGGATCACATGTACTAGACGTTTTTGATAGTAATACACGATTTTGTGTAGTAGTTTACTACAGGCCCTACGGCATATGAGGAATTGGAAAAATGACACTATTTATCACAAAAGATATTGATATGAATGTACGTTGAAGTATTTACTAGACGTTGAAGTTAAAAGTTAAAGATAAAGTTCATCTTATTTTACCAGGCGAAGTTAGTGCTAACTGAGGGACCAACACTTACCATGGGGACCAGTGGCTTAACGTGACTTCTGAACCATGGGGACTGGTGGCTTAACGTGACTTCTGAACCATGGGAGCGGCGGGGAAAAACTTTAGAAGATCTTATCAAAATTCGGACTGGGCCGATTGCATGGCAAGCCACTACCACTACGGTTAGTTAATTATGTCATAGTTACGGCTCTCCTATGACATTGTATGAGTTTAATAAGTTATCTAGCCAGTTCTCTTTTTAACTCTAGTTAGTATTAAAATGTAATAGACTTAAATAATATTTCATTATTTTGAAATACAAATAGATATTTATTCTTGGATAAAATATTTCCAGAAAAATTAACCAATTTGTAAGGAATACACAGTTCGTGGTAGCAATCGTAACGAGTCTCTCGGTTAACCTTTACAACATAACAAGCAGCAGCACGTTTTGCATTGTCTCACAAGACCAGTTGTTCCCGTCTTTCAAGGGTATCCTAAGTACATTTAATTAATTGTAAAATTAATGATACAGTGATGTTGAAGTATTTTCGTTGGAGTATACTTAAATGAACCAAAACATCATACAAAGATGTGAAACAATTTCAAGAAAGCCCGACTATGATAAGGACAATGCATTTGATGGTGTCGTAATTTGGGGAAGTATTGAAAATAGTGAATTCTTGAGGGTCCAGACTCCAATAGAAGACACTCCAAATTATTGTAATTTAAAGAACAGAAAATCGTGTAAACTAATGTTCAACTCCGTCTAAACCTACTAAATAAATCTGTCGCTTATATATGCTAGAATCTATTCTATTTTGTCTGTTTCTACCTGATAAGGGACAGTGACGTACATAATTGCAATACTAGAGGCAGAGATGGCTACCTACTGTATTGGTCAACACACGACGGTAAACATATTTGGATGTCAAACTAATTAACAGCTTAACTAACGAAATGGAATTTGCTATATTTTCTAAAACATTTAGGGCCCACTTGAAGAGCATTATGCTATCCCAGGAAGTTTACAACATAGGAGAGTTCCTAGCACACTACTGGGAGACCAACACAGTTGACTTATCTCATGTGACTATTACAAACACTTTAGGTGGTTTTGATTGAATGACCCATTTGTCTGTATGCTTGTGTGTAATTGTAATCAACGCTTGATTAAGTTAAGGCCATAATTTATTATTGTAATATTAATGAATAATCTTATGGACCAACCAAGTCAAACATTCATTACAATTACACACGTTTGCGATGAAATGTTTTTGTTATAGCCTAAGAAATAATGGCTTTATTGTTATTATTAGTTTCAGCAGTTTCATATAATAAGATAACTTAGAATAAAACAAATATAAAGTAATATTTGATTCTGTGATATTAGCATTATTTCATCTGCAAAATTACATCAATATGTACATGCGTGTCTTGATACAGTAAATAACTGATCCTCTCAATGGGAAGTCAATTTAAAGATAATATTAACTTACGTAACAATGTCTGATTCCATTGTGTAATTACAAGTATGCGAACCAATGGTGTATAGATCAAAATTAATTAACCTTCAATTAGGCTAATTAGAGGGCTGTAGTCCTCTGGAAATGCGATCTGTGATATTGGTATGTGTGAAATGGCGATCTGTGATATTGGTATGTATGAAATGGCGATCTGTGATATTGGTATGTGTGAAATGGCGATCTGTGATATTGGTATGTGTGAAATGGCGATCTGTGATATTGGTATGTGTGAAATGGCGATCTGTGATATTGGTATGTGTGAAATGGCGATCTGTGATATTGGTATTTGTGAAATGGCAATCTGTGATATTGGTATGTGTGAAATGGCGATCTGTGATATTGGTATGTGTGAAATTAGTTACAGTAATGATATAAACTATGTTACATTGGAATTAGTTCAATATACACAAATATGTTAGTTTCATTGTTGATACATTATTCTACATGAAGTATCTACATATTTGAAATAAATAGACTTACTCAAACTGTACATGAGAATAACACTTAAAAATTAATTAATGAAAAAGGTTATTTTGTAATTATCTTATTCTAGGTTCATTTCTGTTGCTGATTTGATCAGGGTCATAATGCCTAACAGATGATACTCAAGTGATTTTGTTGAACAAATCATTTCTGACCTGGCAAGGGTGTTTGAAATAATTAATATTCATAAAAACATGTTGATATTTAATATTGTTAAAAAGCTTCATGGTTGATGTTTGTTATAAAGTAATTTTTTTAAGGGATGAATATTCTTAGTACAAAACAGTACATTTTTACTGTGGTTTTACTCTTAAAAACTTACCGTTTAGTTTGAAGTCAACAAGACCCAAGTATAGAACCGTATTTATTCACTATTTTAACTAATGAATTATATAGATTCGTTCACTCAGCTAAAGCAGCATTCACTTACAACTTATATAATTTTAATGTCGTATATAAATTATTTAATAATTTGTAGAATTCCCGTTTTAATACAGAATGTTGATATTAATTGAGTTTTGATACAGAAACATCAAAACTCAATTCATAAATCATTATCTGAGTTATATAAAAGATTAAATTCATATTATGCCCGGCGAAGTGGGTGGTTAGAGCTAGTATTTCTTTATATACTGAAAACAGGAACACGTAAAGAGGCTTTGATCCACCCGCCCACCTTACACGTACAGTGGTATTGACTTACCCGCCCATCCTTACTCGAATATTGGTATTGACCTACCCGCTAACCGGACAGTGGTTTTTACTGTCGTTATTAATATAACACATTTAAAAATGTGCTATATTTACAGAAAATAAAACATTGTTTAGTACAATCATTATTATACACTAACGGTGTTTTGATCAAAATAATTGATAAGAGTAGAGATTTAAGGGTGCTTAGTGATTATTTGTTGACGTTTAACGCTCATTTGAAACTATGTATTTTATGAGCTAGTAAAATTGTGAGATTCGTTCATAAGAAAAGTAAACATTTTAGAAATATGGACACATTACTTACGCTATGAAATGCCTTTGTCTGGTCGATGTCAGGAAGTGCCTCTGTGGTCTGGAACCAATCAAGAAGCACTAAACAAGTCCCGTATAGTGATATGCTTAATCCGTTTGGGTTCCTGAGACATTTACTTACTGAGAGTGATGGTATCTTACAATTTAATTATTAATGGTAGTGCATTATTTTGATATTTCTAATGACACATTAGGCAAATTCAAATGTAAACACTTGAGTATGTTTTAATTTAGCTATTCCTTTTTTTTAATATTACCAATCAGTATTTTATATTTAATTATACATTTGAATTAATTATTCCAAACTTATTTCCTACGACCAGTCAGAACCGGTATATTTATTTTGCAGTTTTTACAGTCTCACTATTTTATTGTTTATATTATTAATATAAGTTATTATATTATTCTGTTTGCTTAGTAAGATATTGTATCTTGTAATGTTGATGAAAAAGTGTTATATTATTTAAATTTGTATTAGTACACTTTAGTTAAAATGAAATATTTTCCAAGGTGGGTTTAAAAATTTGGTGAACTGCACCAATGAAATTGATAACTGTTTTTATATAAATTTATTTAAAGAATGAAATAAGTAAATATTGAAGGTTAATTAATTCACTGCAAAATCCAAATTTACTTCCATAAGTATATATTCAACACACTTAAACTCTGGTGTCAAAATTCTCGCAAACAGCTCTATCAAATGCATTACTCGTAAATAGGTTAATTATGTTAGGAAGAGCTCTGCATACACTAATAAAACTCTATTTAACTCACTGGTAATAATGGTGAACCTTTTCGGTTGATTTATAAGATAATAATATCTAAGATTCCTGATAATAAATAAAAGGGACAACAAAATAATTATATATTTCAAAATAAATTAATATATTCGCATTTAAACAGTTATTACTGTTTACAAAATTTGTCATTACTGTTTACTAAACTTAACAAATACACGTACAAAATTAAGCAAAATGCAGTAGTTATAGGAATATCTTAAAGAAACCTGGAGTTGTATTGGTTTAGCCTGGTTACGCTCAATTTACGATTTAGTTACCCGGAAAACCCAATCGCCGAGCAAACATTTATGACCCAGGGTTTTTACTTGTGATATACTACAGTTTTGATTTTTGTATTTGAAAAACAATTTTACTCAAAACAAGCTTAACTAATTGATTAAAAGTAAACCTCATTGATCTGATCAAATATAGATGTTGTTGAAAATACGTTTATTGTTGTAAGTTTTTACAAAACATGTAATTAGAATTCATATTATTATGAATGTTAAGTACTTAAAATGTATGGTAAACTATTTAAATTTTTAAAAATAAAATGAATAAGGACTATACCAAATCAAAATTAGTGTAGCGATTTAAGTTTAAATTAAAACTTTTTCTATCAGTACAAGTTAATATAGTTTAATACAGCTTGTTAATTTCAGATTTAGTTGTAAACACAATTATGGTTTGGTTTGGTGGATATTTGAATCACCAAGTTGAAGCTTTGAACCGATATTGAACATATCAAGTTTTGACTTGCGCAACTATTTCTTAGCATTAATAATATGCAGTAACCTTTTGCAACAGTCAAATTAAGTGAGGAATTAATTTATTTGCAAATAAAACTGTTGAATAACGCACTACCAGTACGTACTAACGTAAACTTATTTAAACAGCTGATGGCAACTGTATCATAAGACGTTGAGGGTCTCCTTTGCACAACAAGAATGGAGATTGATGAGGCTTGCATTTAGCGCCTGCAGCGGTAATGGAACCCCTTGTTGTGTCATTTATTATTAACCCTACCTCTATCATCCTCTAACAATCTTGCAAGGTAAGCTATCCACGGTTTTTTTTTAGATCTTATTCGAAAAGTGCTAGCAAGAAAAGTTCAACTATAATTATTTGAATAACTTAATGAAATATGAATTCCATAGACCATGTACGTGCATAGTAATAATGTACTGAGTGATAACAGAGAGAGGTTTTATATCGTTTAGTGGTTAACTGAATAAAAACCACTGTTTACAGCTGAAACATGCTGAAAGATAAAAAAAATTAGGATATAAATTTTGCTGACGTGATCTATGCATTTCAGTGTGCAGATTCAGTGAATATACAACAAAGAAGTGGGTGATGAGCATGGCGTATGTGACAGTCACCTGTGTACAGACATAATGTATGACCCACCTGTCCAGTAGTAGCGATGACGTGTTGGCGTATGTGACAATCACCTGTGTACAGACATGATGTATGACCCACCTGTCCAGTAGTAGCGATGACGTGTTGGCGTATGTGACAGTCACCTGTGTACAGACATGATGTATGACCCACCTGTCCAGTAGTAGCGATGACACGCATGGTGTTGTGACCATCACCTGTGTATATACATGATATATGACCCACCTGTCCAGTAGTAGCGATGACGTGTTGGCATATGTGACAATCACCTGTGTACAGACATGATGTATGACCCACCTGTCCAGTAGTAGCGATGACGTGTTGGCGTATGTGACAATCACCTGTGTATAGACATGATGTATGACCCACCTGTCCAGTAGTAGCGATGACGTGTTGGCGTATGTGACAATCACCTGTGTACAGACATGATGTATGACCACCTGTCCAGTAGTAGCGATGACGTGTTGGCGTATGTGACAATCACCTGTGTACAGACATGATGTATGACCCACCTGTCCAGTAGTAGCGATGACGTGTTGGCGTATGTGACAATCACCTGTGTACAGACATGATGTATGACCCACCTGTCCAGTAGTAGCGATGACACGCATGGTGTTGTGACAATCACCTGTGTATATACATGATGTATGACCCACCTGTCCAGTAGTAGCGATGACGTGTTGGCGTATGTGACAATCACCTGTGTACAGACATGATGTATGACCCACCTGTCCAGTAGTAGCGATGACGTGTTGGCGTATGTGACAATCACCTGTGTATAGACATGATGTATGACCCACCTGTCCAGTAGTAGCGATGACGTGTTGGCGTATGTGACAATCACCTCTGTACAGACATGATGTATGACCCACCGGTCCAGTAGTAGCGATGACGTGTTGGCGTATGTGACAATCACCTGTGTACAGACATGATGTATGACCCACCTGTCCAGTAGTAGCGATGACGTGTTGGCGTATGTGACAATCACCTGTGTATAGACATGATGTATGACCCACCTGTCCAGTAGTAGCGATGACGTGTTGGCGTATGTGACAATCACCTGTGTACAGACATGATGTATGACCACCTGTCCAGTAGTAGCGATGACGTGTTGGCGTATGTGACAATCACCTGTGTACAGACACGATGTATGACCACCTGTCCAGTAGTAGCGATGACGTGTTGGCGTATGTGACAATCACCTGTGTACAGACATGATGTATGACCACCTGTCCAGTAGTAGCGATGACGTGTTGGCGTATGTGACAATCACCTGTGTACAGACATGATGTATGACCCACCTGTCCAGTAGTAGCAATGACACGCATGGTGTTGTGACAATCACCTGCGTACAGACATGATGTATGACCACCTGTCCAGTAGTAGCGATGACACGCATGGTGTTGTGACAATCACCTGTGTACAGACATGATGTATGACCACCTGTCCAGTAGTAGATGCTTAGTTTACATTGAGTAGTACTTTTAAATGTACAGAACGGTTAAGTGGTATGTTGTTTTATATAATCAGCCACTTTAATATTTATAGGCAAACGAGTTTAAAAATCATCAATAATTACACATATACTATAGTATGTTGAAATTTAAGCTTAATGTCAAATATTCCATTTGGAATAACAAAAACATGTACAATAATCAATTGCCCTTTATGCAAAACTAGACAACATAACACAATGATTAAACTAGAATAACTACATAAAACTGAGACTTCAGTTTTAAAAAGAAAGTATGGTATCGAAAATAAGAAAGAAAGACCATTGAAAAAAATATATAGGTCCAATTTCACTGATATCGAAAGATTTTAAAATGCACTTGAAACTAATAAGGCGATAGAAAAATACACAGCTATCTATTATGACACGAGAAAACGGAGAATAAAATTCTATGGTTGATTGAAAAGAATGGAACCTACTTGGTAAACAGAGAATATTGTATAATTTAATGAAAATATAAGTGGAACCAAATAAAAACAAGTAAATGGATTGGTGCATAAAAAGTGCTGAATGTAGCATGTATAATAAATATAGACAGTTCAAATATAAACACGTCTAGTGAATGACTGGAAAAGTGGTCAGATGATGATGGAGAAAAGAACTGAAACAACTTGGTCTGGTGGAAGAAAGAAAGCTCAGTCCGAAACAATTAAAGGAGTTTGCGCACAAAGGAAAGCCAACGCTTTAAAAAATGTGGCTGTAATTCTTGTGTCTCTTTAGGTTTATACATTATAATAATATACAGTTACAATTTGTATGAAAACAATTTAAAGAAAAACACATAAAAATGCTTACTGTAACAAAGTGTAAGTTATACGGACGTTTATCAACTTTATAATATATTTAAAAAAATTGAGTTTACAAAATAGGCATGATAGATACTGTACCCAGGACTACATTTATTTCATTTCTGAGAACTGTTATATTAGTACATTTTTCCTGTTTTAAAGCTATTGTTTACCATTATTGAACAACATTAAAGTTTTTGTTTGCATTATGTATTAAAAGTTAAAAACTTAATTGTATTATGTGGAAAATTTTTGTCTAATTTATTTATTTGTGATATGGAAGCTTTGAAATAGTGTTTTAATTGTTTCATGCTAATAAGATAAAGATTTGTAAAATTTTAAAGATACCAAGGTTTCCTATTGTGTCAGTAACTTTATTTATGCGTGAGTCCATAGATACAGCAACACGTATGTTTAGATGTATAATCAAGTATCTACATTAAATGTTAAGTTATTTTGTATAAGGGAGATTAATGTTATGTTTACATGCGTATTGTTTTTGAAATAGCTACTATATTATATATTATAGAAAAATATTGTAAGTACTCATTATTTGTTAATAATAAAAATAAAATCCTCAAAGCGTCTAATTACTGTTGGAATCATACTATGGAAGATTCCTCTGATTGAGACACTAAACCCAAATAGGCTACGAATAGTAAATTTTAACCACTAATTAGTTTCACATTACTGCTATTAATTGAGTTATCATGACACTTAAATTCATTTGCTTTTAATAACAATTGTTATATTAATAAAATTATAGTGTCAAATGTTTTAGACATTTTCAAGTAAGTTGTTTTTGTCTACATTTTAAAGTAGTATATCATGATGTTGTACTTTAAATTTAAACGATCGGAGTCACACAATGCTTAATATATATATATATATATGTGTGTGTGTTTGTTTACATGGATATGTAAACAATGGTTACATTATGGATGTACTCAAAGCCTTCGAGCCATGGCTGAGCTGAGAACGCTGAGGAGACATATTGCTGTCAAGTCTAAGGCCAACTGTCACACTCAAAGTAGTTCACTGTTATACGTTGTCTTTTGTAACATAAATCCATAAAATAACCCAAACAACCTTCAATATTCATCCATCACTGCACGTACAGTAGACTACAGTACGTTACAGTACTAGTGTTCCACACATTTATAATTAATTTATATTTTACACTGTTCTGATTCAGATTTATTATGAACTACAGATTATTTAATGTTTTCACAATTTACTATCAATCCTCCAAAACGCACAGTGCGGAAGTAAATATTTTGTATGATATACCATATCAGGCAAAGTTTTATGAATATGTCCAATTATTTTGTATATGTCGCATTTTGATGAAAGTAGATATATAACACCATATGTACTTTGAATGAAATTAGGTTTTATTGTTTTATACTTAGCTTAAAAAAAGATCTTAAACAGATAAAGGGCTTATATTTTACTTTATTATAATTCCTAGACTATTTAGTATTATATATAATTGTGTTTTCCTTCTCTGTTTTATAATACGAGTATATACCTGATAAAACTCATCACAAATGTATACACTAGGAACAATTAATTTATTTCTAAATAAAGAAGATGGATCAAAATAAAAAAAAAGGTTCGCTAAATAATAATGTACATTTTCTTGATATTTAAAACCGAGGTTAAGTTTTGACAATCGTCATTTTTACTCTAGAGTAGGTTTTCAAAACTAGCATTAATCTCCGTGACGTCACGACCATCAGTCGCTAACACAGTGTCACATTTAACTTTTTACTAATAGGGTCTTGAATGCTAAACAAAGTGTCATTTATCAAGTGTCACAGCAGTTGAGTGATCATTGTATAATATCACCATTCACTATTTATGACGTTTACCAACCAACATTAGTAACTAAAATGTATTCTTATCTTTTTCAGAAATGTAGCATTAAATTCACAAATGCAACCTATTGAGCCTCGTAGTTAGTATACATTCTTTAAAAATATACTGATTTTATTTAACCAATTCAAACTATGCACAGGCAACTGTTCAGATTGAGTGATTTATCACAATCGCGTTTATATTTCGTATATGTTTACACTGTATAAACTAAACAATTGATATAGATGTTTTAAATTTCTTATCAGAACATATAGTTGATCACGGAAAATATAAGCGTATGTACTGATACAAGACGAACTTCTATAACATCATAAACTTCCGGAAACCTGCCATTTAAGCAGAGATAATAAAGGTGTAGTGATAATGTACCAGATGATTATTTGAATATACTTTTTGCCAATGATAAAGAGGAAGAATCTTGAATGTATTTTATATCAATGTTATGATCTAAATCAGTACAATGTATTCAAATGAACAAAGAAAACGAAGAAGATTGCAGAGGCATAAAACATTACTAATTTTACCATTGCTTCAATAAGGAAAGGATACGTATAAATACAGTCTAGAAACTAGTGAATATTGTAGTTGCATATTATGATAGCTCGACCGACGTATGGAGAGAAACCAAGAAGTGCACACACAATCAGAAAGATATCAATGATTCTATCATCGAAATTATGTGAATGAATAACTTATTTAGTTAAAATAGTGAAACTTTTGAACAATATGCAAAAGCCCTAATCCGTTACGAAAGGGGCCTTTAATTTCATAATATTCCAAAAAACCTATGGTCAAGATTCATGTTCAGGCATAAAACATTATCAAGTACTATAAAACAGGACAAATACAACTGAGCTAAAGGATTATAAAAAATTATTGGGTTATTCAGAATGAGATAACTTGGATAAAGAAATAAAGTTATTAAACATATAATCTTTAGTATATTTTCATTACTAAAGCTAATTGTATCCAATACTGCTAAATATTTAAACTGACTAAAATCAAAACAAATTGTATTGCAAAAAGTAAATGTTAAGTAATTGGAAAAAGGATATTGTACATAAGACGGAAATTGCACACCAAGATAACATGTGCGTAAGATAAAATGTGTGTAGTATATTTCCGTTATCATAGAATATATTAAATATATTCAAGAATAACAAAATAAATGGGAGGCTGAGCTGAGTGTATTGCAATAATGTTCAGGCATCATGAAAAAGTATAGGATTCAGTTTTTTTGAAATGAATGTATCAGAAACTGAATAATTTGCGTAATACCACTGTACGTGTATGGCCGTTGGGTGGGTCAATGCCGATTTGTGTGCACACGCGTGTTTTCAAGGTCAAGTTCAAAATATTGCAATGAATTGCAAAAAATTTTTTATCAAATACAGATTTTAATATTTATTAATTTAATATATATATTGTCTATTATCGAAATATACAACAAATATTGTGTTTTTAGTAGAACGTTTATTTATGTTTTTAATGACTAAAATCACCTCAGAAGAATGTTATTAGCTAAAATTATATTTTATTCAACACTTTTTGTGTGTTGATAATTCATATTTATTGTCATCCTTTAAAAAAATATTCTCTATTTAAATTGCAGCTGTTCATTTTTTTGCCTTGTAAATTCTATAATCAAACAGTGATATGATGTTGCCGAAGTTCTTCCAATCCCTTGGAGTATTAAAAGTAGATGTTGAAGTAATATTCAATTTAGATTACTTCAGACACGCTGTGGACTTGCCTCGTAGTGAGGCTGATGTGTAATTGAGTACAAAAAGAATTATTAGATCGATTGCAACGCGATGAATTATGTGTTATGATTTGCACAAAAAATAATAAAAACATGGCCACGGTAATCTGTTATGTTTTTGAGTTTAGCTGCAAACCTGACCACATTGTTCTAGTAATAATGACCTTTAATTGTATAAAAGTTCAACATAAGCTTACTTTTAAAAGTTTTCCCCACCCATTATTTACATGTAATAATATCTACATTATTACATGTAAAATAAATAAATGTCTGATTTCTACATAGTAATGTAACTAATTATAAACAATTAAAATGTCCAATCAGACAAACCTTTTGACATCATGTTTATGGCATTGTATTGTACCAATTAAGGCCTTTAATCTGATTTAAAATTGATCTTGTAAAAACTTTCTTCAAACTCTTTGTAGAATTATCTTCTAGGAATGTAACATTTCACCTGGTATCTTTGAAGTGTGGGTTTGGAGTTGCGTGATTCTCTGTAAGGTTTTGTAGATCCATCAATAGCACTTGACACATAAGCTGGGCTGGGACTTGAACAACACACGTAGAGTTACAAGTACTACTCGTTGTACTTGAGTACAGTCTACCACTCCAACTTGGGACATGGTAATATAGGAATATTGGTCACTTACCAGGATCTTTAACAGTTTGTTTTGTCAGCTTTGAATTAAAAGAATTTTGCAATATTTAAATAATTAGCTGGAACCTTTTTTAATGAACCTTTTTTAAAAAAATAAACAAAATGTAATATTATCGCAGTACAGAGCCGTATTAACAATGTCGTTTGTACTTGACAGTGACCTGATTAACACACAGTTGATTCCATTACGAGCATTTATTTAAATGTTTTCACACGATAAATTCCATAATAAACAGATTAATAAAAGGAATTAATTTATAAGAACATTAGTTATAGGAGGTGCTTGGAATATAAATCCTGATAATTTATTGGGTGTTATGAATCCGACCGTAATTAGGAGTTATCGGGAGCAATGACAAAACCACTAATGCCATTCATTGGCGCTGTCGCTCACAAAGTAGCTGTAACAGTGCGGCCATGCGATTGTGACATTGTAATGTTTTAATTGGCTGGTCAAGCCTCGTTGGGGATACATGTAATATCACCCATAGTCTGTGTTTGAGGAGTTAGCCAAGTATTGTCATTGTTGTACAGGTATAAGTGGGTTATACAATTGATTACAGTTTCAAAAAGACATCAACTAAGTAATAACTTAATCAATTTAGTAATATATTTTTTCTGTAAGAATGGTTATCATTTATTAAGTAACACTTAATATTTATTTATATCATTTTATAACTTCTAGAATATTCGATTCCATTACTCGTTTTTTTTTTAATTTAAATAAAATTTATACTTTCTTAGCTTTTATTTGGAAAAAAATATTAGAGAGCTCTGATTAATAATTGGTATATTATTAAAAGATTCATGGTAATAACTTACATTTTAAACAACTCAAGCGATCATGCCTCATGAACTCCTACTGAATTAAACATTTTAATAATTTATAGTTAAATTTTTAATGGTTTTTGAGATAATACACAAAAATATAACTGCCAATAGTGGTAGATAATACATCAGTAAAATATATAACAATCTCAGAGTAATGCAGTACATAAATATACTATGAACATGGCAGACTGCGTGATGAATGTCTAAATAACGAAACGTGTGAATTTTGTTATGTACCGGAATTCCATAAAATTTCTTACTGCTGTAGAGTTATTAAGACGAGTCTAGAATGAAAAGTATGATTTCTATATTTTTCAAATACAAATTCAAAAATATTTATTGTAGAAAGACAAATCGTACATATGTATTATTAGCTTAGTCTAATACTATTAAAAGTATTATAATCTTAAATTAAGGGTATATAAGAAAAATAAAACATATTCATAGTATAATGTTTTTACTGCCTGCTTAGATTAAATTTACTGTCCTGTTAAATAATCTTCAACAGAGTAAAAAGATTTACTCCCCTCCATTAAAAATTGTTTAGGAGAGTTTTTAAATTTTTTGGATTTTGGATTGATTTTATGTAGTCTGCAGTCTATTGTATAATTTTGACTCGATATTCTGAGGAAGTGAAGCTGCCAGTTCTAACCTGTGAGGGTGTCTGTCTATGCTGATTACGATGTCTTGTATAGTACTAGTGCATATTTAATCCTGTTTGGAATATTGAAAATTTAAATTGATAAAATATTAAGATATCGTAAATGAAAATAGATGATAGGGTTAAAATTTGAAATGATTTAAAAATATTGTTTACATTTAGTTTGTCATTTATGCCGGCTATTATTCGGATGGCTCTTTTTTGCAGTCGAAATACTCGAAGAAGAGCAGTTTGTGACACAGAACCTCAAAGTACAATACCATATCGAAATATTGACTCTATGAGTGAGGTGTATATTAATTTCAAAATACAAAAAAATGAAAATTTGCAAATATGCTTAACGGAAATAATTGTGAAGATAGTTTTTAACATAACTGTTTATATAAGGAATCCATGTAAAGTGCAGATCAAATTCCATGGAAGCTCAAAGTCATTCATTATAATTGTAGCCTCCTGTTGTTATAATTGGAAATATATATACAGCTGGTTTTATTAGGATTTGCATGTAAATTACTATTATTTAGATACTGAAACAAATTAGTAAGTTACAAAAAAACTATTAATTTATAATTAGGTTAAATATTTATTTTAAATAAAATAGCTACGTCATCCACGTACATTGTTAAATTTAGGTTACCTAATGACCTTGTTATGCTGTTTGTATACAATATAAAAATAATTGGTCCTAAAACTGTGCCTTGGGGATTTCCAAAATTTAACTTTACGTCATTTGATTTCATATTATTCACTTGGACTCTTTGTGTCCTTAAGTTTAAAAATGATTTCATCCAGTCTAGAGATAATCCTCGTACTTCCAGGCTATAAAGCCTATCGTAGAGTATTTCGTGTTCCAAGCAGTCAAATGTCTTCTGCAAATCTAAAAAGGCTTCTATAGTTTTACTTTTGTCATCTAAAGCAGAAATGACTTTGGTACTGAAATAAATCATGGTATCTGTTGTATTTTTACCCTACACAAAACCGACTGTTCTTTACATATTAAGTTATATTTCGACAAAATTTTTAACAATCTACGCGCAAAAACGTGATCATAAATTTTAGAAAATGTTGATACATTTGCAAATGGACGCCAATTTTCTGGAATACTGCAATTTCCATCTTTAAATATTGGTCTTATTATAGTTTGCTTCAGTTCCTGTGGAAATAATCCCTCCAATAATGACGAGTTTATCACTTCCGAAAGAGGTTTACAGATATAACTTGCACAATGGTGAAGAACTCTGTGAGTTATGCCATCATATCCGGTCGAGTTGAAGTTTTTAACATTCATTATTATGTTATAAATTTCAATAGGGTCTGTAGGATTTAAACTGAGAGTACTTGGACAACTTACGTTGGTCATTGACTGTATTGGTAGCTCTGTTATCAATTCCCGCTTTCTTTTACCCAAGTTTGCAAAATATGCATTGAAACACTCCGGGCTCGGGATATCAGCTGGTATCTGAACGTTTTTATTTTCCTACATAAAATTATTTTCCACGCATCTTTTGCCAGGTTGTCTCTCGCACTCAGTCGTTCATACAAGTATCGAGCTTAGCACATTTAATGACTTTCCGGTATAACTTCTTATAAGTTCTATAGTATTCAATAAAATCCGTTGATTTATCAAGTTTTCTATTTATATCTAATTCTTTGAGCTTCTGTGACGTAACACGAATGCCTTTTGGTGACCAGTACTTGGTACGAATGCCAGTACTTGGTAACCAGATCTTTTTAACTTGCTACCACATTATAATTGACAAAATTTTAAAAATTGTTAAATTTTTCTTTGAAATTCAGGTTTTCCTGCAGAAAATTTCATTTTTGGTTTGATAAAATAAAATTTAAAGTGTTCAGGTTGTTTTTGCAAGTGTCTCGTGTAATGTAAGTGTTGTCTTTGCGAGAACGTGTAGGTGTGTCATGTATGCTAACAATAATTATTTGGCTAAAATGATCCGACATTCTCAGTGGCAAATACATCAACCTACAACGATTGGTGTGATCATATAAATTTGCATTAATTGATATGATTTGCGAAGAACATACATGATCAATTAATATGAAAGTGCAGCTTGTTACTCTTGTTGGTGAGTTAATTTGTTGTCTTAAATTAAACTCACTCATTAAATATTTAAACCTCTTCGTTACACTGTTATCTTTCAACCAGTTTATATTCAAATCACCAACAACTAAACAGTATTTATTTTTGGTTACAAGATGTTTTGACAACAAGCCGTATATAATTTCAAAAAATGTATTTATATTCGAATAGCATGGCGGATTATGTATACCGAACAGAATCAAACTTATATTATTATTATGATTAGTGATTTCAATCCCTGCAGTTTCATGTACCATTTCCTTACAACACTTGCTCACATTTATTACGTTTAAATTTACATCACTCTTTGGTAAAATAAATAGACCACCACTAGCCTTATGCTTAATTGTAGAAAAATCACAAAGTAAGATGAACTTTCAGGGTTGGCATATGGTAAGATATATATGCCATAAGGTATATAACATATGTAAAACAGTCATGACTTATTAATGGTAGGGCTGCGCAGTTCATCGGATATAATTAAACTTATAAATGTGATCTATTAGTAAGGATTTACATTAACTAACTAAATACATTGGGTATATGTTATTAATGATTATATTTAACTTTGGATGATGGTATTTAGGGAATATCTACATAGTAAAATATTTACTGACATATCAGTCCCATCATTAATTATCTATAGTGAAACGCAGTGGAAATGCAAGGCTAGAAAAGTTAATCTAAAAGTTATGTGTGAAGTTGAGTTGGCACTGGATTTGGTGTGTCAAAGTTAAATTGGATGACACTCCATAAGTGAGTGACTTATTAATGGCATTTAATGGATGTTCTAGGTCTTTCTCTAAACAAACTTTCTTGTTTATATTTTGAGTAGTAGGCATAACAGAAAGAAGGCATACATTTCATAAAATTTATAGTCTGAAATCAAGGATCACTCAACGACGAGTCATTACTTAGGAGCCCTAGAAGACTGTATCAGGTAATAGATCTACTAATTAAATATGCCTAATGACCACACTCGTTAAATTGTCATGGTCTAAAATTGGCCATGAAACCGACTAATGTTAAACTTTCAAGTGTCCAAAACTGACTTTTTTGTGTATTTAACATTGTATTTTAAAAAATGAATCCCAAGAACTTTTTATTAAATATCGTTGTCCTTCTCTATTCAATATATCACAGTAACTTCACTGTAAAAAAAAAAAAAAAAAAAAACTGCGACACATTTTATTTCAGGGTAGGAGGTTGTACACAGATACATCTCCTTGCCGGATAAATTATTCTTTCAATACTGACCTGGCCACTAATTACAAATATATCCCTGAAAGAGGGCTCAAAAAGCACGTACCATGATTTATCCACCCCCTCCCCTATATACGTTTGTCAAGTCAATTAAACAACCCGTAACTCACATGCATACATACTATAAATACAGGGTACGTGTGACATGTCATCAGGTATCAAGTCAAATGAGAGTTTACATTTATAATTTTTTTAAATAGTTACTAGTGTTTATTTTTTCAAACTCAGCTTGTCAGAGACCACTTTTTGCCAAGGGCCTACAGTAAAACTCTGCAGTTACGCCACTGCTAACATCCCTAACAACAAGTAGGAGTGTCATGATTTCAAATTAGCAACATGAACCAGTTATGATATATACAATAACTGTGTCAGTGATTAATCTTTCTGTTGTTCAGTATTTAATCTCTTTAGTTAGGTAATATAGATACGTGAAACATAACCATCGATGTATACTACTCTAACTGGATCGCGTACTCCGTTCTGTGAATGCGAGCTGGCTCACCACTCTACCCCCACCACAGTACTGGTGTCCATCGATGTATACTACTCTAACTGGATCGCGCACTCCGTTCTGTGAATACGAGCCGGCTCACCGCTATACCCACTCCACAGTACTGGTGCCCATCGATTTATACTACTCTAACTGGATCGCACACTCCGTTCTGTGAATGCGAGCTGGCTCACCACTCTACCCCCACCACAGTACTGGTGCCCATCGATGTATACTGCTCTAACTGGATCGCGCACTCCGTTCTGTGAATGCGACTCGACTCACCGCTCTACCCCCTCCACAGTACTGGTGCCCATCGATTTATACTACTCTAACTAGATCGCGCACTCCGTTCTGTGAATGCGACTCGACTTACCTCTCTACCCCCTCCACAGTTCTGGGTCCAGCGATGGCTAACTGCCTTGTCTTCAGTGCAACGCTGGAAATATTTTAACATTATAGTTGAAATGTTTTGCTAATTGCCAATATAGCTAAGGCAGTATTTAGTGTACAGTTTAAGAAACATCTCAGGAAAGTTTTATGATCTTTAAAAAATTAATTAAAGAGGCCCAACAGCATATTGCGTGTTGGTAGAAATACAATAAAATGACAGTCACACGACGCACATTTACTACATTATAAGTACGAAATGTAGGAATACTGTGATGATCGATTTCAGAGAAAAGTAAATGGGGTTTGTAACCAGTCCTTTTCTTACCAAGTTACATTAATTCAAATATCTTGATTAATTTAATCAAAGTATTCTTTAAATTAAAATTCTTTAATTTTATTTTAGTCACACGTTGTTGGGTGACAATTTGCAACAAATTCTTTTTGTAACGTCGTTATATTGATTTAAATTATTTACTTAATTTGATAATTATTTATTAAATTAGAGCATTATTCTTTACTAGATCTCAGGGTTCTATAAAAGGGTAAATCGGTGGAGCTGTATAATTCAAGAACTCAAAATTTACTTTATAACATTACTTTTTATTTGACATAATCTTTTAAATTCATCTTCTTAATTTGTTTTCAATAGTCAACAATAAAATTTTTACTCTATTTGATTATTGTCATAAATGTGATTGATAACAATATTATTTGATTATTTATTCTAAACTACACTTATCTGGGGACACATGAAGTTCTCGTAGAGCACTACTCGAACCGATTCAACTTTTGAATATAAATTATTTAAAAAAAAACTTTATTATTGAATTGCTTTATAATATGACATTGCACTTTAAAATATTTATCGAGAGTTCCCGAACAAATGAAGTCCGAAGACATCGGAGGGGTAATGTTCTGTATGTCTGTCTTACCGTGTGTCTGTGTGAAGAGTGAGGCAGGGCGAGGGCTCTTGGTTTCAGTCGACCGCATGGTAATCCCCTTCCTTTATTACGTGAACCAATAGCGTCCCTCCTTTTTTTTAGTGTTCACCAACATGTCGTCTGCTCAAACGTATCTTGTCCGTTTTGGTTCGCTTGGGTCCCGGGGTGGGGGCTATTTGGCGCGAGTTGACGTATCGATTTCCGTACGAATACTCTTTTCCGTCTCGTTGATGTTCGGTTTATTTTCGAATGCAACCGGGAATGTTGTTTTGTCAACAGGTGCCACTCAGACGCTCCCACATCTGTTTACTACGATATTTTCCTGGAAAGACCCATCCATGTCTGACTTGGTAACAAAGAAAGGATTGTATTTGTGACTTCAAGCGTTTGTTTGGGAGATATTTCTGTTTCCTTTTTTATCTAACTGGTGATTTACTCACGACAATTCTCGAATATAATTTGAACATTCATTGGTTGTTCCAATTAAATATATCCCCTTCTTTAATTTAATAATTGATTATTTATTTAAATTAATTAATTTAACTTGTCAATTTGGTGGACCCGTTACAGGTTTACAAAAAACGATCAATATAACGTCTGTACATTTCGTACTAATATTGAAATAAATCTGTATTGTCTGACAATCACTTGTATTGTAGTAATATAATAACTGATCAAATAAACATATTTTTATATTTATCCCTTATTGAATATTTCGTCGTTAAATAAATATTACAACCGTATAGTTTATACTAAATTAAATTTAGTGTAAAACCAATGTTATACTATTTTAATCATGCTTGTTGACTAAGCAGAGAGAAGGAATCCTCAGTAAAACATAATATAAGGACAATTATACCGTGAATAATAGTTAGTTAGAAAAAGTCATTAGGCGATTTGAAGGTTTAATATTTAACCCACCCACCATCACGTACAGTGGTGTCTCTCCGAGCCACTATAACGTACGGTGGTAATATATCTCCTAGCCACTATCACATACGGTAGTGATATCTCTCTCACCTACCATCACGTACGTTGGTGATGTCTCTCCCACCTAACACCCACCCACCCACCCCTACACGTACAGTGGTAATGACCCACCCGCCCACCCATACACGTACAGTGGTAATGACCCACCCGCCCACCGATACACGTACAATGATGTAACCCACCCGCCCTCCCATACACGTACAGTGCTAATGATCCAAAACGTCCATGGGAGATTAATCAGACGAAGGATTTTGTGGTGCAGTGAATACACGTCCTATATTTTGTACATTGGAGATTAATCAGACGAAGAATTTGTGGTGCAGTAGCCCACCCATACGCGCACTGTGGTATTGACCCACCCGCCCACCCATACACGCACTGTGGTATTATCCCACCCGCCCACCCATACACACACTGTGGTATTGACCCACCCGCCCACTTATACACGCACAGTGGTATTAACCCACCCGCCCACCCATACGCGCACTGTGGTATTGACCCACCCGCCCACCCATACACGCACTGTGGTATTGACCCACCCGTCCTCCCATACACGTACTGTGGGATTGATACGTACACGTGTATGTGTCGGATATGTAGTGTGACTCTAACATTGTGTAGAGGCACAATGACCGAGGCGGAGACCGAGGCGGAGGGTGGAGACCAAGGCGGAGAACTTATTACTTATAACTCATTACTGCGCCTTATTGATTTGCAACCTTCAATGCTTATTTAGAGCCATTTAGAAACAGTAAGATGATTTACTAACCCACCCGTCCGCCCATAAATGTACAGTAGTATTAACCAACCCACCCGACCATAAACGTACAGTGATATTGATAATGCCACCGTACGTAGTTGAGAAAGAAATTGTCATGCGTTTGAAAACAATTATCACAATCAAGATATGAAAAATTATTACCTGAAGAGCATAACTGACAGACAAGCCCACCAACCCAGGATTCATTGAGTCTCGTCCAAACACAGCAAACAAAGCAGAGAAGAAGATAATGAGGTTACCAACAGTCTCCAATCGTACGGCCAGCCATTTGGAACACACTCAACTTATGTTAACGATCTCCAAGATACTCATAGTTTCATAGTAAATAACTTGACTGCAAATTATTTAAGAAAATAAAATGAAAATCATGAAGAATAATGAGAATAGTTTTAATTCTGAAACTTGTATAGCATTACTCTCTATCTCGGACTCCAAAGTTTTCCCCTCAAGTTCGATGAGACCACTTCCAGAAACTACTTGAAACATTACAGAACTTTCCAAGTAAGTATTTGACTTTGTATCTGACCTTTACTTAAGTACAGCCCTCCAGTCAGTTAACAGAACTAATAACAATTATAGAGTTACTGCAAATGTTCCTTACAAGATTACTACATGCTATAAAACTGACATAAATTATAATAAGTTTTAGGCATGATTTTATGTCGTTTCTTGCAGGTTCTTTTCGTGTTACAACACAGGAAGTATTTTAGACTAAATGACCAATTACCGTACCTCGTATTATTTTCTTAACCATAGTGATAAAAAGCTTGTTACACTAAGAGTCCCGATACACAGCACTATAATGATATCATCTACACACGGTCGTCATTAGCCATTAGACCACCAAATTCAGAGAAGCAATTGGATAAATCTTCTGAGAATACAATGTAAAACAGTTTTATGGATTCAAAATTCTCTTAAATACGATTCAAGCAATATACACTACATAGTAATGTTCCTCTAAAAAATCTCTTTAAACGGAACAAAATGTGGACATTTAATAGTGAGTAACTTACTACATGCATGAATTAACAAGAAAATTACACTAGGAATTGCAATACACCGATTCTTAAACTAAATATT
Organism: Stictocephala bisonia; assembly: GCA_035578905.1. Classification (NCBI taxonomy): domain Eukaryota; kingdom Metazoa; phylum Arthropoda; class Insecta; order Hemiptera; family Membracidae; genus Stictocephala; species Stictocephala bisonia. Next base: position 1,981,454 of record JAQJVL010000025.1, read on the forward strand.
TTCTGGAATACACGTATATTTGAAATAGTGATGTATTATTTTTTACAAATAAAAAAGCAAATATATTACATTACGGGATATCACAACAGAATCTGTTACAGAAAGGATTTTGTTAAAACCTGACCAGAACCCCTTAAGGGAAACCAGCTTGAATATAAGACGATTTTACTGTAATGTAACATTTCTTAGCTACGCAACTCACCCCATGGAGGAAGACTGGGGTCGCTAGACATGCTTGGAGTGTTTGGTCTTATCTTTTGGAACAGTATCTTGAAGACGTATCTGGGCTAACACCTAACAGACAAAACAATTTAACACTTACGTAGCTCTATCCCTTACCCCAACAGTGACAGTGCATGGCCAGAACCTCATGATGGTTGAAAACCTTTCTCGCCGTTGTTTATGAATGGGTTATGACAAACAACAAAATGTTAAATTTGTTAAAACATATAATATCTTGTAAGGTTTTTGTTAAACTTAATTTTTAATTTTTAATAATTAACAGTTCCTATATTCATAGTATTGATATTTTCAAATAGTTCAACATTGTAAAACCTACATTACTTAAATTAAAAATATCCCTATTTATTTAAAAGTCGAGGTCGATCATTGTTTTGCTAAAGTTCTGATCAAAAGATTGTCCTTAATAAAATAAACTGCCAGTAAAAAGTTGTCTCATTTGAGATATTATGTACGTAGCAAATATTTTTTATTTATCACGTACGCAGGATCAAGATATTGTTTAAGAATATCCTATAAAGTAAGTTGCTATGTATCACTATGATTAGAGAGACTTGTTATTTTTGTGTGAACTCATGACAAACTGTTTGCTAGTGTGTTGTCATTTTATAGCTGTTATGGCAACAAAATATCATATGCAATTTACATTGTTATAATAATTTACAGGGACTGGTCATCTGTTCGCCGTTCACAGCATGTGTCAACATGACAGCTCTTGTACATATCCGGCCCTAATGCATGTTTATTTCCACTGATGTTATTCAGTTCACAGCAATGTCGTGGTATTACCTGGACTGAATCATGTTTATTTCCACTGATGTTATTCAGTTCACTACAATGTCGTGGTATTACCTGGACTGAATCATGTTTATTTCTACTGATGTTATTCAGTTCAATACAATGTCGTGGTATTACCTGGACTGAATCATTTTTATTTCTACTGATGTTATTCAGTTCACTACAATGTCGTGGTATTACCTGGACTGAATCATGTTTATTTCCACTGATGTTATTCAGTTCACTACAATGTCGTGGTATTACCTGGACTGAATCATGTTTATTTCTACTGATGTTATTCAGTTCACTACAATGTCGTGGTATTACCTGGACTGAATCGTGTTTATTTCCACTGATGTTATTCAGTTCACTTCAATGTCGTGGTATTACCTGGACTGAATCATGTTTATTTCCACTGATGTTATTCAGTTCACTACAATGTCGTGGTATTACCTGGACTGAATCACGTTTATTTCCACTGATGTTATTCAGTTCACTACAATGTCGTGGTATTACCTGGACTGAATCATGTTTATTTCTACTGATGTTATTCAATTCAATACAATGTCGTGGTATTATCTGGACTGAATCATTTTTATTTCTACTGATGTTATTCAGTTCATAACAATGTCGTGGTATTACCTGGACTGAATCATGTTTATTTCTACTAATGTTATTCAGTTCATAACAATGTCGTGGTATTACCTGGACTGAATCATGTTTATTTCCACTGATGTTATTCAGTTCATAAAAAAGTCGTGGTATTACCTGGACTGAATCATGTTTATTTCCACTGATGTTATTCAGTTCACTACAATGTCGTGGTATTAACTGGACTGAATCATGTTTATTTCTACTGATGTTATTCAGTTCACAACAATGTCGTTATTCAGTTCACTACAATGTCGTGGTATTACCTGGACTGAATCATGTTTATTTCTACTGATGTTATTCAGTTCACAACAATGTCGTGGTATTACCTGGACTGAATCATGTTTATTTCCACTAATGTTATTCAGTTCACTACAATGTCGTGGTATTACCTGGACTGAATCATGTTTATTTCTACTGATGTTATTCAGTTCATAACAATGTCGTGGTATTACTTGGACTGAATCATGTTTATTTCTACTGATGTTATTCAGTTCACAACAATGTCGTTGTATTACCTGGACTGAATCATGTTTATTTCCACTGATGTTATTCAGTTCACTACAATGTCGTGGTATTACCTGGACTGAATCATGTTTATTTCTACTGATGTTATTCAGTTCATAACAATGTCGTGGTATTACCTGGACTGAATCATGTTTATTTCTACTAATGTTATTCAGTTCATAACAATGTCGTGGTATTACCTGGACTGAATCATGTTTATTTCCACTGATGTTATTCAGTTCATAACATTGTCGTGGTATTACCTGGACTGAATCATGTTTATTTCCACTGATGTTATTCAGTTCACTACAATGTCGTGGTATTACCTGGACTGAATCATGTTTATTTCTACTGATGTTATTCAGTTCACAACAATGTCGTTATTCAGTTCACTACAATGTCGTGGTATTACCTGGACTGAATCATGTTTATTTCTACTGATGTTATTCAGTTCACAACAATGTCGTGGTATTACCTGGACTGAATCATGTTTATTTCCAGTAATGTTATTCAGTTCACTACAATGTCGTGGTATTACCTGGACTGAATCATGTTTATTTCCACTGATGTTATTCAGTTCATAACAATGTCGTGGTATTACCTGGACTGAATCATGTTTATTTCCACTGATGTTATTCAGTTCACTACAATGTCGTGGTATTAACTGGACTGAATCTTGTTTATTTCTACTGATGTTATTCAGTTCACAACAATGTCGTTATTCAGTTCACTACAATGTCGTGGTATTACCTGGACTGAATCATGTTTATTTCTACTGATGTTATTCAGTTCACAACAATGTCGTGGTATTACCTGGACTGAATCATGTTTATTTCCACTGATGTTATTCAGTTCACAGCAATGTCGTGGTATTACCTGGACTGAATCATGTTTATTTCCACTGATGTTATTTAGTTCACTACAATGTCGTGGTATTACCTGGACTGAATCATGTTTATTTCTACTGATGTTATTCAGTTCATAACAATGTCGTGGTATTACCTGGACTGAATCATGTTTATTTCTACTGATGTTATTCAGTTCACAACAATGTCGTGGTATTACCTGGACTGAATCATGTTTATTTCCACTGATGTTATTCAGTTCATAACAATGTCGTGGTATTACCTGAACTGAATCATGTTTATTTCTACTGATGTTATTCAGTTCACTACAATGTCGTGGTATTACCTGGACTGAATCATGTTTATTTCTACTGATGTTATTCAGTTCACAACAATGTCCTGGTATTCCCTGGACTGAATCATGTTTATTTCCACTGATGTTATTCAGTTCACTACAATGTCGTGGTATTACCTGGACTGAATCATGTTTATTTCTACTGATGTTATTCAGTTCACTACAATGTCGTGGTATTACCTGGACTGAATCATGTTTATTTCTACTGATGTTATTCAGTTCACTACAATGTCGTGGTATTACCTGGACTGAATCATGTTTATTTCCACTGATGTTATTCAGTTCACTACAATATCGTGGTATTACCTGGACTGAATCATGTTTATTTCTACTGATGTTATTCAGTTCATAACAATGTCGTGGTATTACCTGGACTGAATCATGTTTATTTCTACTGATGTTATTCAGTTCACTACAATGTCGTGGTATTACCTGGACTGAATCATGTTTATTTCTACTGATGTTATTCAGTTCATAACAATGTCGTGGTATTACCTGGACTGAATCATGTTTATTTCCACTGATGTTATTCAGTTCACAACAATATCGTGGTATTACCTGGACTGAATCATGTTTATTTCTACTGATGTTATTCAGTTCATAACAATGTCGTGGTATTACCTGGACTGAATCATGTTTATTTCTACTGATGTTATTCAGTTCACTACAATGTCGTGGTATTACCTGGACTGAATCATGTTTATTTCTACTGATGTTATTCAGTTCACAACAATGTCGTGGTATTACCTGGAGTGAATCATGTTTATTTCTATTGATGTTATTTAGTTCACAACAATGTCGTGGTATTACCTGGACTGAATCATGTTTATTTACTCTAATGTTCATACGTACCTGGACTGAATCATACGTAATGGTGAAACTTAAACGATATAACTTTATTTCTAGTTTGATTAATTTCTTTAAAACGTGATCTACAATAATAAACAAGCATTAGAGTTACTTATATCGTATAAAATGATAGTATCTTGCACTATTTTATATAGAGAAAATAGTTTAAATAACAACATACTAAAGATAAATATCTGCCATTCATTATTAAAATCCTGCAGTACATTTTCTTTGCAACAGTTTAACTGTTCATATATACCATTCTACCCGTTTTATATATATTTTTTTGTAATCATTTAAACACTATATACAGTAAGTACCAAACGCCATTAGAAATTAATTGTAGGTTTTTATTTAAAAACATACTTTACTCTACAGTTTGGTTAGTAATATATAACCGGTTTGTTTAGTATGAAACTAGTATTATAGAACTACTCTAGTTTTTTCAACATTGAGCTAGTTTTTATACAGTTGAACAAATTAACGATCTCCAAAATAGTTTTGCCGAGTTAAAAAAAAAAAAAAAAAAAAATGAGAATACTGTTGAATCTATTGTAAAAACCAGTGTGTAGTATTCATACTCTATATACCATTATTTATACTCTATATTGTAATGTGTGCACATGTTTGATCAAAATATATTACCATTTTTAATTATTGTAATCAAAGTCTTGTTTTACCTTGTATAGTATCTAGAATACCTATACATTTTAATGTATTGCTATGCACGTGTAGATAAATGGAGGGTTTAATCACCACTATTGTTTCAAGGTCACACTGCCTTAATTGTTTCCAGCACGTTTGATTTCAAAGCCCATTACCATTTTCAACTGTAATTAAACGCTTGTTGAATCCAGTATGTAGTATACATGATGTTCAATTTAACTTGGCCACAATTGGGATGTGGGAACCCTTAGAATTCCAACAAAGTCTAAACGGGAACCTTTCCTTATTTGCAGTAAACTTTAAAATTTCAAAATATACTGTCAAAAATCGAGCGGCCATTTTCCAACATGACGACCAACTTCGAAATTTGTAATAGAAGACACATTTTATATTTTATTTGTACGTTTTAAATATGATTTTAAAAGTTTTTATTCCTGTATATTTTCTATACACCTAATGATTTAGGATAAAATAGCTGACAACGTTTAAAAAATCAAGGATTTTTATTATATGTAGAGAGAATATTATAGAGTTATAACTGTCATATATCAGTTATAATGGTAGTAGCATTAAATAAAGACCGATATTAAATAAAGACTGATATTAAATAAAAATTACATTTATTAAACTTGATTTTATATTTAATGAATTCAACATTCATTTATGATATTGGGTTTTCTTTTTTCAAAAAGTTGAAATAAGAGTTTGCTGATACTAACAGCTGTTTGTTTTCTAAGCACTCCAAGTCAGCTGATTCTATAAGGTAACTCATTGTTGGATTGACGTGTTGACTGCTATTATTTTTAGTAACCTACAGTCAATAATTAGTACTCGTAGTGTGTGAAGTGTTATTGTCTTTATTATTTTCTTGTTTAAAATAACTACAAGCACTAATTATTGACTGAAAATTAAAAAAAAAAAACCATAGCAGTGAATACATCAAGTCAACAATGAGTTACGTTAAACCTAATCAGCTGAATATTTAGAAAAAACACAACTGTTTATATCAACTAACTCTCATAAAAATAAAAAGAAACACTACTATTTTTAAATTAATGTAAAATGAAATAAATACAAAATCAAGTTTAATAAATTTTAATTTAATATCAGTGCTCATTTAATATTACTCCTACCATAATAACTGATATACGACAGTTATAACTCCATAATATTCGCTGTAATATAATTCAAATGAGAGTAACTATAGACTTTCTAGACGCCAAAGTGGCTAAATATGAACTAATTACTTTTGATGAGGTTGATTTTAGACGCGGAAAACTCGTTTTTACCGAAAAATAAAAAAAACAAGTTTTTTATGTGGTAATAAAGAAATCAACTTTTTAAAAATTGGAATTCATTGACAAATCTTTTTCACTTTTCTAGTTTTTCAATGTTGAACACGAATCTGCAACTAGTTTTTCCAATAAAATTTATCGGCCCGAAAATACACCTTTTACTTCACTGACTGAGCTTAACCTAACTTATCATAATCATCAACATAGTATACAAATTCATAATTTGTTCATAAATTGGCCTGCCGGCCGTCAATTGGGGATGAATGCGAATTTGTTTTTGGTGACTATTCATTGCTTCCATTAAGATTGTGCATAAGGCCAAAAATATGTGATTTTCCGCCAACGCAGGTTTTCCGCTATAACTCTTGTAATTATTGTCGTGTAGATTAAAATAATTTTCAAACTCGTGTTTAGGACAAAAAACTACATCATATAAAAAAAGGATAAAAATCATGAACAATAACTCAGATAAATCGAAAATGACATTGTCAACAATTTGTAATTTACGATTTTTTAAAATAAAACGTTACTTCTCCAGAATAAAAAATATATACCTTATTCTACCCACTGTTGATGAAAGTCAAGATTGGTGAGGCGTCTAGATATTGCACAAATACTAAAATCAGTTAATCTTTAAGCTTGTCAGCTGTTGTCTCCTAAACCGTTAGGTTTATGGGAAAAAATACAAGAATAAAAAAGTCTCTAAAAGTAGGATATACGCTATAATATTTTGTTATCCAAGTGTAGGTGGAAGGTTTTCTCACTTCAGTTGAGGCAAGGTCATAATTATTGCCTTAATTGTTTCGGTCACGTTGGTTAAAGTCCTATTAACACATTTAACTAACATTGAAATCCCGTTACACCCAGAATGTAAATACATATTTTACCCTATAATGTATTGTTGTGCACATGTAGATGGGTGAAATTATGTCATCACTGTTGTGCACATGTAGATGGGTGAAATTATGTCATCACTGTTGTGCACATGTAGATATGTAGAAGTATGTAATCATTGTTGTGCACATGTAGATGGGTGAAATTATGTCATCACTGTTGTGCACATGTAGATAGGTGGAAGTATGTCATCACTGTTGTGCACATGTAGATATGTAGCAGTATGTCATCATTGTTGTGCACATGTAGATAGGTGGAAGTATGTCATCATTGTTGTGCACATGTAGATGGGTGAAATTATGTCATCACTGTTGTGCACATGTAGATATGTAGAAGTATGTCATCATTGTTGTGCACATGTAGATGGGTGAAATTATGTCATCACTGTTGTGCACATGTAGATGGGTGAAATTATGTCATCACTGTTGTGCACATGTAGATATGTAGAAGTATGTCACCACTGTTGTGCACATGTAGATAGGTGGAAGTATGTCATCACTGTTGTGGCAAGGGCACTCTGTCCTTGGTATATCCATCCAGTTAGTTATAAAAACCCAATACTACAACACACCGAACTGTCATTAAACCCGCGTTAATACTACAACACACCGAACTGTTATTAAACTCGCGTTAATACTACAACACACCGAACTGTTATTAAACTCGCGTTAATTCTACAACACACCAAACTGTTATTAAACTCGCGTTAAAACTACAACACACCGAACTGTTATTAAACTCGCGTTAATACTACAACACACAGAACTGTTATTAAACTCGCGTTAAAACTACAACACACCGAACTGTTATTAAACTCGCGTTAATTCTACAACACACCAAACTGTTATTAAACTCGCGTTAATTCTACAACACACCAAACTGTTATTAAACTCGCGTTAAAACTACAACACACCGAACTGTTATTAAACTCGCGTTAATACTACAACACACAGAACTGTTATTAAACTCGCGTTAATACTACAACACACTGAACTGTTATTAAACTCGCGTTAATACTACAACACACCGAACTGTTATTAAACTCTTGTTAATACTACAACACACCGAACTGTTATTAAACTCGCGTTAATACTACAACACACCGAACTGTTATTACACTCGCGTTAATACTACAACACACCGAACTGTTATTAAACTCGCGTTAATACTACAACACACCGAACTGTTATTAAACTCGCGTTAATACTACAACTCACCGAACTGTTATTAAACTCGCGTTAATACTACAACACACCGAACTGTTATTAAACTCGCGTTAATACTACAACACACCGAACTGTTATTAAACTCGCGTTAATACTACAACACACCGAACTGTTATTAAACTCGCGTTAATACTACAACACACCGAACTGTTATTAAACTCGCGTTAATACTACAACACACTGAACTGTTATTAAACTCGCGTTAATACTACAACACACTGAACTGTTATTAAACTCGCGTTAATACTACAACACACTGAACTGTTATTAAACTCGCGTTAATACTACAACACACCGAACTGTTATTAAACTCGCGTTAATACTACAACACACCGAACTGTTATTAAACTCGCGTTAATACTACAACACACCGAACTGTTATTAAACTCGCGTTAATACTACAACACACCGAACTGTTATTAAACTCGCGTTAATACTACAACACACCGAACCGTTATTAATTCGCGTTAATACTACAACACACCGAACTGTTATTAAACTCGTGTTAAAATGATAACACCTTTTACTTAACTAACCAAACATAAACTTATCCTAATCATTAATATACTAAAAAAAATTTAATTTGCAATAAATCGGGTGCCTGGGCTCAGTAATAACCAAGAAAAAGTTTCTTCTTAAGTATTTTGAAAATTATATCTATACCATGTAAGGTTTTTTAATCAGGTGATCTGTTCATAGATTTAAGCGTTAATAAATCACATATTTCATATTCTTGCTTAGAAAGTAATACATTTCTTGAACACATTATCATAATTTGTTAATTTATATTATTTTATAACCTTGCATATGTACCTGAAGATGGTTTCAGTGAAGTCTAAATGTTCATTGTACGAAAAATATGAAGAAATGTGTAAAACGTATTATATGATTAGTATTTTATTTCACTCTTCTTTCTGGAGGCATCAATTAACTATAATAAATTTCAATAAATAATTAATGCATATATTTTGTAATTAGAACACTTTTATTAGCCTGCATTTCCTGATGACTAATTTGTAATATTTAGTATACATTACTAGGACCTATTACTAGAAAAAAATTACATTAGAGATTTTTTTTTGTAACACGTTGATTTAATGTTTATATTTAATTAAGTTAATAATGTTACATAGCTGATCGGTTATTTTTGTTTATATATTAAAATGACTGAAAGTGAGATCATTGCTAAGTGATAACATGGCTTGTTATTAAACTTGGCTATCAAATAATTTTCGTCTTGGATCACGTTAATGGCTTTGTTAGTCATCAGGACTTGAAGGCTCACGAAATTGATTCCCCAAACATCGAGCTGGGTTAATTAAAGTTCACTTTGAGTCAAAGGCGAAAGGTTTAATTGAGAGTTCTCGATTTTAACAAATTTGCTCGATAACCCACATACTGGATCCAAAATATGTTATAGATATTTTATATGATGTCCGCTGTTATGGTAATAAGATCAGCACTGATCACTGATTAATACAAACAGTAATATTTCATTAAATTTTGAAGTAGGGCTTTAAAATTATCAAATACATGGGACTGATTCGTCTCAACTATGCCTTAATTTGTAATTGTACCAACAAAAATGTATAACAACAAAGTAGATAGAGAAGAAAAAAATCGTAGGCTCACTATTACTATACATCTTAACTGTGCTGATTCTATGACTAAAACTTGTAATATGGTGTTTGATAATATTATAACTTTCAAGTATTTTCTTTTATTTACCATTATATATTAAAACATTGCTTTTAAAGACCTTATTTTTTGTTACTTCAAATTATTACAGTTTAAAAACACGGTCGATCATTTGGACAGACAAAAAATGCACAAAATTATTGCATTTGCTTTATTTTCGACCATAGATAATATATCATACAGCCAATGAATTACATATCTTGAAATTACATCAATTCCAACGGTTGTACATTCTCATTACTTTCAATTCCATTCTGTTCAACAATGAGTTCCTGGTTATTTGTACGAACCTTTTGCTACCTATAACCTACAACGACGTGAAGCTTCCCTTTTGTAAGTTTCTGTCCATATTTCTTCTTTTCACATAAATAATTATCGATCAATTATTACTGACTCTATTATAATCTACCGAATCATATTGAGAGGCATTGGTGTCGTGAAAAGTTTAGGGTTTTGGTTAAGGACCGTATGTTCGGTACCATGTGGGGTTGACAATGTCGTGGGACTGCTCTGTGGACGTCGGCATCGTATGCTTGAAGAAGAGTGAATATTCTAAATTTAAAACTTTAGCAAGTTTAATCTTTTAATATTTTATATTACCAAGCAAAGTACATGTCAATAATTCTTATTGTTGGTTAACTATTATTTATTAAATTTATTTACATTGTATCCTCCTCGTTTGTATACAATACTTTTGTAACCTCATTGTTATGGGTCATATCAAAATGCCAGTTTTTAATTAGTGGTTTGGTGTAAGAGATGGCCAAGTCCTAACCGTGCTAGTTGTTTTATTTTCAATAAAGACAATTTTGATTACATTTGAATAGTATAATCGTTATCCATGTAAATAAATATTTAAGTTACTGTTGAACTATAAACGTGTTTTGTATTATTTTTATGAAAACCTATTATGAAATCATAACAATAATTTCAAAAGCTCTATATAATTCAAGTGGAACCACTAATGATGGCGAGAACTCATTGTAAATTGTTTATTGTGTCATGGATACAATCACTGCCCAACTCAATAGATTTATCCAATTAGTGTTTGGCGAACAATTAATAATGAAGTTTATTGTTGTGAATAAGCCTGTTTAAGGCAGTTTATGATTTCAATTGTTAGTCGTATTTGTCGGTAAATGGAATAATATACATCATATATAGGATATGGAAAGTGAAAACAAAATCAATTATCCTTTTTTTAAAACAATTATGAGCCATTTGTTACAAGAAATACATTCACTATAAGATTATATATAGTACAGTTTAAAGAAGGTGTGAAATATACAAATCGATACAATCTACAAAGGACAAGGGATGAGTCCTTACATAGGTCGACAATCTCCTTAACCTTCAATAACTCTTAGGTTATCTTTTTATTAATAGATTTCATGAACTAAAAATGGTATAGATTTTGTAGTAAAAACAGTTTTATACAATTTTTGTTATTTATGTCATAAGTATTTTATAAGATAAAAAGTATTAACTTATATATTTTTCATATTATTACGAAGGGTTATTCACTATATAACAAACAATACATATGTCATTCAACAAAAACAAAGAATTTAAAAATGTTTTAGATCTGAACACTGTAATACTTTTATTAGTGTTAATTTTAAATCATATTTTCGGATACTGTACCGCTAAATTTGTCAATACCTTCCAACTATTGTATTAGCGTTTAGTAAAAATGTTCCCTTTAAAGGTATATTATAAACCATAAAAATCGTGATTATAAGAATGATACATTTATATAGCTGTTACTTAAACCACCAATCAACCTAGGCAGACACATGTTTCAAACTTGACATTTATAAATAAAACGATAGTTTTAAGCTACAAGACTTCCTTCGAGGCTATCGAAAAGAAGATCCTTTCGAGTCTGATCTTTAGCTTTCCAGAGCTTATAGACTGGACAACTTTACCTTTCGTATCTTTCAGCCCAACGTACTGTGGCAGCTTGTTAACTGGCACAGGGTGTAAAAGGGCTACGGCATATCAGCCTATAAGAAGGGGAAGACTGTTTGTGGTGTCGTAGAAAACTGTTTGTGGTATCGTAGAAGAGTGTTTGTGGTGTCGTAGAAGACTGTTTGTGGTGTCGTAGAAGATAGTTTGTGGTGTCTTAGAAGAGTGTTTGTGGTGCCGTATAAGACTGTTTGTGGTATCGTAGAAGACTGTTTGTGGTGTCGTAGAAGAGTGTTTGTGACCATTTTGTTAGTTGCAAAGACGTCACTAATATATAACCTGTTGATGGAGTGTTTAATATTTTCAATACTATTGAGAGGTCAAGATGATCTTAGAAAACTCACGAGGTAGAATATTTCTTCACACTTAGCTGTGATATATTTTGTAATATTAATAATATTAAACCCATTGACTTTAAGGGTAATACTCTACGGTTTGAAAGTTCATACTGTTAAAAGAGGTATCTTTGATTTTAAATTGGCCGTACGCCTCAATAATCGTAAATTGGTGGAGCGGCAGGATGTAGGGGTGTAGGAGAGTCCCTACAAAATTTTTGGACAGGTGTCTTTTTTTGTTTTATCGTTTGTTCCTATAATAAGAGGTTTCTTATAAATTTAGTTTACAATTAATACAAATGAATTTATACGTATATACGTTTGGTTTTGGAACGCTTAGCATTAATGTAAAGGCTTCAATACCATAACAATATATAAATGACTGTATAAATTCTAATGAACATATATAAACTATCATTTTAGCTTTTACTTGCAAATCGCAAAATGTATCTAAAGCGAAATACGAAAACTTTAAGTAATTGCTGAGTTGTACGTCTCTAATGGTGCTATTGGCTAGAAGCTAGTGATGTCATGGTTTACTGAAGTCATATATTACTATAAATTTGATTCATAGTAATATTATTTGATTAAATGTTCTTGTTTTTTTTTTTAAGATATTTACCTAAAAAGCAAGGAAAAATTAAGAACTCCATCTCTTTTACTGATTTGACCATGAAAAACTACTTCATTTAGCTGTATGAAATGTAAAAATTATTATTTTAAATCATTGTGATAAATTGTTTTAGTAAGTATACTATGCACTATAAGAACATCTGTTCAATCTACTATCTCGAAGCACAAAGAACATCTGTTTAAAACATTTTTGTTCATAAAAATAGGTTTTCTCCTTCCGTACGAGTATCTTAACAGTTTAGTTTAACACGTAAACTTCAAAAAGAAAGTTGCTAAATTTAATTACAAGATTAAGTTTGATAATTTCTTATCCACGTTGCAAATTGAATAACTTGTTTTAAACTTGTGCTTAACTTAAAAAAGTAGAAAGTCTAAACCTTTGTCATTAAAAAGTAAAAAGTAGGTTTGACAATAATTACTAATAAAAATCAATACTACTCCCTCGTATGGATGAATGCCAGATGGATGGGTTGGTAAGTACTATAATGAATAGTACATTTATAGGCGTTTGGGTGGGTTAATACGTGGAATAGGAAGGAGGTGGGTCGGAGTAATGGGTTTTTACATAGCAACTTATTTAAGTTATAAACATTTTTTAAATTACAAAAAAATTAACAATTTACTATTAAAATTAATTGTGGTAAGAGTAATCATGGTTCATTTAATAGTGAAATCACAATAACTTGTTGCTGAATTAAAGTTAAAACATTGCATTTTAGTTTAGTTTTACTAATAAAGCAGAACGATCGTAACGGAAGTTACGGGTTTTAATATAGTCACAAGTATACAGCCATGATATCGTTTAAAAAACATGTAAATATATTTTAATATTGACAGTTGTTAATTTGGTTAAAACTGAAATAATATCAGGACATTTGTACCTTATCTTACTATATACATTGTCGACGTCAAAGATTGTAGATAATTTTAACCAGCTTATTTCTGTAAATTACAATATTTTTGCACATTTTGAAGAGAACCTCCGTTTATTCAACTATTTAACCCTCATCACCGTTCTACTTTTAGAGAATATCTCTATTACCTCTTCCAGCATATCACTCAATACTTCTTTCAACTTATTTTTAAGTAGTACTTTTGACCCTGTATACTAGGAATGTTTTCACCAGCTGAAAACGTTTCTCATTCTTAAAAGTTGTTTTAAAGTTTTGCGTCGCCTGTGTATGGCCCCCCGCAGATAACTCACTAACCGATGGCCCATAATTATTGTTTCCTTTGTATGTAAAAGCTCTTAGATTGGGATACTTGTTTTTAGCTTTCTAGCCGCTAATGTAATTGACGCCGTCTGTAGATAATTGTTCAGCTAAGGGCATGTCAACGTTAAGACCCCGGCTTGTTGAAGGGCTGAGGTGTTGCTGCGTTACAATTTTCCTCTGGGTCATCATTTGATTCTTCTTAAATTTCAATGTCATTTTTTCTTTCATATTCTATGACACTTTCTTTGTCTACTGAAACTCTGGTTTTTATTAAAAAACTTTTCCAACTTCCACTCATCCTCAGTTTGCTGCGTGTTGTAGCTATTTCTTAAGATGATGCAATCGGTTTTCGGTTAATTATTTCCCAATGTTATAGTAAAAATAAGTTAATGTTCCCTTGAGACCAGCACAATCCATTTTAAACACTTAAAACAAGCATGCTTTCAAGTTGTCCCAATCCACTGATGCAGTACTACAACTTGTAGACTGCTGGCGCGAGGGACTGCAGCTACGTCACACTGCCAACCCCCCTCCACGCTCTTTCAGTCCGACCCACCTCCTATTCCACGCGCCTTACTGGCTGTAATTGCGTGTTAGTTAGGTTAGGTGAGTGGGTAGGTCACCGTCACAGAGCAAAGTCTGTGGTCACCGTACACCGTTCGGCTAAAGCTTCGGACTACAGAGTCCAAGATTCGTATTAGTAACTGAGCTAATGGCCGGTATTTCACTTACTGTACTATTATTCATAAACTGTAGAGTCGATATGATCATAATTCAAACATTGATAAACTCAGAAAAATAAAATACATTTACTACTAATTATTATTTGTTGTGTGCACAAAATTTAAATCTTTTTTCGAGGCTGTAATTTGCAAAACTATATTATTACATGTTTTTGTTTAATCAGTGAATGTTATTTTCGAATAAGTTCAAATATTTTAGTAGAATAGGGATAGTAGCCATAGCAAATAAAACAATATATGTGACAGTTCCGCTGAACAATTTTATAAATAAGTATGATTAATACAGTTGAATTCTTATTAATAAAAGGAAATGAGAAAACAAATGTTCCTCTCAATGTCAGACTACTACCAAAAGAGCACCCACTAACCCTAACATTACAACGAACCATTGATGGTAATAGGCCTGCCTTTATTACACTCAACATTCCGTGGCACCCCCAACTCTTGTATAATGACTATCACCTCCTGCTATGACCCGGGCTTTACACTTTTGCTCAACTTTATCCGGCATTCAAGAATTCAAATATCGGAATTCCATATCACTCTTAGCATATGTTTTTGAGGATTTGTGATGCTAAAACGATAGAAATTCTGAAGTTACGTGGAATTCACTATGCCACTTTGAACACACTTTTTCAGAATTTCGATTATTATTTTTTTTAAATAAGCATATTTATAAAATATATGAATACTTTCTCGTGGTATATAATGCAAGCGAATGATGCAGTCAGTTAGATTTCTTGAACGGTGTGGATATCTGGCTGGTGACCCTTGACATACTACTTGATTGGAAGAAACTCGCAAGTGGCATTCGCCCAAGGCTTATACATAAAGGCCTATGCATAAAACGTGTAAACTCATGTACCAACACTCATGTACGTCACCCGGAGAGCAGCGTTCCTAATAATAAAGAAAGTAATAATAAAGCATATTGTGTAGGACTTATTATTTGTATACCTCATTTTTAATGGCCGACATGATTGCGATTCCTGCTAGAGTCCTCCCCATCTACCTCCTAACCAAACAGTGGTGCTTTATTATCCTTAAAAAATCTCCTCCTATCCAAAGCTGCTATACTATCCCATGCTTGGAATATTATTTTATTTCATTATATTAATAAATCGATAAATTACATACATATGTAAAGTGTAATCTAGTTTTTTTTTCTTACCAAGTAACATTAAGAAATATCATGAACTCTCTGTTCCAATACAAGAAATTCTATGTCACAGATTTTTCATTGGTGAGTCTCATAACCTTGAGATGCATTTTATTCGACTTTTTGACAATAATCTCCATATATTCCCTTTCATCCATGGTCGTGGATGGTTAGCAGCATTCCACATGCTGGAACCTTTAGTTAGCACAAGTAAACAGCTTAAGTTTCCAGACGGCTTGCTTGGTCTCCGAATGTCTTTGTACTCCATCCTTCGTAATTTTATGGCTTACAGTTCTATGAGTAAGTTAAGTTACTTGAAACTGCCACACAGAGAAAAGAAACAGATGTCGCATCCAATAGCGCGCTAGATATGTGTCGAGTTAGTTGTTTATCCAGCCTGCAGATCGGATGTCAGGATCATTCTCGTCAGTCTCTCCCTTTTTTCCTCGCAAATCCTGAAGAGTAAATGTAGAAATTATTGCTACAAATTAATAAATATGTGCATTAGTTGCAATCTATATTTAAGTGACTATGTAGTACTTTTATAAACATATATTCGAATGATAGATTGCATATATTGTTGCACTTTAACATTCGTGTGTACATAAAGGAATAAAGTGGCTCACAGTGTCATAGATACTCATCTATTACATACTGCTGTATACCACGATGTTTTCCCATTATTAATCCCCATCTCAAGGATGTTAACATGAACAACAAACAACATAAATAATTTATCTAAACATTTAACTATAAACGATGTGTTATCATGATCACACTTCGTAAACCTAAATAGAGTTTTAATGCATAGCGAGACTGCAGTTATAAGATTTAAAAGCTTTTGTTTAATTCTTTACTAAACAAAGAGAACTGAAACAAAGAGATTGTAGCAAGTATGTAGTGAAGTGGACAACTGAATATCTGTGAACAAATCGCTTTACTAATGACAAACCACATTGTTTACAATGAAACTTTGTTCCCCTCAGGCTCGCACTAGAGAAACGTTTTAAATTCAACCCAAAATTAAAGTTTCTTTATATACTTAAAAGTGTTAAGATTCAATATATTTAAATGCAAGTATATTACATTAGTTGACCTTTCTAAATTCACATGGTTCATCAGTTTTTAATTAGTTTTAAATAAGACAAAACATTAGTTTTATTCATTTATTATGAATTTATTACTAAATAATTCATTTAGTTATTGTTATAAAGATATCCATAAACTTAAAAAAAATTTAGTTAATTTTTGTTTTTTAAAGTACAATTTTATTTAGAAATAATTAAACTATTTGTAATAGCTTTACCCATAGCTTTAGTTGGAGCAATCAAGCTATTTTTTTGATTAGTTTAATATTAAGTACGATACCATTGCTAACTAACTGTTAAACTATTACATAAAAACTACGATCAATGTTGTTATTAATTGTACACGCATAAAACAATTGTAATCTTTAAGACATTTTCGGTTTAAATTATTCCCTACCAAAACTGAATAGTTGAATTTTCTAAAAGCAGGAAAACGTGTACAAAATGTATGGAAAAGACCTCATGGGATAACCATGGGAGTATTTATGCTCGCACTCCTCTAGACATAAAGGTGAGGAATTTAACAGTATGTACAATGGTTCTCGAAAGCTTAATCATTTAATTTGGGATCACTTAGTGTACCAATTTTTCAAGTGGCACATAAATACTTGAAATAAAATAGGAAAACTCATTTCCAAAACTCATAAAAAGTCCTTAGTGTTTACAGATGAGAGCAGGTAAAGCTTTGTTTTATATGGGGTTGGTGGGAGGACATTAATGCATTTTGTAACTAGGTGGGAAATAGGTTCCAGCAATGTGGTAGTTACACACAAACTATTGCTTGACCTATCTTCATTGAAGTTACTATCACACGTTTGGCAAAAAGGGTTTAGATCCTAATGTAAGATATGATGCAAGTGTTAGCTCGGCTGGCTTTGTGGGATGCAGTTACTGGTACTCGATCAGTAGTTTTGAGTATGTGACACGTGTGCAGGCATATAACTGCAACGTGCTTCGGAGGAAGATGACATCCACTGTACAAAAATGATTATATGGAATTATATATTCTCATTTATTTCATAACATATTTCTTTTTGATAGGTTAAGAGCTCGTCTAGTTCCATTACAATCATCATTTCTAAGTTTCATGAAGTACATGACAATAAATTACATATTTTCGTTAAACACCCGTTGGTTCTACCTTAGTCAATATTGAATTGTCTTATTAAACCAATATTAAAATAACATGCCAGTATAGTGTCTAATCATAGAAAGATATACATTTTTTAAAATTTTTAATAAGTAAAACAGAATGCCAAGATCTGAATCTTGAACTGGGTTTTAAGAATTATAAGAACTACAATAAGTATACAATAGGTGTACAAGAAGATATAATAGGTGTTTACAAAAGCTAAAACCACAATAAGATCTTTTGTTTACAACTATCTTCAATGAGAATCCTCTTGTCTGAACACTTCTTCTCAATAGCAGTAGGTGGTGGATATGAGTTGTCTCTTGGTTGATGGATGGAGTATTACAGGTAATGGAGTAAACTACAGTACCAACGACTCATATCACAATAAACTGATTTATAAATTATGAATTACAACTATAAACTAGCGACTGTATAGTGGCTTAGGAAAACATATACATAGTAATAAACTAAAATTTAATAGGAAACTATGGTAAATTAATTTACTATAAAATATTAAGTTTTTTCAAAGTACATATGATACTACCGTGGAAGGAATCAGAACAATCCCAACGGGAACTCAACAAGACCTAACGTATAGAATAACAGATTTCTCGCTGATTTCCTCTGACGATTGGGTCATAAAATGTTCATTGATCGTGGACGTGACTTTGTTGCTGAGGAGCAATCCTAGTTGTGATACCCCTCGTTAAATCTCATCCCTGTCATATATATTAATGCGATGTTATGACAATTTACCTAGTGGCAAACTTCTATCACTACAACAGGGCCAGCAGTCTAACGGCGTACTACTAATACACGTCGGAACAATAATTAAATTAATATATTTATTATTTATATGTTAAAATTTACATGAAAACTTTATGTCTTAATACCACAGAGATAGGGTCGCATAACAAATATTGCAGACGTAAATCCGAAAATTTTATGCACCTTTTTATTTCTCTTATTACCATTTATTTACCTTTTCAACATATGAGTAAAACTTGATTATTAAATCTTCATAAAGGAAAAACATATTCTTTATTGTTTACTATTTTATAACTCAAGTCTATTTGTAAACCGGACATTAGTGTCCAAATAAAAAAGAACTAATTTCTCAATAACATACATTTTAGCTATGTTACAAGCAGCTCCTAAAATTAGGGTAAAATATACCATCAACTCATATTCCATTTTATACAAATAATTAACATAATTTAATTACTACTAAACAGTAAATAAAACGTTCATGTGTAAATTTATCTGATTTTTGGAGCAATTAATAGAGGAAAGTCCTCCAAAGCGGACCCGTCTCCAAATGTGGACCCCCATTGTTACTGTCTCTGCTGTGTTAAAACCTAGTGGAAAACATTGTAAATAGTAGTGCAAGGTTCCACTACAAAGTAGAAGAGCGTTGGCATTACCTGCTCTAACTATTTTCTGTCACTCCGCCATTACGTGTTTTGATGAAGTTAAAAGTTTTTGTTAGTTCTCGATTTTGTTAA
This sequence comes from Stictocephala bisonia, assembly GCA_035578905.1. Classification (NCBI taxonomy): domain Eukaryota; kingdom Metazoa; phylum Arthropoda; class Insecta; order Hemiptera; family Membracidae; genus Stictocephala; species Stictocephala bisonia. The sequence continues at coordinate 2,001,237 of JAQJVL010000025.1, forward strand.
GTTGTACGAGAAAATTAATTGACAGGTAGGTCCTCAGCTCTTATACAGGGTGAGGCAGACCACCCGTGCAGCATGTATAGCAGGAGAACGGTTTGGTCTAGTGGCCTAAAACAAAATGCTTTCCCCCTATATTGCATATGGGGAGTCCATTAAAAATGTTTTCATCAACCTTTTCGTAAAGAGTGTTGAAAAACTAGGGGTCATGGGTTCGAATCTCTAAATTATCAAATGCAAACATATGGCAAATAATACATCATTTTAAAGGTCTTCTTGAAAGAAACTCATTGATGAAAACAAAATTCATTTATCATGACACATTTCAAAATGGCGGCCATTTTTGTGGAAAATATTGACGTTTACGGAATACCCTATAGTTTTCTTACTATTTGAGATAGGTTCATTCCGATTTCAATTTTTTACTTGCAAAACCCTCAGCTTCACTCTGATATGCCGCATGACTACTTTTATCATTATTTTGATATTGGCCCCCTAATACGAATTTTGAAAAATTAAAAATTCCTTAAAGTCAAAATTTTTAAATAGCAACATGCATCATGTTGTATATCATTTTAAAGCGCTTGTTAAGACAAACAAATTTTGCATTACACTTTTTTTGTATCTCCAGTGGTTTTTGAGAAATAAGCACAAACGTGTTTTTAATAATAATTTTCCCACCTTTTTACGTTACTTTGGCCATACATTTTGTATTTAAAAAAATGATCAGATTTATAAAAATATAAATTGGTATTTTCACTCTTAACGTCTCTTAAAAAATACACGATTTGTATTTTTTACAAGATTTGTAAATTCTTGTATTTATTTGTATTTATTTGCAACTTTTAACATAATTGCAACCTTAAAAAAATTAATAAGTAATAAGAGTATCGTACAAAAATATCCAGAATCCAACTGAACTTACTTTACTGTAAATTACATGTGCTCGAATTGAAAACCATTATTTTCTATACATAGTTCTATTCTGGAGGTGAAGCTATCTACAGCTCGCAATACTTCTTCGCCACTGATAGAATTTATACCATGTCTGATTCTCTGCATCATATCTTCGATTGTTGTTGGTCGTCTTTTGTACACTAAATCTTTCAGCCTACCCCACAAGTAGAAATCCATACAAGTTAAATCAGGAGATCTTGGAGGGTAGTTGACAGGACCACCTCTTCCAATCCATCTTTCAGGATATTGTTCATCAAGAGTTTGTCTGACGTTGTTGGCGTAGTGAGGTGGTGCCCCATCATTCATGAACCACAAATGTTCTATGTCTTCGTCGGGTATATCTATTAATAGGTTAGGCAGGTGATTTAGCAAAAAGTTGTTATAAGTGTCTCCAACTAGGTGTTCTCTGAAGAAAAAGGGACCTATAATTTTTCTACCAAGGATGCCACACCAAGTATTCAAAGTCCAGTATCTCTGGTTATCCACCTCTCGCATCCAGTGTGGATTCTCATAGGCCCAGTACCTCATATTATGGCGGTTCACTTCACCGTTGCTGCGGAAAGTTGCTTCGTCACACCACAGTACATTACGAAAAAAATGTTCACGTTGTTGTAACATTTCCCTAGCCCACAAACAAAAAGTCATTCTTCGATGGCTATCATCACCATGCAGTTCTTGGTGTAATGATATCTTGTATGGGTGCATTTTGTTATCTTTCAAGATTCTCAACACTGACCTTTGACTCACACCCGCATCTAGAGCTATTCTTCTGGACGAGTCAGTTGGATTGAGTTGAACCGCTGCCAAAATGTCTGGTGCCGTATCACTTCTTACAGGCCTAGCTAGGGTTTTGCCTTTATTGAAATCAGGCTGAACCTGTCCTTTTTCACGCACACGACTAGCAAGTCTTTGAAAGGCCATTCGTGATTGAACTTCTCTGTCTGGATAACGTTCTGCGTAGAGATTCGCAGCAGCTGAGTAATTCTGGAAACATTAGCTAACACCATTAGCATTTGGAAAGCCTCTTCATTTGTGTACGGCATTTCAGTAAATACAGAACTATCATTCACAATAAAAGAACAAAATAAGGAATAAAGTGGAGAATTAAAGTGGTTGTCAAATAAAATAAGTTTTGTTTCAGGAACTAAAATGAAGTGTACAATAATGCACTAGAACAGCTGATTTTATAAACAGCTGAAAATAATCAGCTGATTAAACAATCATAAGATTAATAATAATTGCAGTAACCCAGGAGCAAAGTATCAACTGGTTGTACTGAACAGTAAAGGCCAATTGTGAAAGGTACCTAACTATGTGAAGCGAGTAATGGTACTGTGTATAAAAACTATTAATATTTTTATTTATAATATTAAAGTATAAAAATACAACAAACAATTTTAAATGATAAAATTACAATTATGGTGATTTCAGTTTTTTACAAAGGTCTCTTAATTTTAGAGAATCATACAAATCTGGAACCAAAAGGCCATCTGCCACATATTCCCTTCAAGATTATCTTAGTAATAAGCTTTAAACCAGATTGTAATAATACCAGATTAGTTATAATACCATATCTGTATTATTAGCAATGATAACACAGTACTTAATGTAAAACGCTTTTTGCCTGTATTTGTCAAATTGAAGTATCTTAATAAAAAATAAATTTGCTTACATAATTCCTTATTTCGATTTACGCAATTAAAATGTTAGATTTTGACTCAGTGCTTTCAGTTTTGGATGTCAGTGGCCAAAGTAACGTAAAAAGGTGGGAAAATTATTATTAAAAACACGTTTGTGCTTATTTCTCAAAAACCACTGGAGATACAAAAAAAAGTGTAATGCAAAATTTGTTTGTCTTAACAAGCGCTTTAAAATGATATACAACATGATGCATGTTGCTATTTAAAAATTTTGACTTTAAGGAATTTTTAATTTTTCAAAATTCGTATTAGGGGGCCAATATCAAAATAATGATAAAAGTAGTCATGCGGCATATCAGAGTGAAGCTGAGGGTTTTGCAAGTAAAAAATTGAAATCGGAATGAACCTATCTCAAATAGTAAGAAAACTATAGGGTATTCCGTAAACGTCAATATTTTCCACAAAAATGGCCGCCATTTTGAAATGTGTCATGATAAATGAATTTTGTTTTCATCAATGAGTTTATTTCAACAAGAGCTTTAAAATGATGTATTATTTGCCATATGTTTGCATTTGATAATTTAGAGATTCGAACCCATGACCCCTAGTTTTTCAACACTCTTTACGAAAAGGTTGATGAAAACATTTTTAATGGACTCCCCATATGCAATATAGGGGGAAAGCATTTTGTTTTAGGCCACTAGACCAAACCGTTCTCCTGCTATACATGCTGCACGGGTGGTCTGCCTCACCCTGTATATTCTTAAATGGTAGTTTTAAAAGGTCCGCATGATGGTTGCTATCGGCGTGGACACTACTAGAAAAATCTGGAGTGTCCATGTTGGGTGGTAATCATTGTGCGGATGTTGTGTGGGGGAGATAACTGAGTATCAGGCTTGTCAATTAGCTGAAAATCAGACCAGCACTACGTGGTTTGGATTCCACATAAAGCTGTAGGTCCCTTAGTTGCCCTGGCTGTTGGGCTATTAATAAATTGCCCTTTCTGAGGAACAGTTGAACTAAGTTAGTAACCAGACTACACTCATCCACACTCATCCTACACTCATATAACCACTCATATTCGCCTTAAAATACCAACAACGTTGTGTCGGCGTCTCATATGTAAGAATGTAAGAATCATTTAATTATTTCCATGTTTTTTTTTTTTTATTAAATATGGAATTTTAAAAATTCAGACGTTAGGTGCGCAAACCAGACCCCCAACAGTTTCCTAAACTGGACCCCTCACATATAGTGTGATGTTTTATGCAAAAACAGGTATGGTTATACTTTACCAAATAATATTTCTTTGGAAATTGTTTTTCAGATTCTAAAAGAATAATGGGGAAAATGGACCAGCGAAAATGAAATGAATCAGACATGTCAAAAGCAATAGATACAGTCCGTAAAAAAAGATGGCATGGAAAAAGGCTAGTAAACACTTTAATGTGCTTAAAACTACTCTTATGAGATTAGCTAATGTAAAGTATGGCACACCTGAAGAGGCATCAAATGTAAAGAGGGGTAGACCAACTGTTTTGAGTAAGGATATTGAAGATGAGCTAGTTACTTACTGTCTTGCTATGGAGGCATCTTCTTTTGGTCTTACTCATGCTGATCTCCGACGAATCGCTGTGCAATTGTCAGAAAGAAATCAAATTCCACACCCATTTAAAGATGAAATGGCAGGGAAAAAATGGTTACGTCTTTTTCTACAAAGGCACAAGTCCAAATTATCAGAAAGGAAGCCGACTGGGATTTCTTATAGCAGGGCTCTCGGGTTTAGCAAGCTCGGGACTTTTGAATGAAGTTTATGAGAAGAGAAAATTTACTCGTGATAGAATTTATAATGTTGACAAGAGTGGAATAGTAATAATCGTTTATAATATAATAATAATCGTTTATTTTTCCAACATTTACAAACCGTTGTGCAATCAAAAGTAGTAAAGGTGGTTGGACTAAGGGGGAAAAAGCAGATAGTTTCCTTGACTTCAGGAGAGCGCGGAGCACTAATTATCATCGTTGCTTGTATGAGTGTCAGTGGTTCTTTTGTGTTCCCGTTAGTAGTTTTTCCTAGAAAAAATATGAATGAGCAACTTAAAAAAGGAGCTACCTCTGGAACTATATTTTCCGCAGATCCTTCTGGATGGATTCAGACAAACTCAATTACTCAGTGGTTTCGGCATTTCATCGAGTTTGCCAATCCCACGGAAGAAAACCCCCGTGCTCGTATTGCTGGATGGGCACTTCAGCCACACGCAAAAGATTGATTTAATTGATTTGGCAAAACAAAATCATGTGACTATTCTCTCTCTGCCTCCCCACTGCTCTCACAAGCTCCAGCTGTTGGACAAGACCTTCATGGGTCCACTGAAAATCCATTACTGTGAAGAAATAAGACAGTGGCTCAGAACTAACCAACGTCCTGTCACCGCGTTTGATGTCATAGAGTTATTTGGCAAAGCCTATATCAAATGTCAGAGAGCTGAAGTAGTGGTCAATGGGTTTATGAACAAAACAGTATTCTCGGACGCCGAACACATAGAAGAGGCTAACAAAAAAAAGAGATTCCTCTTTTTATGAAGCTGTGTTGAAAAAAAAAACTAAAAGCGCTATCCTGAGCCCAACAAAAAATCAAAACCAAACTACTCCGGGTGAACAAATTGCTGAACAAGAGTTTGATTTAAATAGACCATCAACATCAACAAAGCAGTTGGTTATCTTCCTTTGCAAGACGAAGAACTCGAGAAGAGCCCTACCACATCTTGTCAGATCAACCCATTTGACACAATTCCAATTCCACAAGTTAAGAAAAGAACGTCAAATAGAGGGCGAAAGGCCTGCAGGTCTACAATGATTACTTCTATCCCTAATAAAACTCAATTAAAGGATGCCAAAACAGCTAAATAAGAGAAGGAAGCACAACGGCTGGCAAAGAATCGTGCTGCTGGTGGATGCTGGTGGAATCGGTAGAAATGAAAACAACTGGTTAAAAAGTTTTGAAGAAGAGAAAGAAAAAGTATCCAGAAGTAAAGCAGACGAGAGTGTCTCTTCAGGGAATTCAGAACTCGAGATGCCTCCTGGGGTAACGCCCAACTAAAAACGTCGATGCGGCTTGTATGTTTTGTGATAGAAGGTTTTCAGAGGACAATAAAGGAGAACTTTTAGTCATGTGTATTATGTGTTCTATGTGGGCCCATGTAGATTGTGCAGGAGCCGAAAAATATGTTTATCTTTGCGATTTTTGCCGTTAGTACATCCTTTTCATTGAACTCGATGTTGAGCACCCTTGTATTCAGCTTAACTTTTCACCTTTTTGACGTTTACAAGTGTAAAAATAAACAGTGATTTTTTATCAAACCACTGTATCATTGTTTTTTTCCAGTTTAATTCCCTCTCCTAGTTAATTAAATTAAGTTTTTTGTCATTTTACCCAGGGATCCAGTTTAAGCAACCTTTTAAAAATCACCAAAGTGTAATTTTTTTAAAGTATTTGTTTACTTGAATAATTTATATATATAAATTTGCCATAACCGAATCACAACTGGTACATAACATGATGAAGTAAATATTCCATGGATTTAAAACAAATTGTTTGAATAATTTAGTTATGTTATAGTAAAAAAAAACAAAATGGGGGTCCAGTTTTGGGTACTTTCTTCTGAATTTGAGAAACATCCCTATAAAAATTGCATTGCGTAATTTACGCACTGACATTAATAAACTTCTTCCATTGCTCAAAATAATCTCGCCTCTTAGGAAAGCCATTGTTATTTTGTCATTTCCTGACTTAGTTTGGATTGAGAGTATAATATCCGGTAAAAGACTTTCTTACCTCAATTTCCTGGTCCCTAACGAAACATTTGTATTCGAAACCTAATTTAACTTATATTATTTATAAAACAATATAGAAAAAACTTATTTTTTGCCTAAATCAAATATTAGAACATTTAAATTTACTATATTATTAACTTAAAATTAAAGCGCGTCATAGTAATTCCAGCTGGTTCAATATTTATAAAATATATTGTTAAGAGAATTACTATTTTTTTTCTCAAATGTATAACTTAAGAAGAGAGCTAGCTAGCTATCTATGCATTATATGACTAAGCTCCTTGAAAAGGCGACGGTTGGGTAGGTGTCTTTTTTATGATTTCTATATACACACAAACTCGTTTTATTGTGGACAATTACATACTCTTATGGGCATTTAACAATCTAACACAACTTGCCACTTACCATCTCTCTGAAGGTGGCTTGGTACTCAACTACCTTCCTATAGAACACAACACAGTACCCACGCACAATCTCACTAAACCAAATGTGTACCTACTCATCGTCCCTCTAAACATAACTTGGTACTCACCTACTTTCTATAGAACACAACACAGTACCCACACACAATCTCAATGAACCAAGTGTGTACTTACTCATCGTCCCTCTAAACATAACTTGGTACTCACTTACTTTCCTATAGAACACAACACAGTACCCACACACAATCTCAATGAACCAAGTGTGTACCTACTCATCGTCCCTCTAAACATAACTTGGTACTCACTTACTTTCCTATAGAACAAAACACAGTACCCACGCACAATCTCAATGAACCAAGTGTGTACTTACTCATCGTCCCTCTAAACATGACTTGGTACTCACCTACTTTCCTATAGAACACAACACAATACCCACACACAATCTCAATGAACCAAGTGTGTACTTACTCATCGTCCCTCTAAACATAACTTGGTACTCACTTACTTTCCTATAGAACACAACACAGTACCCACACACAATCTCAATGAACCAAGTGTGTACTTACTCATCGTCCCTCTAAACATGACGGTACTCACCTACTTCCTATAGAACACAACACAGTACCCACACACAATCTCAATGAACCAAGTGTGTACTTACTTATCGTCCCTCTAAACATAACTTGGTACTCACTTACTTTCCTATAGAACACAGTACCCACGCACAATCTCAATGAACCAAATGTGTACCTACTCATCGTCCCTCTAAACATAACTTGGTACTCACCTACTTCCTATAGAACACAACACAGTACACACGCACAATCTCAATGAACCAAATGTGTACCTACTCATTGTCCCTCTAAACATAACTTGGTACTCACCTACCTTCCTATAGAACACAACACAGTACCCACACACAATCTCAATGAACTCATCGTCCCTCTAAACATAACTTGGTACTCACCTACTTCCTATAGAACACAACACAGTACCCACGCACAATCTCAATGAACCAAATGTGTACCTACTCATCGTCCCTCTAAACATAACTTGGTACTCACTTACTTTCCTATAGAACACAACACAGTACCCACGCACAATCTCAATGAACCATGTGTGTACTTACTCATCGTCCCTCTAAACATGACGGTACTCACCTACTTTCCTATAGAACACAACACAGTACCCACACACAATCTCAATGAACCAAGTGTGTACTTACTTATCGTCCCTCTAAACATAACTTGGTACTCACTTACTTTCCTATAGAACACAGTACCCACGCACAATCTCAATGAACCAAATGTGTACCTACTCATCGTCCCTCTAAACATAACTTGGTACTCACCTACTTCCTATAGAACACAACACAGTACACACGCACAATCTCAATGAACCAAATGTATACCTACTCATTGTCCCTCTAAACATAACTTGGTACTCACCTACCTTCCTATAGAACACAACACAGTACCCACACACAATCTCAATGAACTCATCGTCCCTCTAAACATAACTTGGTACTCACCTACTTCCTATAGAACACAACACAGTACCCACGCACAATCCCAATGAACCAAATGTGTACCTACTCATCGTCCCTCTAAACATAACTTGGTACTCACTTACCTTCCTATAGAACACAACACAGTACCCACGCACAATCTCAATAAACCAAATGTGTACTTACTCATCGTCCCTCTAAACATAACTTGGTACTCACCTACCTTCCTATAGAACACAACACAGTACCCACACACAATCTCAATGAACCAAGTGTGTACCTACTCATCGTCCCTCTAAACATGACTTGGTACTCACCTACTTTCTATAAGCGTTATACACTTAAAAAATTTTGTTTTGATTGCAAAAGCAATATATGATTTATTTTACACCAAATGACCAATATAAGTCAGAATTATTTTTATACGTCATGAGTATATTTATATTTTAATATATTCACTGAAACTTTTAATTAATTTTTAAAATATATTTGTTAATATGCAATTTAAGTTTAGGTATACATGTATACATATTTATAATAACTTATACATCTAGTGTGTCGTTATTTACTGGTATCGCAGCTCAGGGTCAAGTCTGAGAGGGTAAAGTTCAAGGCTCGTATTGCCAACTGAGTTAACGGTCGGGACTTCACTCACTAAATACAGTTCAGATAGAAATTGATTTATTCCGCTTTACAATTTAACAAATTTACAATGCATACGCCATATCAACTAAAACTAATCATTTTATAAACATATCCTATCATTACGTAAGGACCAGCAGCCCTATGTGAACTGGTGACTGATAATAAACAAAATTATAGCCAATTAAAACAGTAAAATAACATGTATTTCCCCCACTTGTTATTAATACAAAGTTTCGCCAAGGAAATACAACAGAAACACTGGTCCCTCGACTTCCACGAAGCTGAACATTGTTTATTTAACTTAGTATAAAGCTTACGAGAGAAAGTTTTCAGGGAACTCCATATATTGATCATATTTTATCAGGTACCACGAGATGACTTTTTATTTGTGAATATTTGACGTTGAAATAGAAGTTTTTATCTATAAAATATTAAAAATAAAATTGTTAAAGCACTGAAAGAATAATGGGAAATAGTATTGACATTTTTTAATGTTACTTTTCAATGTAAAACTTCTTATTTTTCATCACAGATAATTGGAAACTTTTGAAAATCAGTCACTATACCGGTAAACAAATTGAAAATATTTTACATATACTAGATGGTTAAATGTATAAAAAAGGAATTACGTTTTCTATTACGTTTTCGACATAAAGGAAACGTAATAGAAATTACATTTTTATGTGAAATAAATATTTATATAGAAGGAAAATCAGTGTAAAATAAAGTTTTCATTTTAATTGAGAGAAAACTGTTCATTAATTTTGACAGTATATTTAATTAGTTAAATTCTAGATGAGTAGGTTGTATGGAGTGGGAGGGTGGGAGGTCGCTTTAATCACGTGGATGGACCCAGGAGGTGCAGGTTTACCCAAGACCTCTCAGACCCTGTCGCATTGATCATAGTTTTCTTCTCATTATATTATGTAAACTATGATAAATACACTTCCACTGTTAAAGTGGGACACATAAAAAAATACGAAGTATGTGTCCGTCTTTAACAGTGGAAGTGTATTGATTGACTGTATTGACCGAGGTGGTTATTTAAAAGCACAATTTATTTTCAAATCAACACCATGTATGTTCAGAGCACATTCAAACCATATCAATACTAAAATACCTCAGACAACTAGAGACAATGATATTGGATGTTATGTCTTCTTAAATATTATTACAACTAGAAACAATTATAAAACAGAAATCATTAATATTTGTATCATAGACTAAGAAATGTTTTCATTACATGATTATACATTACATGAAAATACAAGGTGGCTACGTAAGTAAAATCCTACGATTTATAGCCCACCACACAGGTCAGGTCATATAAATAATACATCGCTCAGCAAGAGGAGTGTAGTGGTCGTGTTTCCTTAGCGTTATTTGTACCTGTTGAGGTCGTATTCCTTCTGTCACACTCCTGAGAGACATACAACAAGACATCTGCAACCAATTTCCAACCCCGTTCGTGTACATTTACACTCTAAGATTTAACTATAAAAGTAACATTTCAAATTAACAAACACGAGTAGTGTGTAATGATAAATTCTATGTAAGAGATAACACAGTATTTGTATACAGTGATCCACTGTATTAATAATAGTAATGAAATAAACAATGGCATTAATGAATGTTTTAATATCATCCACAAATACCGCAAATTTTCTGTTAATATTGATGGTACCACAATAGTTATGTCAATAAATTACTAAATAGATTTACCAATAGGGTTACAGAGTTTTAATATAAGTGATTCAAGTAGTATCATATATGTACATAGAGCACCGTATTAGTTATTCTGGGTGCAACACTAACTCAATTGACTTATGTTTTAATTAGAATATCCGGATATTTGTTAGATCCAAACTATCTAATCCCATATGTGCATATTTATAGGAATCAACTTGTGTGTATCCATTTATATATGTTTATTATGTTCTTAAATGATATTTTCTGTAAATAACTACCAAATTGGAGAGAAAGTACTGTAGAGCAGTATGTTTATAAACTTATAAATAAACACTTTGGCCACACAATTTAACATTCGTGAAGCGTTAAAATACATATAATTCCGCCAATTTAAAACATTATATTATAGTCTATTCTCTATTCTATTCTACTTCATGAAAAACAAACTTGTCAACTGTTGAAGGGACCCTTTGTTAATTGGAAAAAACGAAGTGGGGTTCACTATGGGCTTTGTCCTAGAATCGTACGAAGCTTCATAAATATAGATAAAAGGTATAAGTGAAATGAAATATTGATTTTATTGGATCACAAGTGTAACAAACAGGCAGAACTAAAAGGTCCCCTGTACAGCTACGTAATGCTTTTAAATCTTTACAGCCTAGATCACTATAAAATAAAACACATTAGCTTAAGAAATATTTCGGTAAACGTCTTTTTACAAGTTAATAGTTATTAATGAATTACATTTACCACATACCGTACTTACTATTGGTGTTAAATTACTAAATAATGGCCAAGAGGCTAATTGGTGTGATAGGAATCGATGGGTATTCTAAGACTATTATAATAATAGAAAGCGTACGGCATGAAGTACTGCCCTCTTATTCATTCCCTTTAAAAAAGAAAAGTGGAATGTCTTAAATCCCTTAAAAACTGAAGAAAATAAGTTTAACATTTTCAACAATTGATTACAATCTCAATAATACGGTACATGTTTCTCTACAAAACATATTAGTCCGGTCAAAAATGTAATTAATAAGTAGTGCATGAATACATTTTAATTATATCAAGCTAGAATTACAATTATTCATGAAGATTAAATACCAGCTTTACAGGAATAGAATTTATTAAAAAAAAGTAAAAATTAATAGAAAGCGATTCTAACTGTGTAAGCTTATAGTTTCTAGATCAATAATGTATTATGAAAATGGTGCTTAAACTGTACGGTTCATAACAAACAACGAATAGATGTTACATTATATTTGGTGTTTTTTGTTTTTATTTTTTTGTTCAAATCAAAGTTAAAAGTATATTAACTTGTAAAAGATGTGGCTGAGGAAGTTACAAATGAGTTTAGTGGATTAACCAAGACTGTAGGCAGCAATCGCCGCAAAAAACCTCTACAGCCTCTCTTATGCAAGGACCTTTCACCATGCAAGAGTATCTTCATCGAGGAACGGACAAAAATTAACACATACTATCTAATTAAAGACTAAATCCAATGTTAGAAGTGCAGTAATTGGCGAATAAAGTACATACATATATACATATGGATGATTAGTTCAGAAGAGTTTTTAACAATCATTTAATTAACGATTGCTTAATAGTTAAATATTCTTGCAATATATATAATTTTGATTTAAAATAGAAAGAAGTAATAAATCATATTTTTAGAAAAGCCAAAACAAGTTTGATCATATTCAAAGCATGCAGGTTGCTTGAAAGAATGAGTTATAGTGTAATCTGTAAGGCTGTGTGTTATACATAAATAAACAGCGTTCACCTGACGCCATAGTAACCCCCTACTACTGTGACGTACTACATCCTTCATCCTTCAGTATGTTCATTGTTTGAGTGTAGAGCATTGACTTAACTTTACCTTGGAGCAACAGTCACTGACTCTGTAACATTCTTCATTAATTTCAACCCTAGGCGAGATACATTTCTTTTTTACTTAATGCGGTTAAATGCTTTAAAATATTG
>JAQJVL010000025.1:2014007-2126300 GCA_035578905.1 Stictocephala bisonia
TAACATTTTGATACATATATATTTATCATTTTCTTATTTAAATTATTCAAAATGTTTTATTTTTATTTTACTATGTGATTTTCAAATCAATCAAAAATTTAAACAATATTAATTTAGTTTGTGTGCTTGAAGATTGTAACTTTGTTACCGAAAGGCCTAACGAAATTAAAAACTATTTACTTGGAGTGTTTATTTCATCTTATAATATTAAATTATATATTCAATAAGACACGAGCTTGCAGAATGATTAAATTTAATTATTTTCCAAATTTGAGGCAATACGAGCTAATAATTCCCTCTCGAGGAGCACGTCGACAGACATCCGTGATATGCACAAAACCACGTATAATTGGCCAGGAAGGAACTATGTAAGCTCATTATACTTCAGTTCATTTTAGTTACTTGCATTTGATCTTTGCTCCAAGTTCAGTTAGGAAGCCAAATTACATAATAACTAAAGCACTGATGGAAACTGAAGGGTTCAGCTGTCAAATGCAGTTACTGATCTGAGATCTCTGCTTATTATTCCGAATCGACATTGGGATATACAAATCCTATTTATACATTATACAAATCCTATAAATCATATCTTCGTAAATGATTTATTATATTAGTTGATTATATTATATTGATAAAGTAATTTAATAACATTTTATTCCTTAAATGGCTAACTTTACCTTTGGTATCGTCAAGTCTCGTATTTGTTGTGCTATTAAAAACAAGTTCTACTGTTTCAAAGTTGTACTCACTGATATTTTTGTACTTTTATTACTAGAACAATCCTATAATAATTCAGATACTTACTTTATATACTTTCCAAAGTAACTTGTCATCTTTTACATTACCCAGTTATTTGACAGGTTATGGAGTTAGGAATAAACTTATTATTTTGATTCGAAAAGTCTATTTGACCGATTTAAAAATAACAATGTAACAATGTACGTGTATGGTTGGGTGGGTGGGTCAATAACAATGTTCGTGTATGGGAGGGTGGGTGGGTCAATTCGTTGTAAAAGTAGAACTGATATGTCATCCGTAAGGGAAGTTGACTGATTCCTCACATCAGCGTTTGAAAGTTAATATAATAGTATGTGGACCATCCGCTTGGCAGCGCGTTGTGTGTTTGTGGACTGAGCGTGGTTGTCAGACCGTGCCACTTCATATGGAATGAACACTGTTTGTGAATATTGATTGGTCATTGGGCTCTTAATTAATGACAATTTCTAAGGAATAATCCGTGATAAGCCCTTTGTTAATTAAATATGCAGTTTTACATTCAATCAGGACAACAAAAAGCATCTGTGAAAGCTCTACTCACTAGACCCTTGTTCAGAACTTACTCCACGCCCAAATCCAATCGCAACTCTACCGAAAGGCTCAACACCTGTTGAAGTCCACGCCTCACAAAATATATTTTTCACTACACTACTATGAGTTCAGCTGTTTTCGTTATGTGTTTAAAACCTGCGAAACATCATATTTTCAACAGCTGTCTATTGTTTACTACCAAAAGTAACATTGTTTACAACCGAAAATTTTCCACAGTCAACAACACCTGTTTTTATTCCGTAGTATAGTGAAAAGTATCGTTCAAAACTCGAGTGAAAGTGTTTCGTATGTTCTCGACCATTTGAAGTGCTCGACAAGTCTCGCACTTCAAACATATGGTCTCGAACATGCAAAACCCCACTTTTCACTCTTGTTATGAAATATAGGCTACTATTGTGAGCACCTTTATCTTTTTAGCATTATTATAAACCGATAATTTTATATTTTCAATTAATTTTAACTGTAAATATCTTACTTCAATGCCTATTGCTATGTCCAAAAAAGGTCTATTAATAAGTTGGACATTTATAAATGTCATGCTATGATCTTCTTAATGTAAATAAAATGTAATATATTCATTTATCTTATAACCTTGCCTAAACTGTATCTTACTTATGTTACAGCTTTTATTGAAACTAAATATGTTGTTCGTGTTAAAACCACCATTCCTTTATCCATATGGTGGTCTAATGATGGAAATGGAAATGTAGTTTGGTGATATAGTTAACCAAATATTCTTACAACGTACTATCCAGCACTTATAGTGCAAGAAATGCATGTTCTGTGGCGTTCATTTGATTTAATATTTTTAGTCAATTTTGTTAGGGGTACTTAAACTTGCTATGAAGAAAATTTGTTATAGATTACTAGATTTTACATAAAGAAGATTGTATCACTATATTCATGTAGAATGAGGTCGTAGACCTAATTTACCCCAGATTGTTAGAATTGTACGAAGTGTACAATAACGTATTTATTTATGAACTTGCACTACCTAAAAATGTATGTTTTTTTTTTATTATTGCATGTATTATGTTTTAGATTAATTTCTGACTTTTTGGTAACACACTAAGTTATTTATACTTGTTTTCAAATGATTAGGAATCAGGAAGGTTCGTGTATTTTATACACTATTAGAATTATAAAGATTAGCATAATTAGTTATATTATATATTTACTGTGTTACATTCAGTTATACTGTGTGCAATTAATTATATTAGAACTATAACAACGGAAAATCTCATTTTTATTTTGACTAGGATTGTACATTCAGTCATTTATTTATAGTATATCGGCACTATATATACATATATATATATATATTTTAAATTCACCCGGCTATGTAAAATCTATAAGTAAGTGACCAATTTTATTTATTTATTCAAAACAATGCGTCATATAATTCTTACAAACAATATTCAGTTTAACCTTTTTATCATTAATGATTTAACAAGTTTCCACACTTTATTAATCGTTTCATTAAAAATTAAAAATTGAAATTTTGTATTCACAATTATTGTATTGAGCAAGTAATTATTATTCAAATAACAGTTGTATACTTATTTATATATTTTGCCTTTTTTTATAATTAATGGTCAGGAAAATGAATCACTATTAAAATTTGTTTTAAATACGAAATATATGTTTTGATCACAATAAATTATAGTTTTTGGCAACGATGCGTAGATTACATGTAGACAGCACATTATTTACAATAATCATACTTTATTACTGTATTGATGAGTTTTAAAATTTCATATTCATGATTATGAATAAATAAGTATGTCGGAAGTAGCCTATGCATAAATAAAGGATTGTGCAATATTCCCCAGTGCATGGGTGTTTTCAGCCAGTTTGACCTTCTTTATGAACAATTGCTCCAGTCTCCAGAGCTGTTAACATTTATGTGTTATTCATGGTGAAGGAAGTATCCTCTCCCTTCGACTGTTCTAATATGTTCTGAGAGACTTGATTATCGTGGCTCCTCTAAGTAAGTGTCCCTTTCGTATTCAGATAAGAGCGATAGATGTTAAAAGGTCATTTTTTAAAAGGTAAACTATGTTAAAATTAGTAATTTGGTTTTATTTAGCTTTTCAGTTAGCTAAAATTAAAATTTATTTAGTTTTCTGAGTATTGTGACCACTCATACCTCTCATAGTAAGATGTTATTCAAGCTAGTACTCAATACAGTTAAACATTCAGTTCCTTTTGAATGTCAATACTTTGTTTGCTCTATCGTGAAGCTGTCAATGAAATGTATTTTCACACTATCATCTCACATGTGAAACTGTATAGAACTATAATAAGGATATTACTCTCAATGATCGTGTATCTACTGTTACATTATTACAGTAGGATAACACTATATACTGGCACATAATGTTTTCGTTTAAGGACATAAGTTTCGTATACTTCCTTAGTAAAGTTAACACTTGTATTGTCCTCCCATACCTAATAACATTTATATCAGTTTTTAACTAACGAATATCAAAGGACAAATTGTATGGTTTTTAACTAACGAATATCAAAGGACAAATGGTATGGTTTTTAACTAACGAATATCAAAGGACAAATGGTATGGTTTTTAACTAACGAATATCAAAGGACAAATGGTATGGTTTTTAACTAACGAATATCAAAGGACAAATGGTATGGTTTTTAACTAACGAATATCAAAAGACAAATGGTATGGTTTGTAACTAACGAATATCAAAAGACAAATGGTATGGTTTTTAACTAACGAATATCAAAAGACAAATGGTATGGTTTTTAACTAACGAATATCAAAAGACAAATTGTATGGTTTTTAACTAACGAATATCAAAAGACAAATGGTATGGTTTTTAACTAACGAATATCAAAGGACAAATGGTATGGTTTTTAACTAACGAATATCAAAGGACAAATGGTTTGGTTTTTAACTAACGAATATCAAAGGACAAATGGTATGGTTTCTAACTAACGAATATCAAAGGACAAATGGTATGGTTTTTAACTAAGGAATATCAAAGGACAAATGGTATGGTTTTTAACTAACGAATATCAAAGGACAAATGGTATGGTTTTTAACTAACGAATATCAAAGGACAAATGGTATGGTTTCTAACTAACGAATATCAAAGGACAAATGGTATGGTTTCTAACTAACGAATATCAAAAGACAAATGGTATGGTTTTTAACTAACGAATATCAAAGGACAAATGGTATGGTATTTAACTAACGAATATCAAAGGACAAATGGTATGGTTTTTAACTAACGAATATCACAGGACAAATGGTATGGTTTTTAACTAACGAATATCAAAGGACAAATGGTATGGTTTCTAACTAACGAATATCAAAGGACAAATGGTATGGTTTCTAACTAACGAATATCAAAGGACAAATGTTATGGTTTTTAACTAACGAATATCAAAGGACAAATGGTTTGGTTTTTAACTAACGAATATCAAAGGACAAATGGTATGGTTTCTAACTAACGAATATCAAAGGACAAATGGTATGGTTTTTAACTAACGAATATCAAAGGACAAATGGTTTGGTTTTTCTGAGTAGATTTGAGTTAGAGTATTCAGGTTATAAACAGGTTTCAGCTATATTTTAAATATATTCACAAAACTGTAAACAGGGTGGAAAGAAATATGGAAACTCTTTCACAACTTTTGTATTACTTGTAAAAGCGAAATCTTGTACATGATCATGGTTACAAAGAACATACCTTTATACGCCATTAGGGACATTTCATTTCAAGGAGTTGTTCAATGCCCACGATGAATTGAACGAAAATCTTCAATGTAAGTCTAGGTCGAGTTTGGTATCAAATGAAAGATCTATCCAATAAAAAATAATTGCCGTAAACTGGACTTCGAAAGGTTTATCCTTTCCAGAGTAGTGGTCATTTGAATTTCCACGTAATTTATTTGAACAACATTATTTCTCCACTATTTAACGGTTTCAAGGAAATTATTCTGATCAAAAATTTTACTTTATGGAACACAATTATCAAAAAATATAAACTAAAACATTATCTACTGAAAAAACAACGTTGTTGTGAAAGCGTTTCCATCCTTTTTTTCCTTAATTTTTTCCACCCTGTATATTTATTAAGTAGGTCTAGATATGTTGTAAAACACCAATTCAAAAATAGAGGGGACAATCATGAATCAAGCTAAGACTACATTCTACTCAATAGTGATCAAGTGTTCATCCTGTTTCATTTTGAGGTCTTATTATTATCGTTTGATGGTATTGTAATGTTTGTTTTCAATACTTAAATGGCAAAGTTATAGTACCATTTTTAAAATTATCAACAGGAAAGCTAGACGATTGTATTGATGTAGCTTGATCTCCTGTTGAGATGGGAACTATGGCACAATGAGTGTGCTTACGCAGATGGATTAAAAAGAAGGTTACTAAATAGTAAGACGTAAATTATGAGTTTTTTGTAAGAATAATAAGGGCCTTGAAGAGTATAGAGATATACATGGTTACATACCACCATTCGGTCACTTCTGTGGTTGAACCGTTTAACACAGATATATGAAATAAACTGTGAACATAATAAATAAGACAATAAGACATAAGACAAACTTCGTCAAATTGTTTTTGTCGCATTTAAAATACAGGATGTACCCAAACATTATGGTCAATTCAAATTTGAAAAATTTTCAAAGGCAATATAGGATATGTAGCCTCTCATTTTTAAGGCAAATTTCGTAAAACATGTTTTTAAATATCTTAAGTGTTGTCCAAATGGCAGGGATTTGTTTGGAATTGTTTAAGTTTATTTATATTTTATTATGATTGAACGTATGATAAGCTATGTGTGTATAGTATGAAATATGATTATGGTTGTAAGAATATTATAAACATCAGGACATGCCAAAAATCGTAAGTATATACAGTATATATTTTTATACATTTTTTATTTTATTTCATGCAACAATACAGGCATAGACCCAATTACATTGCAGCAAAACATTTTAACATTTTTAACCCAATAAATATTCCATTCAACCAGCCAGTCTACACACTATTAAAAAAAATTAATAAACAAGCATTACATATTTACAAGTTACCAAGAACTTGATAAATATTTTATAAATATACAATAAATAGTTAATAAATAAATATGCAATAAATATGTAACAAATAATAATCAATATGAACTAAATAGTTAGCAAATATACAATAAATAGGTAACAAATATGTAACAAATAATAATTAATATGAACTAAATAGTTAACAAATATAATAAATATGTAAAATATAATAATAAATATAAATAAATAGTTGATAGGTATACATTGAATAACTAATAAATATAAATAGGTAATAATTTATAGAACATTACTTAAATAAATTTGCATAAAATATTTAAAATTAAAAAAACACAACACAACATGAACAATAATATTAATTAATTAAGGATTTATATTACAGAATCGGAAAAGAAAAGTTAAAAAAAGACTTAATTCTATCGTAAAAAGTGACTCGTTGCAAATAAAAATGAAAAAGTCTATTTTCATAAAATTTGTGTTTCCAGGTACATTTCACATTTTTCCTTAAACATATTAATGGAATCACAAAAAACATCCATTTTCCCTCCACCCGAAAGCATCATATTATAAGTTCTCATCATCCGGAGCAAAGGCGAGGACGCATGCGTTACCGTTCGTACCTGTGGCAAATCAAACAGAAGTTTGCCCCTGCTGTTAAAATTAGGGACCCTAAAGCAGAGACACTCCAAACAGGCAGAACTGTCCATCCCCTGTACCAAGCCCTGCAGGTACACCTGTTCCATCACCGCCCTCCTCAGGCATAGACTCTTAAACCCAAAGAGACCCATCAGCTCATTGTAAGGAACTAAGTAAGTATAAATATTAAAACACTTAAAATAAAGGTACCTTAAAAATCTTTTTTGAATTATTTCTATGGCATCTTTGTAAACAGCATGAGTTGGATTCCACACAACTTTCCAGTCTCGACCTGACCAATGCTCTATACAGTGTAATTAACGTTTTTACATTTTTAAAATTGATTCCCTGTCGAATTATGAATCCCACCATGCGGCTGGCTGATGAAATGCGATGGGTCACATGCGTTTGAATAGTTAAATTACAATCTATGTAAACAACCAGGTCTTTAATCAATTCAACCTTAGAAATTAACTGACCGTTTAAATAATAGTTATTAGTAAAAATATATTTTTTAGATCGACTAAATGTCATAGCATGGCATTTAGAAATATTAAAATGCATCTTATTACTAATTCCCCATTCATACACCCTGTCTATATCATCCTGTAGTTTAATAGAATCAGACTGGCTTGAAATGTACTGAAATATTTTAAGATCATCTGCGAATAGCAAACATTTTGCAAAGACAACATGTTGACATAAGTCATTAATCATAATCGTAAATAAACATGGCACCAAGTTTGATCCTTGAGGTACTCCAGACTGAACAGTAAAAGTAGATGACACATGACCTCTGTAGACTACATACTGCTTTCTGTTAATTAGATATGATGTAAAAAAATTAATTAATTTTTTCGACAATCCATAGTAGTGAAGTTTCTTTAATAAAATAAGATGATCCACCTTGTCAAAGGCCTTGACCAGGTCGAGAAATACGGCATCTGTCTGGGTCGCTGAGTCCAAACCTGAGGAGACATAATGTGTAAAATACGTTAAATTGGTATTAACAGATCGACCAGGTACAAACCCATGCTGATTGAAAGAAAGATATTTCTTGAAGTGATAAAAAATGTTTTTGTGAATAATTATTTCGAAAACTTTTGCTGGGACAGATAAAATAGCCACAGGTTAATGATTTGACTTTCTTTTCCACTCTTAAATATAAGTGTTATTTTAGTTACTTTCCACTTTTCTGGAAAAATACCCATTTTTAAACTTAAATTAAATAGCAAATTTAGTGGTTTAGTTAGAATATCAATGCATCCTTTAAACAAATACTGTGGTAAATAATCTGGACCTGTGGTTGGTTTTGACTTGAGTTTCCTGATGGCACGATGGACATCCAGCTCAGTAACCCGGTCCAAGGAGAGATGTGACACCCCTGCCATGGAAGGCTCCTCCATAGCTAGCTCTGCCTTAGGTTTTACCGTATAACTATTGTAAACACTACTAAAATACTGTTCAAAGGCATTAGAAATATCTTTACCATTGCTTATTTGACTTCCACTATACTCCATTACTAACATATTATTTTTTGCAGTATTTTTGCTTTTCGAAAATTGCCAAAATTGCTTACTGTCACAATTAATTTGGTTTTCAATATTGTGGACACATTTACTGTATGCAATCTCAACATCTTTTTTTATAAGAGATCTCAAATGTTTAAAATTTTCAAAATCTTCCTGCTTACAAAATTTTTTAAAACTTTTACGGAATGTTTCTTTTAATTTAATGTTGAAAATTATTGTCTTTGTAAACCAAGATGGATATTTGGGTTGTTTGCGTTTCTTTTTGGGACAAGTTTCATTAAGAACTTTATATACTTTTTCAAAAAACAAATCTACAGCTTTATTAATACTTGAAATTGTACTGAGTTGATCCTAGTCCACTTCTGCTAAACTACGATAAAGTTTAAGGAAGTCAGCCTTATAGAAACAGTAGCCTGGCGCCCCGTCTAATCTCGACCGACAAGACAACGGATTTGTCGGTCGAGATTGTCGGATACTGTCGATTTGTCGATCTAATGGTTTTTATACTGTATGTTGTAAGTACGTAACGTAATGCTCAGCAGTTTATTTAAATAATATGTTTATGACATTTGAAGACTTGTAAGTATTTAGTTCGCTGGTGGTATGCTCAGAATTTGTATTTTATGGTAAGAACGTGATAAACTAAGAATCATGAGTACATAAATATATGTGGTGTGTAATGAATCATGAGCATGTGATAAATCCACAGTAATTATTGCAATTAGGCCTAAATATGTACAAAGGTATGACCTCATGTTTTGATATACGGGGGAATGTATTTTTATTTAAATAAAAATTTGCAAATATGACACTTTTAAAACATTATAATGATTTTAAAATTACCACGAATTGTATTTTAATTTGTGTGTAACGAATAGAGGATGAGAAACTTGCTTAACTGATATTAGAAGTTTAGCCTTTCATAAAAGTATGAAGACGAATACTTTCCCTCACACATCAGGATCTAACTTTATACGTACGTGCACTGCATTTCAGGAGGGCGAAGAAATAAACTTTACATATACTCATGGCTTGGTAAAAATGTTGATATAATTTATTCACACACTATAGTCATTGAACTAGTTACGTAATATTTAAGCTATGAAATAATACTATTTTTGATGTAAGTTATAATTATCAGAATAAGCTATGTAAAAAAATTGGGAAATTTCAAGTGAAAAATATATATACCTGTATGAAAATATACCTATATTCACAGTGATGATCATTTCTGGTAATAATTTATTGCCAATAGAAGTGTTACCCCCTCACTCCAAGACATAATAGTACTGCAGCTTTTATATTTTATTGTTATCTTATTACTTGTTAAGTGCTTATTAATAATGCTTGTAAATGGATTTCAGTTTCTATAAACTTATCACATTGAATACATACAATTCAATAATATACTCTCATAAAATCTTATCTGAACATATTTTCTTTATGTATTAAACAAGATTACATTTTCTTATATGGAACACGACAGATGACAAAAAAAGTTATTTTCTTTTTATTCTAAAAGTTATCTCTAGCATTATTTAACGAGTTTTCGTATCCAAATAAACTCACATAAATTTAGCTAATGAACATTTGTACTAAATTATTCATTGTTAAACAATATATTAATTTTAACTCCACAATACATTCCGATTTAACACTTAGCTATTTTAGTATGATTTGTTTTGGATCTTAACAATACAATTATTTAAAAACTGCGAGAGAATAAAACTCTTTTAAGAGCTATTTCCAATCCAAAATTGTTTTGTTTGAACCCGAAAATTAGCTGTTTATTTAATCGACAGCAACAACACCCACAGATTTCGTATTAAAGAAAATAAAAAACTAACTTTTTTAAAATTTGAACTAAGACGAATAGATGCAATCTTATATAATATATAAACACACTTATGGATAAATAAATACAGAATGAATTTTCTGATCTATTTGTATTTTTTATTAAACCTTTGGGGGTAAGGAACACCTTTTGAAGAAAATTGCACATTCTCAGTTAATTACTTAAATGAAATCGTAATAGTAAAATTATTTTGTTAATAAGCTTAAATGGTAAGTGGAAAGGTAAAAGGGTAAAACTCTATTACCTTTAAAGTAAATTTACAAGTCGTATTTATGCAAACGAAACCAGGCAGCTGCTTGAACCTTGCGGCAAGGGGCTAGTTACTCGGCCTGCGAGGTTAACCCCTGTTCCCTTAATGTTTGAGCTGGTTTTAATGGCTTGAATTGGTTCCCAACGCTGCTTACTAATGTATACATCACACATATTACCACAGTGGTTTTAGATGTTGTACGCGTTAAACTGTAAGGATCACTATACAACGTTTAAAGTAGCAATATGACTGATATTTTAGTTAATAAATTGATATTTTAGGCTTTTCGCTATTATAAGTATGATATGAATATGTTAAGCGACATATAATTTAATATTGTCTTTTTACTCTTAATACAATGATGCAATCAAACCTAAAAAGAGTTGTACCTTTTTCGGGATACATGCAGGTTTAGTATAGTAGTAGTAGTATAGTAGTATAGTAGTTTAGTTAGTAGAGTGGCAACTAGAATGTTTTTATTAAAGTTCATCGCCTTTTATTTTACCATATTATTTTAATAGGTGCAATAAAGTATAATTATATTTTCATTTGTAATAATTTATTTAAATTAAATTGTTGAAACCAGTAACTTACTTAAGCTACTAAACATTAAATCCATAGATTGTAGGTTATTAAAATTTAAATTTATTAATGTTGTTCTTTATTCTAATTTGAAAAAGTGATATTACAAAAAGGTGCCTTACCTAGAATAAGTTCAAATCCTACTTCCTGGCAGTAACGTAATCTGTTCGTAAACTCATCACGAACATTACGTAGGATGTTTTTTGTGATGTTGCCACAAGCGTCTGTAATTCAGTTTTTGAGGTTATCTGAGTTCTTGTAGATTTTAATGGCCCCACAAAAAGGTCCAAGTGGTTCAGGTCAAAGGAAAGGGGTGGTCATTCAATACACCCTCTTCGTCCTATCCATCTCTCAGGGAATTCTTCGTTTAAATAACTCCTAACTTCACTGTGGAAATGTGGTGGTGCACCTTATTGTTTAAAATAGACATTAGATTGAAATTCATTGGGATTAAATACAATGGTGTGTCTTATGGAAGGTAATATTTGATTTCACAACAATTCGAGTTAAACTTGACTATTTAGGTTTCCATAAATAAAAATTGACCAATTACGTGACTGCCAGCCTAAACGTTTACTTTTTCTGGGTATTTGTTTTATCCTCATGGTGCAGCCTAGGATTTTCTGTGTCCCAATATCTACAGTTATCTCTGTTAACCGAACCATTCCTGTAAATGGCGATTCATCGCTGAAACAGCTGTTCTGGTGCAATACAGCATTTTTTCTCATGAGTCTTTCAATGTCTTTACAAAACTGTAATTTACGATCAGGGTCATCTTCATTAATAGCATAAAGCAACTGTATTTTATATGATGGAGTTTGTTTTTCTTGAGATATTCATCATTAGCACCTTGGGATTTAGCATTATTAATACTTCCTGTAGATGTAAATTTGTCTATTAACTGTCTGAGATATTTTCGGGAAGTTGGCTGGTCAGGAAACATTTCATTAAACCTCATATTGATTTGATGCCAAATGAAAAAAAATCATTTGAACTTTGTGTTTTAGAGAACGTGCCATAATGTTTTTACTTTCTGTTCTAAGACTGACACAACGGTTTTAAACAGTAGTTTAAACATTAAATATTTGAACTAGCCGTAGTGCAACAGCAGCACTGAAGAAACACACTGCACAATTATTGGTAGTTCTGTCTAGTTTCCTCTTGACATTGGACAACTCCAATCCATTTAATCAGTGAAATCAATCACTAGTCACGTTAATGCAGGCAGACAGTCTGGTATTTTCCGATGTATATTGAGAGCTCTTCTTTCAGTTAGTGGGCAAAGGAAATTCTTAAATATTGATCTAATTAATTGTCACATGACCAGCTTCCTTTTATAACTTCCTACCTGCATCCTTTATCCTGAACCTGATAGAACATGAAAAACGTTACTATCCTTTTTAGTTTTGATTGCACCATCGTATTCAAGTAAAAAGACAAATCTAAGCAATGTGTAGCATGACCAGCCTTTAACTATGACTTTTGAAGTTGACCTACACACCTTGGACCTAAAAATGACTCCCAAAAGTCTTGAATGTCACAAAAGGTAGTGTTTGTACATGTATAATGATTCTCGTGGTTAAATAGCAGTTTTAATACACAATGAATGAAAATGGGGGAGGGGGGTTGCATTAAAAAACATCATGTACATTAAAAACATTTTAAATGAGTTTCATTGATCCCACATAATATGTGGAACACATAAATCGAGATATAAAGCAAATGTAAGCATTATATGATATTTTAACAATATTCTTAACAAGTAATATATTGATACTAAATACATTTTCAATACTAAAAAATGTAAACGATATTGTTACATGTAATTAAATGTTATTCCAAATTGCGATCAAGTGTGGCATAGAGCTGACAGATGGGGGAAGAAAAATAGTATAATATTTTGAATTTTGATCATATTTGTATTCCGTGTTATCATCAATTGAAAAGGGAAATCAATTGTTTCACGTAGAAAACTGTGCCCATAGATATATATACCATTATAAATCATATGACTATTGCTTGGGCTATACAATTTTCAAGGAAATAACTTCAAATACTTCGTACTGGAACAACTTTAATAGTTTTTAATTATAACATAGCTAATCACCTTTTAATACCTAGTTAAATTCTTAATTCAGTAATAACCTATTTATTTTTGGAATAAATTAATATAATTAATTAAAGTAGTACTTAATTGTTACTTACTTATATAGTGCAGGTCAAATTTGATACTAATCGCAAAGATGATCTGAATAGAATAAAATAATTTTTAGTAGTACTGTACACAACGATACAGTCTTAATATATACGAAATTTAGACGAAAATCCCCTGTAGTTTAATTTAATTGTTCCTGGTATATGAAATTACTTTGTGATCTGAACCTTGGAAATGTGATGTTCGAAATTAAAGGGGTCGAGATGGCTTTACAGCCCTAACTTTACCTCCTGTTAAATACACATGAAAGTCCTTCAATTTTTAATAATATACATACCTTGACATTTTTAAACTACTAGTATTGTTATTACAACAGTGTCAAGCCACATCATTCTTGGTTTAAGTGATTCGTGTTTTTATTAATTTATATCTATATAAATAAAACTATACGACACCTTAATACTTTATACAAGTTTTACATTAACAAGTTAATATTTCTTAAACTATTTCAGTACAAAATATTTAAGAGTGGCGGCCATTTATGAAAAAGGCCTAACCATTAATATTTTAACCGATAATCATACAGACAAATGTACAAACCTTAGAGACGGGCATATGTTGGTGACAGATAGAGCACTACCCACAATGACGATCTAAATATGCAATGTGTCCATTAGGACATGTACTCCCGTTTCTCTAGATAGTATTGTACTGAAAGTCTAGATTTCATTTATAAACAAATAAACATCTTAATAAAACTAACTTGGCTCCATTTTGGATTTAAAATTAATATCTAGAGTTATTTGGAAAATGTTTAATTAGGTTAATGCAGTACAAAGTATATATTGCACGTTTAATTTTTAACACAATAAAATTATTTATGAAGCAAACTAGTATAGAAGATATTTATCTTCTATTTTTTTAAATTTTATTCAAACAGACTCTCCCATGTCCACATTTTAAGTGCCTCCCTCTCTTCACGTCCACGTATTTCTGCTACATTAAGAAAACTCTCCTTACAAGCCCTTTATCAATCTCTTGTTGAGTTCCATATAAGGTTTGCTGCAAATCGTCCTCTACTTGTTATAAAATACTGTCCCAGCTATCTTTGCTTTAAGTTCCCCGTCACATCTACATTACTTTTGTAGCCTGCTTCCCAGGTATTACAATACTCCACATCTTCAATTCGATCTTTCCCATCATTAATATATTAATTTGTTCACTTTACACTTTCATAACCTTGTTATTATTCCCTTGTATTCCCTTCTTTATTCTTTTCCAGATATGTCCGCTGTTTTTATTGGCTCTTGTAGTTATTTTCAATCTCTGGCCATAAGGACCATGTCATCAGCGAATCTCACACCATATTCTTATTCTTACAATTTTAAAAACTTTGCTCTTCACTTTACAATGTTCTATCATCCAGTATTTAGCTGTTATTGTTTGATGAAGCTTACTTCATGTGTAAATGTTTATGTTTGAATAATTAAAATGATATAAGTATACATGAAGTGGTCAACTACTTTAACACATTTATCGCATTACATTTTAACACTAACAAACTTCATATCTATTCTAATGTAGCTCATACAATACAGTTTGGTATATAACATACAATGATTGTGATCAATGGTTACAATATACTACTGTAGCTGGAGTATATTATAAACCCCAGTTATCTATTGTAATCCCTGCAGCTATCCAGATAAGGCTTGGGAAACTTGGAGTACCCTTTTACGTTTGGTAAAATTTCCATTTTCATGTGCTTTTAGGAGAAATTGACTGTGCCTTGTAGATTTCCTCCATTATGTTATTATTTTAATTAGTATCTCTAAAAATTACATATTCATAGAATATATATTTTATCGTAAGGATTACAGTTAGAAACAAAAATAGAATACCCCTCGAATTGTTTTCCAATAAGGAATGTATTATTTCGCAAAAAAAAAAAAAAAAAATCCTGGTAAAAAGTGTGTGTGTTTTCTTATTTTTTTTATCATCCATTACCTACTGTATACCGTATTATAATGATTATAATCCTATATTTGGTCTAAAGGTTAACACTTCGTATTATTTGTTTGTACACGACATCACTGTATTTATGTACAATTCACATTAAAATTGCTATTATTTACTTGATTTCACATATGTAATACTTAATTAGTTTTATTATGCGTGAAACAATTATAAGGCCTAATATAGAGTATATTTAGGTACTTAAGTATTAGTAATTTCTTGGATTGAGGACTATATGTTTCAAAATTAATGAAAAATGGCAATTCTGTTTATATTTGGACAGTGTGAAATAGACATGTCATCGATTAAGATATCTGCGATATCAATCCAGCGGTGTGCTATTAGAATAATAATAATAATAATAATAACGTAAGGTACATATTTTACAAATTTACTACATAGAAATAATAGAAGCTTTGTGGTATCGCAAGGAGCAAGCAGGAACAAAGGACAAAGCTATTTTAAACTACTAGTAATAATATCTTATTTTAAGAGCAACGATGAATTGTCATTTTTGTGACTATATACTTATATATATATATAAAATATATATATATAAAATAAGATATTATTTTAAAATCCAAAATTATAAATACAATATACTTTAAAATCCAAATTCAGTATATCACAGGATGGAAGGATGAGCATTATTGAACCTTTTGGACTATACCCTAGTGTGGATTGGCTCACTTAAACTTTACTGTTTTCTTTACTGACATTTACTGAGTCATAATTTATCACAATTATGCCAATTGCTAAAAGTTATTTAAAACCTATATATTTAGCTCTATGATGTAAAATAACACTTGTAGATGTAAAGAACATTATATTATTAAGACAAATTCAGCATTTTTAAGAAGACTTGTTGTGCATATTTTAAATTTGCGAAGTAATATAAATACATAATTATTTACAATAGCTATATCTTTTTACTTAGGATAAAAAATTAATTAGTTCACTAATTCCTTTCAATAAAGTTTTAAAATAACTTGGGACCATGTAATAGCCTTTTAGCTCATAACTGACTAACTGTTTTTATGGTATTTCTGGTAAAAGTGTTATTGAAATGTTCTATTTGTGACTCATAACTAATGGTTATTAATTTGACATGCTAAAGATTATGTTTTATGTAACTAAGAATCCTGTTATACAATAACAGCACGTGTGTTATGAAAATGAATAATCAAACCATGTTAACATTTAATGAACTTGGAATTGCCACTTTAATTGATTTACAAATAGTACTACTATAATATTATTTTATAGTAGTGGTTGAGTTAATGTGTCTAAGTGAACAAGACCACTAAGTGAAGATTTGTATCTCAAATCAAAGTTTTGGAAAATGTAAACAAAATACCACATAAGTTGACAAAAATAACCTTATCTCCATATACAAGGTAAGGAACCAGACTTGGAATGAGGATAAAACTATGTCCGACACAATTGAAAGTGAGAATCATAAGTATTTACGTAGTATATTGACAGTCGTTCAAAAATATTTAATTATTTATCCTTTTCAACTATACAACGACCTAATATAGCACTGTCTACAATAATAAAGTACAAGAGTTAACCTTTTAATGACTTTAATAATGACTTGAAAATGCTTATATAAGTCCAGCATGAAGTTAAGGAAATATTATTTAAAGGCAAAAAACCCATATATTAATCGTGAGAGTCTCTAAAGAATGTATAAAGTAATGACCAATAAACATGTGTTATCATCAAAACTTCATAATACTAACAAGAGGTGTTATCTCAATCCGTTTAAATCAAGAATGGTAAATAATCTTATCCGGATAAATCAAAAAAAAGTATAAACTTTACCATAGAGACTAAACGAATTTACGACAGATTAATGTATATATTTACAAACCCAAGGCAGAATTATTCAATGGCCATAGAATTATTTATTCTAAGTTATGAAGACAATAGGATTATAATCCAACGCAAACAATAAGATTATTTACATGAAACTATAATGTACAACTCAAAACGACACGTAAGGAAATTCAAATACATGGTTCGTATAATACAAATATGAATGCAACAATACTCAACAATTAATATAAGATCAATTGGAATCAATTAGTGATATGTTTATTATTAATAGCGGTTTTGCACCTATAGGAATGTAAAGTCCGTATAATCGTTGGTGAGGTGAAACGTATATTGAAGACCTTAGCCATAAATCGTCGCAATAGAAATTGTATATTGCGGAAATGCTGAGGAAGTGGTTACAAAGAAATTAACATAAACTGATTACATTCAGCAGAAAATGGGTGTAGGGCCCGTAGGGAGATCGCGTACCTGGTTTGTGCCATAGTACAGGTGGAGACTGGTTGGGGGAGTTTGCAGCCTTGGAGGTGAGGGCGTGCAGGTTGAGGTGAGCTCCGCAATTCATGGAAGGCTGCAAGGTCATGTCTTGAGGACAAGGTGGACGATATGAAGTCCCCGGTCGATATCACAAGGGGTTGGATCCGGGGTAATGCCTCCCTACGGCTGACTGTTTTGAAAAGGCTAGAATGAAGTAGGTAGAAGGACTACCAGTGCTATCTCCTTATAGTTATTTTCGAAGTTATTACTTGTGAAACTACTACAAACAACCACTCAAGTCCAATTTTTATTCCTCAAAACTGCACTCATGATATTCTAAAAATTTGAATACCAAATTGATTTACCTCTTAAGTGTTAAAGGATAAACATGATTTTAATCCTTTAATAACATTGCTGGTTCTTGATAGCGAGGCCGCAGGACCTGTGATCTACATCACACATTGTGACAAGTGAGCCAAATTTATTTTTTACAGTAATATCATCCTTACAGTTCCCTTCATAAAATAATTTATAAATTAACTTAATCCATTTGTACCTATTCACCTGTTTAATATAACCCTTCTCATCCTTACAGTTAAATCTTTCTTTTAATCAAATTTAATTAAAATTTGTAATTATGATCTTGTGCATCAAGTGTTACTAGTTAAGTAAAGCCAAATTTAAACAAGGCTATCAGAAAATAACTGTTTAATATTAGACCAAATACAAAGATACCATTGCATAGACATGTCCAATCATAAACTTCATTAAATAATAACTACAATTTACGATCAACAGTCTGATGAACATAAAAATTTTAATTTAACATTAAAAATTATTTAAACTACTTTAAAAAGAGTACATATGAAAGTTGTGCATATAACAGCAAAACCCAATCATGAAAATTCTGACATGTATAACATTTTAAGGGTCTATTTTGTGTTGTTTCACCGTTAGGTTCGCTTCAAGCTTAAGCTTTAAAGGAAGAAGATTATAAAGCTTTATGGCACTATACAAACATTGTTTTTCATAAAAGGTTTTTGAATGAGCTGGAATTTTAATGGTGTAAATATTTCGAAGTAAGTATGAATGAGATTTTTGACTGTAAAAAAGGTGTAAATTATTTTTAACAAAAGTCAGTGTTTCTAATATGTAAATTGAGGGAAAAGTTAAAATTCTTGATGAGCGGAATGCGTTTTTGCAAGACTCTCGGTAATCCAAACCATGAATCACTCGAACAGCCTTTTTTTGAAGACGAAGTACAAACAAAGTTCTTTTGCTCTCACATCCCCATATTGGCACTGCATACACCAAGTGAGGATAGAGTGAGCCATAGTAGGCAGTCATCATAACATCAATTCCTGCGATCTTTAAAAGCTGTCGTAATAAAAATACTGATGAACTCACTCTACTACAGACAATGTCAATATGGGCATGGAAACAAACATTGTCGTCTAAGGTTAAGCCTAAAAATTTAGTTTGGTGAGTAGCTTCTAGCTCAACATCGCCCAAAAGTAACTTAAACTGAATTTCCTCGTTATTTCTGATTGAAAAGTTCACGAAATGAGTTTTTCCTGTATTCAATTTAAGCAAATTTTCATCAAACCACTGCAGGAGGTTATTAGATTGAACAAAAGTATTCAATTCAAGGTCTTCCCTTGTGGAGCCGGACACTGTCAGGGACGTGTCATCCGCAAGGGGTTGGACCGTGGCTCCAAGTCCTCCTCCTAGCTTGTCCCGTGTTTGCTCTGAAGGGCGTATTGATGAAGTTTAGGTAGTTGGACCTCCAGGTGCTGATCCTCCTTATCGGTCTATTTCTCGAAGTCCTATTACTTTGAGATCTCTCCTCAGACTCCCTTTTTTCTTCCCAACTCT
The DNA here is from genome assembly GCA_035578905.1 of Stictocephala bisonia. Classification (NCBI taxonomy): domain Eukaryota; kingdom Metazoa; phylum Arthropoda; class Insecta; order Hemiptera; family Membracidae; genus Stictocephala; species Stictocephala bisonia. The sequence goes on from JAQJVL010000025.1 coordinate 2,033,615, forward strand.
TTCCCTAGTATCTCATTACACTGCCACTCACTGGACACGCCTACAATTTCGGAAATACCAATTACTATCAGTTGTCCTTTTAAGGTTTTGTTTAAAAGGACCTTAAACAGGTGGTATGTTTAAGGTCCTTTTAAGATTTAACATTTTTAAGGTGGGTTCTTGATGGGCGGGGCCGTCTACTTCCTGGAGCTTCTGCTGATTCTCCGCCACATCAGCATTCATTGGCCTAATTTTTGGTGAGCCTAAATTTTATTTTTCTGATTATCATGTGTACAGTGATAACCCTGCTTCCTTTACATCCGGTTTCTTGCTTTCTGAGTTAACACTCTCAGGATGTCCTACTCAAATTACACCTAATCCACTTCCTGTACCGTATTTCCTGTTGTAATAAAACCTCTTCCTCATTCTTACTGTTAATCTTTCTTTTAATCAAAATTTAATTATAAATGTTTGTAATTATGATCTTGTGCCACCTAGTGTTTTAGTTAAGTAAAGCTCAAAGGTTTACAACAAGGCGTATCAGAAAACCATGGACATGTTTCCGGAACTCATCCTAAGAACCAAAATAAAGAAAAGATACCTTTGAAGATATGTGCCAAAATGTTTCTTTTTCATAATACTGTCATTTGTTTTAAATAAATAACTTACACATTTAGGACGACTCAACAGATTGGGTTGAAATTTCCTCACAAATTGGGTTAATACATGTCACAAAACATATTTAAATCGTACTTGTATTCCAGTACAATATAGACGTCATATGAAAGTTTAAAGTGAAATAAACGAAAAAAAAATCATATTTATATTCTGCATTTGTATAACATTTATTAAGGGTCTATTTTTTGTTGTATCCCGTTAGGTTTCCTACAGTAACGTTCAAAATGTTTTAATTTTTCAACATTTATTTTTCAAACTTTTGGCTTATTTAAAAGTGAGATCTCAAAAAGGCAATGCTTAAGACCTTACACGGTCACAAGTTATTACTCCATAGTATTTATTTGTATACAGAATTTTAAGAGAAGAATCATCAGGTCAATTAATGGTAAATGCTGGATTTTAAAATATAACTATTCAGAAATATCATTATCAACAAATGAAACCATAAAAACTAATCATTTTTGGCTGTATAAGAGAATTCAATAGATTGGAAGAAATTTTAGAAAATATAAAGAATATTAGAAGAAATTCTAAAGCCATTGGATGTATTATTCCCAATTAGTAGTATTTTTATGTTACTAAGTTAATTTAGTGTAAAACTACGAATAGTTTTATAAAGCCTGTGATGCTATTAGAATGGTTAATACTGTACTACATAACATATGAGGCGCGTAGATTGACAAGGTGCATTGCTCAAGTTCGGAAATCCTTTGTGATTTGTTGTATATTCTTATCATAAACATTATGAATTTTATTTTTATAAGTCTCCACATATAAATTTATTTTGATTCATTATCCTTTTAATTGTTATTTTGAACCCATAGTTCAACTTTTTAAATTAATTTATATTTAATAAATTATTTTTAAAACTTCAAAAATGAAATTAAAATTAGGCCTTTATTCAAATGATACCATTTGATGCAGATATTATTATGAACTTAAAAGAAAGTAAGATCCTAGTAAAATATGGACTTACTATGTCCATATATGTTCTTAATATGTACCTTACTAGGTGAGATATAGTTGGTCGAACATTCACTGGTTTGTAACCTCAAGGGGAAACCTCTGCTTTGTATGCAGCAAGGGACCTGTCAACGCTTCAGACGCAAGGGTCCGTGTCTTGTCCCTTATAATATATGCCTTATAAAGAGCTTCTGCTACTTGACAGTTATAATTTGTCGTAAACTTTAAAGTCACCAACAACATGAACTTTGTTTAATAGTGAAATATATTATTTTTATTTTGTACCTATATTTAATACATATAGCATTAATACGGATGAATTTGTTTATTATGAAAATAAAAGAAGATCAGTAGTATAATGCAAAAGGTATTTGAGTCTTTACGTGGAGATGATAGTTGTAGGGATAGAATTAGTCAAGTGTTATGGTCCAAGCGAAGATCATTTATGAAACCGGTGAAAAGGTGAGATTATTTTTCACTGACAGTTGCAAATAACCCATACAAATAATGGGTTTCCCTCAAGCAGAGTTATCCTCACGTTTAAAGCTGTCCATTTTTCACACGTGATATTGTGTATTTCAACTTCCATTATTCATTTGTTTGTTGCATTGGGAAAATGTTGTATATGGGTTTTCCATAAATCTTTCACTACCAGAAGATATGCCCCAATAAAGTTCTTATACAATATAACCAAATGGAATACAGAACATCCTTTTACCTTAGCTATACATCTGCTCAAACTTACCAACAATACAATTTAGTATATATTGATGAAATAATAAACATTGTAACATTTTTTGAAAAAAAAAATCATTAGCACACTGTCTAGGTACAACAATTAAAAAAGAAATTTAAATTATGATGATGAATTATGACTTTAAGATTATAGCTTAATATGACGAATCACTCAACTTACGCTCAACTTACGACGAGTTACAACACGCGGCGTTTCGCCGTTTAGGTTGTGGTAAAAAGGTTACATAGTTGTGGTGCCCACTAACGACACTGATGTGGTACCTAGGTTACATAGTTGTGGTGCCCACTGATGACACTGATGTGATACCTAGGTTATATAGTTGTGGTGCTCACTGATGACACTGATGTGGTACCTAGGTTACATAGTTGTGGTGCTCACTGATGACACTGATGTGGTACCTAGGTTACATAGTTGTGGTGCCCACTGATGACACTGATGTGGTACTTAGGTTACATAGTTGTGGTGCTCACTGATGACACTGATGTGGTACCTAGGTTATATAGTTGTGGTGCCCACTGATGTGGTACCTAGGTTACATAGTTGTGGTGCCCACTGATGTGGTACCTAGGTTACATAGTTGTGGTGCCCACTGATGACACTGATGTGGTACCTAGGTTATATAGTTGTGGTGCCCACTGATGACACTGATGTGGTACCTAGGTTACATAGTTGTGGTGCCCACTGATGACACTGATGTGGTACCTAGGTTACATAGTTGTGGTGCCCACTGATGTGGTACCTAGGTTACATAGTTGTGGTGCCCACTGATGTGGTACCTAGGTTACATAGTTGTGGTGCCCACTGATGACACTGATGTGGTACCTAGGTTATATAGTTGTGGTGCCCACTGATGACACTGATGTGGTACCTAGGTTACATAGTTGTGGTGCTCACTGATGACACTGATGTAATACCTAGGTTACATAGTTGTGGTGCCCACTGATGACACTGATGTGATACCTAGGTTATATAGTTGTGGTGCTCACTGATGACACTGATGTGGTACCTAGGTTACATAGTTGTGGTGCCCACTGATGACACTGATGTGGTACTTAGGTTACATAGTTGTGGTGCCCACTGATGACACTGATGTGGTACCTAGGTTACATATTTGTGGTGCCCACTGATGACACTGATGTGGTACCTAGGTTACATAGTTGTGGTGCCCACTGATGACACTGATGTGGTACCTAGGTTACATAGTTGTGGTGCCCACTGATGACAGTGATGTGGTACCTAGGTTACATAGTTGTGGTGCCCACTGATGACACTGATGTAGTACCTAGGTTACATAGTTGTGGTGCCCACTGATGACACTGATGTGGTACCTAGGTTACATAGTTGTGGTGCCCACTGATGACAATGGTGTGGTACCTAGGTTACATAGTTGTGGTGCCCACTGATGGGACCTTACGCCGATTGAAACGCTGCTTGTTGTATACTTTTGTTTACTAATGCAAAATTTAATGTAAATACAGCACTTGTATCACATACTGATCATTTAAATGCATAAATAATGACATATTTATCAATATTTTTTGTACTATTGAAGTTTTTGGATTTGATAAACTATCAAACTGAGTCTTATTTTTGATACATAAAAAAGTTCTTGTATAACAGTTTTCATAGAATAAAAATTAGCTTTATATGTTTCTAAAACTTAAAGTAATTAATTGTGTGCCTTTTAACTCTTTCAAAATAATATACCCTGAAACCAATCAGAAGTGTTAGGAAACATGATTGAAAACCTTTATTAAACTTCACGGTTTTATGAGATTTGCCAACTATTATGTTAATCATATTTGAGTGATGGAAGTGAAACAATCCAAATTGAAGGAATTGTTTGGCTTTATATTCTATGCGATTTGTTTACATTGATTTTATATGGAATAATAAATCACTGAATAATCCAGATACAGAATTTTATAATAAAAAGTAAGATTTATTTTTGGTTGTTTATATCTGGCACAGTAAAAGATATGTTTTATTGTATGCATAACCTTCAATACATAATTAGTCTTTCCTTTACATGTACGACAGTGAGAGAATAGTATTGTTTTGAGAAATAATTTTTATTAGAATCAAATACATATACTATAACAATCTGACAGTAAAGGAAACATTTAAAGCTGATTTTTAGCACAACAGTTGTCCATATATATTTGGTTACAAACTTTACAACAAGTAGTCGGAATGTTTTTATTATTTTTATTTTTTAACATCTCTTTGATTTGGAATAATCCATTTAATTTGTACATGGAATTAAAAGGGATGTCTTTATTGTACACTACATAAATATTTCGGAGTTTAATTTTTATGGAGTCAAAAATAAGATAGTATATAACAAAATAAAATGTGTATGGATTTAATTGCATTAGTTAGGTATTACACAATTATATATAAAACAACCAGAACACATGATCATGTCATCTTAAATAAAACTGGCTCTATAGATATAAAGTAAAAAACAAGTTAAATATTATGATTTCGTAGTTGATAGTAAATAATGTTACGTTAGGGCCTGTTAATTAAAGTTTCCAGCTAGGAGCCGTCCTGCCTGGCCTGCAGGTTTCGGTGCAATTATTAGTCTAAACGTTTTTATTTTATTTTTTGTCATTCCTTTTTGGTTAACCTTGGTATTGTTTTTAGGCCCTATCGCTTCAGCTGCATAATACATTCATTTTTTCAATTTTATTTGTGGTTATTTATTTATTTTTGAGTGTTATTTTGTTAATATTTATTCATGTATTTTACAAGTTGTTATTTGTTATATAATTTATTTGTTGTTACATATTTTCATAGTTTATATTTATTGGTATTTTTATTGGTAGGGTATATTTATTGGTCACTATATACAATCTATCCTAAAACATGCTATCACGTTTATTTCTCTTTTACTTTAATACTGTCAATTTTCTTTAGAGTCGGTAGTTTATTTTCTTAAATAATCTCTATTTTCATCGAATTATGTTGGAAATATTATTTTATGTTGTTTCATTTATTTTCCTTAACTTTGTTGAATTTACTATACTTTTTTTAGTTTATATCAATAATAATAAAACTTCAGAACAATTGTACTGTGTTATTCAATTTCACAAATGTTTCTTGTTGTATTAAATGCTTCTCATAGTAGGAGTAGTTTCTTCCTAGGGAAACTAAAATTATTTGTTACACTTACAAACCGATTTATGTATACATTGTGTGTGTATATTTATGTATATATTTATATATTGTATTGTACCATTGTATATAACCATTTATAACCATGTATATAACCATTGTACTTACTAATATTATAGAATAACTATTGCTTATTACACAATACAATATTCATTATCATAAAAGGTATACAAGGTTTAACTGTGATAAGTGAAAGTGAATACTCTTGTTAAAATATATACTACAGATATAATATATATTTGACTTTATTCCTGAAAAATAAACTGCATTTATCTTGTTAATCACTATAAGACTTTAAATTGACCTTGGTATAAATAATCGTGTGACACTTCTGCACTGTCTGTTCTGTACCGAATGTTGCGTCTTTGTATGACACCCTGTTTCATTAGCCATTGCTGCAACATTGAACACTGCATGATAAAGCGCACAATACCCAACGTCTCTACACCGGACTATTATATTTTCCTAACGTCAAATTATTACCGATATTAAACTTGACCAGTTTTCATGGATCATCGTTTATGTTCATGACCTTTTTTTATATTTGTATTCACCGTGTTTAAAACTAAGAGTATCCCACCGAGTAAAATATATCACTTATTACCGATGTTGGTGGTGATTCTTAACTGTAACATAATTAAATATAAAATTTGATGGTTAAACATTTTTTACGTTAAATTTTAATATTTTAAACAATTGAAACTTTTTCCATACAAATTAAACTTGACCGGCTGTATTGTTTAAATTTATTTAGATTCATTTTCTAGCACCTATGATCTGTTATTTGTTTTAAATAAAATGTAGTAATCTGTGCATTTAATGTTTTTGGAATGCTTTCATTTAACTCTGCATTTCTTATCTCACCATAATCCATCATGACAAGGTCACGCCAACATCTATAAGTGTACAGCTCGGCCCAATACATGCACCTTATCTGATTTATTTTAAATAATGTAAATAACACCTTGACGTGGTTATCATAAATATATATACATTCAACTAATACAGTAGTATTAAGTAGACCCTTTCCACTTGTAACTAACTCTGTTAGTTACAAATAATGGTATATTATTAGAACTAATCGATCATATAAATACGTTTTATGTGACTACAGTGTAAATTATTTGTCATTAGTTCAATCATTGTACCTTATTCATTTTTATATTTGGATTAGTGAGACAGCCATCTGCAGCCCTTGGATGATGAAGGGGTTGTTAGCTGGCTTCCGTTATTAATGCCACAATCCTCTGTGGTTGCTTGGTATCAACACCAAGTGTATTTAACATGCGGTAGTTCAAACAACAGTGTATAATGATCTGACGATATTCTGCCTACTAAGAGGGTCCCTCCACTTTACAATCATAGATAATAAATTTTGTTTTATACAGTTATTTTACACATTAAAGTTTCTAGCTTTGTATATTAAACATTCCCTAAAAGTTTACCGCTTAATAAGTCTTACGTTTTTTCTCCTAAAGACCACGGAGAAGTTGCTGGACAGGCATGTTGGAGCTGGGGTAGCAAGAAATCAACCTATGCACCCCAACCAGTATGCCTACCAAGCTGGCAGATCCTGTGAGACTGCTTAACACGCATTAGTCCACAGGATCGATCAGGCGATAGATATCCCTTAAGGAGATAGCTTTGACAGTGTTCCTGGACATAGAAGGAGCCTTTATCAATACGAGGATATCGTCGACTGTGGCAAAGCTAGTGTCCAAGGGCACTGAAGGAAAAGTTGTACGCTGGGTCAGCAACACGCTCAGCACCCGTAGAGCCCAAGCTTCCCTGTGTGGGGCGTTGAGAGAGGTGCGAGCACAAAGAGGGTGTCCACAAGAGGGTTTTTTTCACCCTTCCTGTGGAACCTGGTCGTGGATGATATCCTCACGGCACTCAACAAGCATGGAGTATACTCTCAGGGTTATGCTGACGATATAGTGATCCTAATAAGAGGTAAATACATGAAGACATGCCTCGAGCTTATGAGGAGGGCATTGACCATGGTGGAGACATGGTGCATAGTGGAGGGGCTTTCTGTTCACCCCAGTAAGACCGCTATGGTACCACTCACAAATAAAAGGAACGCGGAAGTGGTCAGAATCTTTGGCAACTGCGTCCAGGTGTCTAAGGAAGTTAAGTATCTGGGTGTATGGCTAGATGACAAACTTACCTCATCTACGCCATAGACCGCTCTCGGACCACATTGATGAGGCTGAGGCGTACCTTGGATGCACGTGGGGAATTAATCCTCAGTTGGTACAGAGGCTTTATACGAGGGTCGTCAGACCAATGATTGTATGTGAAGCCATTATTTTGTGGCCCAAGGTCCAACAATTCTCACTGCTGTAAAAAATCCTAACTAAGGTGCAGTGATTAGCTTGTTTGGGAATCCTTGGGGCATTTAAGGTTAGACCCACCGCTACAATGGAGGTGTTGCTAAGTTGGCCCCCTTGAGATTTTTATCATGAGAGAGAAAAGGCTTGCGGTATATCGGCTCCAGACCAGCGGATTCTGGCAAGCTCACTATGCCAGTAAGCATACCGAAATCTCTAGCAACCTACAATCGGACATTCTAGAGATGTGTTCGAATAGGATGCCTAGACTAACCAACTTTAACAAATCCTATCGTGTCATTATTGGCAATAGAAAATATTGGGAAAAAGGTTGAATCAATCGCAATGAAGTACGCGATTACGTGGTACCAACCATCTTTGGGTCTGGTTACGGGGTCTATGGAGCCAGGTCAATTCTGTCATGGGTACCAAGTCACATTGGGTACTGGGAAACGAGAGGAAAGATCACTGTGCCAAGAAATGCATTAAGGAACGTCTCGTTGGCCGAGAGCCGGCATGCGGGGTCACTTATAGCCTCACCAAGAAGGTTGCCTCTACAAGGGTCGCCGGCAAGATCCAGGAGACCTGGGAGGCAACGTCAGGTAACAGGCAAGCAAAGGAGGTCCTCTTGGGGCCGTCGTACTCCAACATGGCAGAAGCTCTTTCTCTTGGAAGATCAGAAATCCAAAGGGTGGTTGGTTTTATAACTGGACACTGGACGTTTTGAGCACACATGAACAAGATGGGGTTCCTAATCCCCATTCTCTTGTGTAGGAAATGTGGGGATGAGTAGGAGTCTGGACGGCACATCCTCTTTCACTGCCCGGCCCTAGCTAGGAAGCGGGTTCTCACCTTGGGTGGCGTTTTAGAACGTGGCAAATGTGTAGCAAAGGAAAACCTCGTCAAGGCAATCTCAAGGTTCACTAAGGACCTTGGATTGGATGTGGTTTGAAGTCCTGTAAAGGAGGGTGTACAATAAGCATTTTTGGGTGCCAAAAGCTTTAGGGGCCGTTACCAGGTTTAAAGCCTGGCCCTCCAAATCGTAAACAAAAATATTCCCTAAAAGGGTGTTTTCTAAACACCCCTCATTTTACGTTCTAACTTTTTACCAATTGACTATGTTTGTCATAATTGGGCTTTTACAAGAAATACTTATTGTAAATTAATAGTTTACTAAAATCTACACTGTAAGCACTGTGCAGTGTGCATACAGTTTTTGTACATACATTGTGCAAACAAATAAAGGGTGCATAATAAGGTGCAACTAAAATACGTTTCGCTAGTTTCATAACTGTGAAGTGTTACATAATAAATTTGATAGCTAATAGATTATTATGTTGTAATATTGGTTTTTAAAATCAATAAGAAACCAATCTTGTACTTTTTATATCAGTTTAGTCAGATTTATTCCCTCCACTTTTCTACGTCCACCCCCAAGATAGTTGCGTGCAAGAATGCGGAAGACTAAATTAAAGCAACACATTTGATTCATGCTCCAGGATTCTTGTAATTTTATTAAGTTATACTTATTGGAATTACCGATATATGAGTTAATACTTTCTATCTAAATGTTTTTTTTGGAATTCCTATAAACATTAATATTATTTTGTACTTTATAAAATAGACTCTTAATCAACTATACGATGAGAAAATGTGATACGAGTTTTTTCAAAAGTTAATAATTTAAAAGTTTATGAAACGTTGGCGTAAAGTTTGACAGAAGCTAGCCAATGCAGGAGGAGGGATATGTTAAAATATTAACGCTGGAATGGAGAGTGTCATTTCCTGCAATGCAGTAAACAAGAGTGAAGTGTGTTAAGGATTCAGGAGTGCATTTTATACGAACGTGAAACAGGATCTTTCCGTCATATAATTGTTTCAAGTGCATTGGTATGAACGAAAACCTATCTTGAAATATAAATTTAAATTCTATGTCGCTGTTATACAAACAAACTAAGAAATATAGTTTTCTGTAATTAGTTTTAATCACTTATTTTTATGATGAAAAGTTACATAAGAAACATTAAGCAGATTAACATCAGTTTTATAATGTCCTTAATAGAGTAATATGAATCAAGTAGGTAATCAAAGCTTCACATAATTACGGCTCAAACTATAAGAATTATGGTTTTTTGATATATTGTGAAATAAATAAAATAAACATGACACTTATCTGTATACCTGAGTGCAATTTCCCTTATTATGTGAGACTATGGAGTTTACTTCTCCCTAACCCAAGAAATAATAAAAAGATCTTAGCTTGTAACTATGCTCTAATATTTAAACGATTTTTAAAATTTATTTGCTTTCCAGAACTTTATTAAAACAATGGATGTCAAAGTAGTTTATATAAAAGTATTAAAATATCCTTAAAAGTAATTAATTGTGCAGTTAAAATATAAATTTATTTATTTTCATTGTTACAAACTAAGGGCGACTATTCCTTAAAAAGTGTAATTAATTAATAGCCCAATGACAAATGAACAGGCGGTGGTTATCAGCTGATCCCTTTCCAAATGTATTAGGACTGATTGGGATCGAAATGAGAACCTTTAGCACATGAAGCTGGGATTGAACCAACTACGCTACCGACCAATAGTACAGTAAATAGAATACAAATAAAAATAGCTATCCTATGTATATAGGATACAACTGCAAAACTGCAAAACAAATAATTATTTATATTTTATTTTCACGTTTCACCACATGTTTTAATTACCGAGGAAAAAAGGTTAACACCAAATACAGATCACCTGATCAAGTAAAAGTAGTGTGTGCTACACTCTCAAGGTGAAATGTAGATGTATGTACACATATACATACATATATACACATATATACATATATATATATATACACACACATATATATATATATATATATATATATATATATATATATATATATATATATGTGTGTACTAGCTGTACCCGCCCGCTTCGCCGGTCATAATATTAAGTTTGATTTAGAACCTAATAGCTGAAAGAATCCGAGCATTTGTGCTTCTTCTACCAATATTAGATTTTTTAGGAGGCATGTCATAAAAAGTAAACTGCAAAACAAATAATTATTTATTTTTTATTTTCACGTTTCACCACATGTTTTAATTACCGAGGAAAAAAGGTTAACACCAAATACAGATCACCTGATCAAGTAAAAGTAGTGTGTGCTACACTCTCAAGGTGAAATGTAGAACTACAATAAATCAAAACATATACAGTACTGTTGTTGTGAGAACTTCAATCTGCTTATGGCATGTGAAACTACATTAAACCACACAGTCATATGTTTTTTGTAAACAATTCAGATTCTCCATTTGAATAACATGGGATCTTTAGGAGCCCGTGGGGCGGAACCCTGTGGACGGATCTGCATCAAACTTCACAGAAAACATCTCGGGAGTATACAGGACAACATTCTAAAGTTTCATGGCGATCGGTTGGATGGTTTGGTAGCGCATAAACTTCAAACATATATATATATATATATATATATATATATATATATATATATATATATATATACATACAAACATTCTCTTTTATAAATATAGATATAAAATAATAAATGTCTTCCCAAAAATTGTTTTAACAATTTAAGCAGTTTTTAACAGTTTTAAACTATCTCACTTTAAAAACAAAATAAGTTATTTTTAAATTTTAATATATATATACATATATGGTTAATATTAAATTTTAACTATACATATTAATTACAACAAACGAAATATGGTTACAGCGTCAATTATTAGTCTATGGCTATAAATGTGTGTGTATATGTTCTATGTATATTGAGCTATAAATGTGTGCTTATATGTTTTTTGTATATTGAGCTATAAATGTGTTTATATGTTCTATGTATATTGAGCTATAAATGTGTGTTTATATGTTATATTTATATTGAGCTATAAATGTGTGTTTATATGTTCTATGTATATTGAGCTATAAATGTGTGCTTATATGTTTTATGTATATTGAGCTATAAATGTATTTATATGTTCTATGTATATTGAACTATAAATGTGTGTTTATATGTTTTATGTATATTGAGCTATACATGTTACTTTAGCAGCTTATTTAAACGATAGCATACGTTACAACACAGAATATATACCATTAATAAATGTGTATATGTTCTATGTATATTAAGCTACAAATGTGTGTTTATATGTTCTATGTATATTGAGATATAAATGTGTGTGTATATGTGTTTTACCAACAGCTCAACAGTTATCGGGTGAAAACTAATTAAAAATTAGCTGTTTTACTTTTGTACAAAAACATCGTAAGATAACAAATATGAGTAATTAGTGACTTTATACATAAGGTGTAACATCGATGAAGATCGCAATGCCCAGAGCAAGGTATAAACAACGTGTCTTGTGTCCACTAACACAGCCAATTGGTAGTCTAATGCCGTCTGTTGGAATACAATACCGGAAACGGCCATATACCCTGATTGTCTTGTAATCCAGTTGTGTGCCGTCCTTCCGACTGCCTGCGTCCAATCAAGGGGATGTGGTTTCCGATAGTTCAGACTAAATTGGTAGGTTCTAGAAAGACCACTTGCTGCTATTAAAACTACAACTTAGATGATATATGTTAATAAAGTAAACTATCGTATACTGCTGAATTTTACAAACATTTAGTAATAAATTATAGTTTACTAAATCATCATTTTAACTAATTGGAAATGTGTTGATTTTTGTTTTATCAAAAAGGTTTTCTATTGTAGATCGTTATAATTATATATAACATACTTTTGCATTTGATATTTATGACATTTGAACTAGTTTTAGCAACCTAGTGTTCGGAAATGGTTAAAATATGTTTACGATATTATTCAGGTTGAATTTAGCAGGTAATACAGTTTATTAATCTTAAATAATTCGTCCGTTATACTTCATGGTAGACCGTATATAGTGTTATTGCCTTATATTGTAGTGTATTTTACGAGACAGTACTTTTATAAAATTTAGTCACAAACAACAAATTGACAACTAAAGTATTTTTTTTTTTTTTAACTGTTAATTCAAAATATATATGATTGTTCATATGTTATGAAAATAAATGAACTATTATTATTTTTCATTACAAATTATTTTAAAATTTGTTCCAATAAATTATTAATTCAAACCGTTCTACTGAGTGTCTGAGTTTCATTTAACTTTTAGGCAAGTATGCCTAATGTTATCCACCTTTATAAAGAAACCTGTTACTTGTCTTTACGTGAATCACTTGGATCTTACAAAAGATACATGAACTTTTCATCTTGGCATAAGTCAAACCTGATGCCATACTACTAATTTGTAAAAATAACAACTGATCAATTTCAGCGGTTGGCAAACAATTATTAGAAAACCACTAAAAAGATTGAAAAAACAGATAGTTTTCCCATCATTTTGTAAAATAATTCTAGATTCATACTTAGTTGGGAAATAAACTACTGGGGTTCCTAGCAGTGATAGAACTATACGTCGAAGGGAAGTCAGAAGTAATCCAGACGTTTCTGCAATGCTAATGTATTCATTGACGAAGCGGGCTACAGCCTGCCGAACCATTTACATGAATTATCATATTAGCAGCAGCAGGTAAAGGACTCGGCACGTGGTGTTGGTTACTGATAAGTATCTACAATATCTACAACAAAATACTATAGTATTAACATTTCAACTGAACATTATTTCCAGTATTATTGAGCATTATATTTTTCTCTGAATTTTTTAAACTTTACATAGGGTTTTTATTAATTACCATAGTGCCGACTAGAATCATATTGAGTGGCATGCTTACCCATCAGAAATGTATACCACTTCAGCGGTATACATTTCTACCCCAGGTCACATTATGACATATGTGAGGAAGAGGTCGAGAAAATTATTCAGCAGCTCCCAACCAAAAAATTAAACGATATATATTTAATGTCCGTGTGGCTCACTAAAAAGTTTGCGAAACAGATCATTACACCATTGACGCAATTGATAAATTCATCTTTCGAAAATGGAGTTTTTCTCTCACTCCTTAAAGTTGCAAAAGTATGTCCAGTTTTAAAGAAAAACGATCCTTATTCCATAAATAATTTCAGGCCTGTCTCAATTTTGCCAGTTTTAAGCAAAGTATTCGAAAAACTCTTTTTAATTAGAATGGTGCAGTTTCTAAACAGACACAACCTTCTCTCTGACAACCAATTTGGTTTCAGAAAAAACAAATCGACGGTAGACGCTGTTGTGAGTCTAGTCGAAAAGATTGTTGAGGGATTAGAGGATCGAGATTACACACATAGTGTATTTCTCGACTTGTCAAAAGCTTTCGATTGTGTTGACCACTCTAAGCTGCTTGACAAACTTGAATTTTATGGTATAAGAGGAGTGCCGATCAAGTGGCTTCACTCTTTTCTGAACAACCGATTCCAAGTTGTCCAAATGTCAGACAAATTTTCTGAACCAATAGAGCTGAGATACGGAGTTCCTCAGGGATCAATACTCAGCCCGATTCTTTTTCTCATCTATGTCAACGACATAGGGTCATCACTAATGCATTGGCAACTCATTCAGTACGCAGATGACACGACCCTTTTATTCACAAACAAATTAACACCGATCCTTGAACAACAAGCTTTTTTTGATTTAAATAACTGTGTCCAATATTTCAACAGTCTCAATCTTGAAGTAAACCCCTCAAAATGTAATGTTTTGTTATTTTCGTTGCTACCATATGATGACATGGAGAGACCACTCATTTGGCTGGCAGATAAACGGTTAGATGCGACTGTTAGTTCAAAATTCTTGGGAATACACCTGGATCGAGGGTTGACCTGGAATTCGCACATGGACCATATTTGCTCCAAATTGTCTTCAGGCATTTATGTTTTGAGAATGTTAGCAAAATTCTGCCCAATTCAAGTTCTAATGACGGTGTATTACGGTCTGATTTACCCCCATCTCACCTACGGTGTGGTGCTGTGGGGAGCTTCTGCAAATAATCAGTTTAGCAGAGCATTTAAATTGCAAAAACAAGCGGTTCGCAATTGAAGTTCAGAGAAACCTGCAAAGAAACATTCAAAAAATTGCAACTGTTGACATTGCCTAGCCTTTTACATACTGGACACAACCCTATTTAGCATATCTAAAAGTGTTATGACAAGTGGCCGGGACATACATACACACGACCACGAGAGGCAGAAACAACTACCGAACTGGGAATCACATGACGGTAGTCCACGAACGCTTGCCCTCACACGCAGGTGTTCCTTTTGTCAACAAGTTGCCGGATTCAATTAAGAATGCCCCAACGCTCAAGGCGTTAAAAACTCATCTCAAACGCTGTTTAGCGTCTCATGCATTTTATAGTGTGGACGAGTTTATGGCATACAACTGGGAGACCGCATAATCAGAAGACTGACAACCGGTGTCGGAAGTGGGGATTTGCTATGAGTGCAACCGTAAATGATGTATGTTTTGACAGAGGCTTTTATATGGGATGTATGTTTAGATTTTTATATAGGGATGACGTTTGCTATACATTTTTGTAATGTCATTGCAAATAAATATTTGATTTGATATAAGAGTAAATATAGCCACCTAATGCAAAAACTTATCTATACAACTCAGTAATAAACTGTAAACTTCAAGAACTACAAGACAGCCTAAATGGAAGACCTTTTCTAATTTTTTGTAACCATTAACAAACCAAATGAAATTTAAAAAAATAAAACTTTGCAATGAATATTATGGAGTTTTAACTTTTAAGTAAGTCATTATGGTAGTAATAGTAAATGAAGAACGATATTAAGTAAAAAGTTACGTTTATTAAACTTAATTTTATATTTACTGCATGTAACTTTAATTTTATAAATTAGTGTTTCAATATAGTATTATAAGTCGTTGCTGCCTACAGTTTTTATTACTTAAAAAATAAACTTCCATTGACTATACAAACAATATTAGTACGTATGTAAAGCCAAAAATGCGTAACGTTAAACGTAATCACCTGACTGAATATTTAGATGTCAAAAAGTTGTTCATATCAACTAACTCTCATTTACAATATTTTAACAACATAACTTATATTATAAAATGAAGTTTGCAGCAATAAATATACAAATCAAAGTATAAAGTTGAACTTAAAATTAGTCTTCATTATTTATTATTACTACCATAACAACTGATATATGAAAGTTAAAAGTCCATAACATTCACTGTAAAGATAATACAAAGCAGTTGCTTTTTTAAACTTTGTCTGCAACTTTTCCCAAAAATATTATGTTTATGAGAAAAAGCACGAGGGTAAAAATCACACTTGAAATATAAAACTAAAATAAAAAAAATCGGGTTTTCATTAAAAATTTTGAAGTTGGCCATATTGTAAAATGGTAGCTTGTTGTTAAAAACGTTGCTTTGCATGTTTAATGTTTACCAAAAATAAAAAAAGGTTCCCAATTTAATATTTGTTGTAATTCTTGTGGATTATATGATCCTAAGGGTGGCCATGTTAAATTGAACACCCTAAATACATGGGAAAAATCAAGGCAAGCACGTTAGAATATGTAATAAATGAGTAAAATGTGTCCTATCACAAAAAAAGTAGTATGCTTAACATTTATTTCAAAATAATCTTCAAGAAATGTTCCATTGCTTTACACCATACAAAAAAAAATCCCATCGACGTAATTAGAAACAGCATCCGTGAATACTGAATCAAGGAAGTGGTAGGGGAGGCCTCAACGTGATTACAAGACAATCACAGACTCCACAGTTAGGGATTGGTCAACACACTGCAATCATAGACTAATAGGCTCGCAATAGTTTTGGTTGTGAATACATAGAAGGGCGGTTTAACTTTACAATACTGAAATAGAATTTGCATTACCTGTGTACGAGCGACTCATTGCTTGATTATATAATGTTGTAATTAGTCATTTTGTCAAAGCGATTTAAACTACTGTGATAAATGAAAATGATTGAAAAGTTATATTATATAATTTCAATGTTTATTTATTTATATTTTAGAATTTATAAGAAAAGTCATTTCATAATCACGCCGTGTATTGCAGATTCATCAATGAATCCAGTGCAAATAGTTAAGTTGTGTTAAATTGAATACGGATTAACAAATGTTGTAAACGCTTATAAAGAGATTGTACGCTGAATCGTGTTACTTTAGAGCTGTTACCAAGATAAGTATGGTTTTAAATGTAGTGAGAGGATAAACTCTTGTTTTTTTAACTATTGGGAGGGCCAGGCTTCTGTACTTGGTAACAACCCCTCAGCCAAAAGGCTAATTGTGTATCTCATTTACAGGACTTCAAATTTAATCTAATCCCAGATACTTAGAGATCTTGAGATTGCCTTGATAAGGTTTTCCTGTGCTACCACGTTCTGATACGCCACACAAGGTGAGAGCCCGCTTCCTAACTAGGGGGGCCGGGCAGTGGAAGAGGATGTGCCGTGTAGACTCTTCCTCTTCCCCACATTTTCTACACAAAAGAATGGGGGTTGAAAACCCCATCTTTCTCATGTGTGCCCTAAACGTCCAGTGTCCAGCTACAAAACCAACCACCCTTCGGAGTTCTGTTCTTGCAAGAATTAAGACCGTGTTGGGGTTCGATGCCCCCAGAAAGACCTCCTATGCTTGTTTGTTACCTGGCGTTGCCTCCCAGGTATCCTGATGCTTGCCACTACTCATGTAGAAACAACCCTCTTAGAAAGACCATAAGGAACCCCGCATGCCGGCCATGGTCCAATGAGAGGTTCCTCAGAGCCTCACTTGGCACAGTGGTCTGCCCTCTCGTTTCCCAGTACCCCGTTGTGACATGGCACCCACAATAGGATTGCCCTATTGGAAGGCAAAAGTGTTTTAAGAACCACGTGACAGTCCGTAAAGTCATGTATCGTGGATGGATGGAAGGGTGCGTCAAGTCATGTGTCGTAAATGGGTGGGAGGATTCATTAAGTATATGGATTTGTGAAAAGGTCTGATAGATCATGTGTTGAGGTTATGTGAGAAGATATATCGACCCCTAGGGGCTAGGGACAATACCTAGTTTGTTATGTCACTGCCGTCTAGTAGTAAAAGTTGTCAGTTCCGTAGCTTTATCAATCAAATAAATAGAAATAGTTTTACTATACTTCAGGTACAACATAGTTGTTAGTTACTTCCAATGGTTATATTTGAAGTAACACGAATGTACAGTATTGTGAGAAACAACGTTTATACGGCAATGTCTATTTATTTATGAATGCTAGTGTTGGCTCCAATAAAAAGCCAAATGCTAGCAGGTAGGATTTAAGATTAGTTATGTTGAAATATATGTTGGGAGTAGGCTAATTTGGGCATCGAGCTCTTAGCTATTGCTGTGAATGCTATTTTGTATGATACACTAACAGGAGATTGATGTCACTCGTATATTTCCATATAAGCTTCGATTACTGTGAAATTGAAATGAGCATACAAAATAGCTATAAAAAGAATCTTCAATACTTTTTTTATTTTATGGTACTATATTTATTAAGTGTACTATACTATGTGTATATGGTACACTATGTGTTTAAGTGGTAGAGAGGCCTAAATAGTCCTAACTTCGCCACATGAACAAAGGCATTTTTCATTAAATTTTTTTTATTTAGAATTTGTTATTTCTAGGAATCATTACGGTAGAATTGGTCATATTACAGTTCTAAAAAAATGGTTTGGCACACATAATTTAGAAAAACTAAACATGTAAAGTAAACAAAGTTACATTTAAAAAATGAACTGTAATAAATTAAACATTACTTTGAACAAGATCTTGTAGATTTTTTAGCTCAAATTTTTTTATGTTAGATAAATAACTAAGAAAAAAAGAATAAGATCTTCTTTTAGTTTTTTTTTAACAATTAGGAAAATTTTATAATTAAAAAGCCGGAAAAGCATTATTGTTCTTAAATATACCACTGTGGGTACACAAACTCAGTTGAGTTTTGCAATCGAATCATTAGTAAGTGCGCTAGCACCGAAAATGTCCACTGTCAGTAAAATTGTTTTGATAGGGTAGGCCTTGGATGGGTATTGTAAGGTTGGGTAGGTGATGTTGAATTTCGTTAGATCATGTTAGGTACGGTTAGGTTTCATTAGGTTACATTAACAAACACGAATCTTAAACACCAACCTACACTTAAAACTTAATATAACCTACCTAACCTTTAAAAACCAAACATAATCTAACTTAACATAACTAAACCTAATAAACTAACCAAACATAACGTAAGCCCATCCTATCAAACTATGACCTTACTGACACTGGACGTTTCCGGCGCTAATGCACTTAATAATAGGTTGACTACAAAACCATTCCCATATTCGTGATCAGCACTGTGATACCCACAGCACTAAATTTACGAACAACAATAATTTTCCGTTATTCCTTATGTCTTGTAATTTTTCCGACTTTTCCGCTAAAAAAACCTTTCATAATCTTGTTTCTTTGTTACATAACTTCTATGAAACAATGTTTAGCTAAAAATTCGACAATACCCCTGTCTTTATTTAATTATCAACTAATGAAATAAAAGCACATCGTTAAACGTAGATAATTAAGCATAACAAATCAAAAGGAACATGGTGATGACCACCATTGCTTAGACAATAAATGACCTGTTTTAGTTCAATCATACAAAACAAGAAATGTGTATAATTAGGAGAGTTGTTTTGTGTCAAGTATAAAACATATTATTAAATGAAATATAACAATTATACAAATTACTTGCCTGCAGGTAAACATTCTTTTACTGTGTTGAAATAGTATGTGTTGGCTTTTGTGGATAAAACAATGTATTATACATTTTATTTTAACATTTGTTTAAAACTTCCAATGCAAATAACGTTCAAAAGCAATGTCATATTCCATTAATAATAAACCATTTATAAACTAGTTTAATACAAGACAATGATTAGAGTTCTAATAGACACAGATTAGAGTTCATTTGTTAAAAAGACACAGTATATTTAATAGTAACTTCCCATGGAATATCTGTGGTAATGCAGAATAATTGGCATAGTGAACTGTAATAATTGTTGACGGACTGAATGTTTATAGGTTAGTAATTGTTTATGTTCCAACAATGGCATAGTTCTAATTAACAGCTGGTAATAATAATAGTAGTCTACTTATCCACTTATAATAGCCTATGCATACCTGTATTATATCAAACATATAAAACAACTCGTATACGGATTTGTTTAACAACAATTACCTAAGAATAAAATTATTAAAATTACAATTAGGCCTACTATCCAAGCCAACCATAAAATATTGGGCGTTCCATAAAAAGAATGGAGATGGCCGCCATATAGGAAACCGTTGGTCATTTAGAAAAATGTTTCCTACATTTTTTAATCTTCTCCAAAAACAAGGAAATGTTAAGCTCACCTGCCCAACAGAAAATATTCCAGTTGAATTCTTTGCATGTAAGTAAATGAGAGCGCGCACACTGGAAGCGCACTGTGCCGCGCAGCCGTGGTCACTTCGCTGCCGGAACTCTTGAGAGAAAGACGGAGTGGAATTTTTCTACTGTGGAGGCGGGCGCGGCGTGGTTCTGCTGCAGTGTGCGCTGGGAGAGGAAACTTCATCTGATCGCCGCCATATCTCGGGTGCCTTCCCTACCCTTCGTTCACCCTCGGAAGCTGTGTTTACACTGTCTTGTTCCTAGCTACAGGCTGCATGTTGTTCTGCTTGTACATCAAGTTATTTTTAGGTAAGTTTCATGCTTTATTATAAAATTTGTCGTATTTAAATTGTAATATATCTCCTTAAATTAATTTTTGCTCTTGCGTTTGCTAAACATATGTGATCAATCAAATCAAGGTACAAAGGTTTTGCATAAACTCAAACGTGGCCACAACACGTGACTAATTACAATCAATCCACATTAAGGGTGGTGGAAGGAGTTTTTGCAGGAGGGTAAACTGTAATCTAACTTTAAACTTAGCGTTTTACGCATTTACAGTATTTAAAACAGTTAAATAACCTAAATAATTATGTGTGACTGACTTTATTGCCACAAATAATATCTTCACTCATCAGATAAAAACAACATAAGGAAAAACAGAACTTTAAAGTCTTAAACAACTTAAAAAAAATTATACAGAATGGTGGCGGTGGTCGGGAGGAAAGGAAACGGCGTTTTCTGTGGACCTCCAGTGGAATTTCTACGAGGCGGCGAGGCGGGCGCAGTGCGGCGCGCTCCCTGTGTGCGATGAACTTTACCTATTTAAAGTTTGTAGTCAGCTTCGTAGTTTACAAGACCCCAATGATTGCTCAGTTAAAATAAACACCCTTTATATTTAGTAGAACAACATTTTTTTCTCTTTTATTATTTATACATAATTTATTCTTCTATGACTAGCAATAGCAGTCACTGCTATGAACGTACATGAATTGGATAAAACGTTCATTAATTAGGTACCTTTTGTGACCAAGTTTTAAACAATTTGGACGATACTTGTTTATTTTTGAGGTTAGAAATGTAATAATTATTATGAGGTTCACTGTTTGAATGATAAGGAAAATATAAAACCGTTTAATAAACAGTAGTAACGATAAGATACTATGTTGATTTAAAAAATTAATATCAAATAATAAATAACTAAAACATAATGTCAAACAAACAAAATAAATAATTATCTACAGGGTGGCGCACGAAATGATCCAACATTTATGTTTGTTAAAGAAAATTGATTGTGAATGCAATAAAGTAAAGTTTTATATAAATTGTGTACTGCCTACCTGGACATTAGTTTGAGGCCATTATATTATGTTCAATGTGGCTACCTTCTTTTCTGACAACTGCTTCAACATGAACGCCTATGTCATTGATGACTCTGCGACACATATCCTCGGTTATCTCGTTACATGTTTCAATGTTTAGCACTCGCAGATCTATCAGTGTGTTAGGATGTTTAGGGAAGATCTTCTCCTTCAGAAATCTCCAAAGAAAATAATCGCACTGATTCAAATCAAGACTGTTTGGGGACCAGTTATGGCCACACACAAAACGATTAGGATATCGGCTTGAAATGACATTTTGGTTGAAATTTTTATGCAGAAAATCTAAAACAACATTAGCCGTGTGTGGTCTGGTTCCATCCTGCATGAACCACTGGTTCTCTAATTGAAACCCTTTTGCGATAAGTTGAGGTACAAAATAATTACGTAGCATGTTTAGATAACGCTCACTATTCACAGTATGTTAAAAAAAGAATGGCCCTATTAGCCCATGGCTCGAGATGGCTGCCCATACCGTAATTCTTGGGGCATGATGCACTTTTTCATGTAGCACGAGTAGATTTTTGGAAGCCCAAAAACACACATTTTGTTTATTTACAACACCGTCTAAGTGAAAATGTGCCCCATCTGAGAACCAAACATTGTTAATCAATATGTCTTGATTAACAGCCCGTTCTACGAAAACCATTCGTTGAATTTTGTTATCAATCGTTAATTTAGGTAACACTGTAATTTTGTATGGATACAAATGGAATTATTTTTTTTAAATTCTCTACACAGATCGCCTAGAAATGTGAAGATCTGCTGCTGCTTTTCTATTCGACTTGCCTGGACTCCTCATCAACGCTGCTCTGACAGCTTCAACATTCTGTGGAGTACGGACAGTGGAAGGCCGTTGACGTTTCCTCTCTAATACTGAGTCATCACTATTAAATTTTTCATAAAGTCTACGAATAGTTTTAAATGATGTTGACCAGCGAGTTTGAAAATGAGCACGAAACAGTTTTTGTGTAAGCACGCACTTTTTGTTTCATTAAAAAACAACACAGCCTTTATGCGTTGATCCACAGACAATGTTCCTTTATCAGCCATCTTGCAACAATAATAATAACGGAAGCGGAAACAGAGGGAACTAATCTCCATAAACAGCTGATAGTTTTGCCAGCTTACAACACAGTAATAATAGGTAACCGGAATAAATACTACCAAAACAAATGTTGGATCATTTCGTGCGCCACCCTGTACTTACAAGAATTTTTCAGAACATCAGTCATTATGATAGTGAAATGATGTTCATTTAATGACTTTTGTAATATAAGCTATTAACACGACTTAATAGTAAAATCAGTCAACTCCAAACCGTTTTTTCTCTTTTTACTTAAAACTAGATCTTTTGGTATCTTGGCGTAAATTCTGGAAATAATTTACGCCAAGAAAGAGTGCCAAAGAAAGAGCCCACATTAAGTAAATAGGCCACAGTTATATAGTAAATGGTTTCTAACAGCGCGGTACTCGTTATTAACACATTATTGTATTGCTGACAACTTCTCTTAGATTATAACAGCACGGTACTCGTTATTAACACATTATTGTATAGCTGACAACTTCCCTTAGTTTCTAACAGCACGGTACTCGTTATTAACACATTATTGTATAGCTGACAACTTCCCTTAGTTTCTAACAGCACGGTACTCGTTATTAACACATTATTGTATTGCTGACAACTTCCCTTAGTTTCTAACAGCACGGTACTCGTTATTAACACATTATTGTATTGCTGACAACTTCCCTTAGTTTCTAACAGCACGGTACTCGTTATTAACACATTATTGTATAGCTGACAACTTCCCTTAACTTCTAATAGCATAAATTGCTACGAATTTGTTCATTTCTTTCTTGCAATTTTAAGAACATGTCACATATACGATTAGGAGGTTGTAAGGTTGCTACATAAAGAGCAATTTTTTTAGGATAATTTGAGTTAAACGAAAAGTAGTTCAAGCAGACAGAGAATTATGACATTTGAAATTCCCGCGTCTGCCGCCTGCTACACTTACACACCGCTTGGAGGCGCCAGGCCGGGTCTAACAAAACTGCTGACAGCAACCATCGGAACCATCAGAGGCAGTAGACTCCAGTGTTATCATTGAAGTCAGTTCGAATTGCCAGCTCTGCTAGCTTTGCTTATTGGCTTATTTACGTCATTTATAAGTAGTTTGTTTTAAACCTTGCATGTGAGAGGAGACGTTTAAGTTATCAGAGACAAGTTAATTGGTGTTAAGTAGTTACTACTGTGAAGCGGTCCTAACCCAACTATCATTAGTAGTGATTTTGTTTTGTTTCATTCTGCAAGTAGAAGTTTTATTTTTATTTGAATTATTTTATTTGTGAGGCGAGCCTGAGTACCTTTTGGATTAATATTTCGTAGGTCCCCTTTTGGCTTTGGACCTCCGTGAAAGGCGGGACTTAGGCCAATCGTAGGTAGGTTCCGTAGGTCCCCTTTTGGCTTTGGACTGCTGTGAAAGGCAGGACTTAGCCCAGGCGTAGGTAGGTTCCGCAGGTCCCCTTTTTGGCTTTGGACTGCTGTGAAAGGCGGGACTTGGGGTTTTAGAACATAAGGGCAGAATATCGGCACTTTCAGCATCCTATATCCCGACCATACTGTTCCAACCTATCTCGAGGTGAGAGGTGATAATGAATTGTGGTCTTGTGCCACGTGAATGATCTTCCGAGATTAGATGTACTAAAACGTTAACTCCGACCCCTGGAACTATTACCAGCCCGCTGCAACTATAGCTGGCAAGTGCGCCAACTATTTATTCGATACCGAACTTGAACAAAAACATACCTTACAAGGTAAAGAAAAATACTTTATGACCAATATTGCAAAAACAATAATTATGCAATGGAAATATATTTTATAAGTGATATATTCATTTAGGTGGTACTGTGTGAATATAAAAACGTTATTTTAGATAACATTAATGACATGATTCATGAATGTTACGTTTATAAACTAAAGAAGCAACATTTTAATTGTTAATAAATATTACAAGGTACTTGTCAAGGGAACAATATGTACGATTAACATTTAAATGATTTGTTGACAATAGCACGTAAGTGAATTACTGATATATGAATATGGAAGAAACAGAAACGTATGGTGAAGATCTCAATCAGTAATGAATTTGCTATCTACTTTGGAGCCGTATCCAAAGAATGTATCAACTTTTTTGAGGAAAATTTTAACTTGTTAAGGAAAATAATATTTAACTCAACACTCGTATTTACAGTATTTAGTTAATAAAAATTACTCCGCTTACCTTAATTAACTAAACACATGAAAATACTTACAATTGTTTAACCTATAAAATATTTATTCCATTCATGATTTAAGGCTAATCCATAACTCACGAATATATTTATTATTATACTATTCTATAACAGTGCTATATTATATACTATATTATACAGTACTATATTATGTGTATAGTATTTTATTTTAAGCACAAAACACGAACACTTTGGGATATTTTGTCATTTTAATAATAAAAGGAACTGACATTCTAGTTCATTGTTAGCAACGATGACATGAGGTCATATCGAGGAAAAACAAACCACAATTAAGAACTAATTGACTTTGCGTTCACACAGTGGCACTACAGGTTTGAAATTAACAATCTTTGATGTAAAAAAGATTAAAACTCAGTATACATAGAAAATCATAACTGGTTTCTATTAGTACTTATGTCCTAAATGTTGTCTAGTGTCTCTTACACAAAATATAAAGTAAATTTGTACTATCGGCTATATGAATTTTACTACCAGCTGTTCCCTCCCGATTCACCGGTCATAATATTTGGTTTTATATAATGGAAAGTGTAGCAACGTTAAGGTTTAGCTACTCAGGTATCCAATTTAGAATAGCTGATTTTATATATAATTTACTACTGCACTAAATTATTTTTAATTTTACTAGTTTAGCCTACCACAGTTTTATTAAATTTGTTTTATTTAACAGCTATTAATAAAATAATTAAATCAATTAATATAGTTCCATAAGAAGTTTGGAGGCCAGTGGGAAAAATTCCTGAGTTTGGAGAGGAAAATACTTTCTTAGTGAGCTTCTAGGGACAAAGATAAACCTATGTACAGCATTTCAAGTCAATTGGAAGAGTTTGGAGAAATCATGATGAGTGGTTAATCGCTTTTTTATATATATAGATAACAGATATTGGTTTATGTATATGGTTAATATTGTTTTAAAACGTGTTTATATTTTACTATTTAGCTCTCTCTAATTGTATGAAATTTCCCTTAAGTTTTAAAGAACCATACTACACATCTAGTGTACCCACTTATCTTCCTGACACTTCAATATATTTATGATTGTTTGTATCACAAACTCAACAAAATTTAAATTACAACGTATTACGTACTTAAATAGCTCACGACCACTTCAATACCGTTGTAATTGCCTCCCTAAACTCTCTACACCCGCACTTATTACGTGTTACATACTCATTTATCTCTCTGTCACGTCTATGCTCTTATAATTCTTTATGTCACTATAATTCTACAAAACTTTACATATTACGCAATAGTTTATTTCCCACTCACCTCAATACCTTTATTATATCATACACCTGTACTTATTACGTGTTAGGTACTCATTTATTTCCGAGCCAATTTGTTAGCCTAATCATTATTACATGTTATTGTATTACCTGAATATATATTTCTTTTTCAAAATAAAATAAGCGTTGTCAAACAATTTAGGACTTTATTTAGTTAATTACGGTACAAGTAAACGTCACACAACACCAATTACTTGTACTATATATATATATATATACCAACACGTATTATGCTAATTAAAAAACTATTTAGTTAATCAAGAATTGTTATTAGAACTTTTTTTCAATCCAAATTATTTGTAAAATAAACTTTTAACTGTACGATTTATTGAAATAAATTACATGAAGCTTCTTGTGATAAACGAAGCATTGAGTAAAGCCAAACGTAGAAAATACTTGTACTCTAAAATCGAGTGGCAGCTATCTGTAAAATGTTCGAGATCGTTTCGCCAGTCACAGTTCAAGGGGGAAACATTGCTTCAACTTTATTTGAATGTATACTTTACAGAGAAATACTTTATTTTTTTAACAAATCTTCGGTATTTGGAATAAAAAATATCTCTCGCAATACATTAATAATACAATATAGGGCGATTACATAAAATATTATACTAATAATCTTTTTACAGCTCTAATGTTAGAATATAATTAATAATATTAATTAAGGTAATTTCATTTCCTTCATAGCCCTACAGTATTAATTAGCATGAATAAAGACTACTTTCAATTTTTCCGCAAACCATAGAGTTCATAGATAGTTATTTGACTACGTCCAGAGTCATTACAACTCCCGTAAGTAACTTCGTGCCACATTCGTGACTGGATTCTACAATTAACAACTAAGCAATACGGCCGCGTTATTCCCTGAACTATCCTCCACACCTAGAATATGTTTATTAACCCATCCCTTTCACGTTTTTCCTGAGAATGTTGCATGTGTGTTAGTATTTCTATTGTCTCTCAGTGATAGGTCCTCTGTAATGTAGAGTTCTCCCGCTCTCCTGTTAAATTTTCAAACAGGTCATTTCTATGATGTGTAGGTGGAAGCGAACAAAGTAATGAACATAGGTCATTTTAAAGGTCTCATTAAGACGAACGAAGTTTGTATTTACCCTTTTTTAACCTCCCTTGGTTTTCCAGAAATAAACGGAAATGCGTTTTAACGTAATTTCACCAGTGTTATACTTTACATTGACGCTCACCTTCAAAACTGAATGACCAGAGGTCAATTCTCAAATTTTTGGACATGAATGTATTAATATAATAGGTATTAATGTAATCGCAATCCACATACTGAGGCCGAAGGCCGTAATGTCAAGGGTGCAGCGAGTAAGACGTACGACCAGTGGCATTATCGTGGACACGTACGGGCCGAAGTGTCAAGAGCTAGTAAGTAGTATTGGCCTACCCACCCATCAATACAAGTACGGTGATGTTGATATATAAAATAACAATAAAATAAATCATAAAATAAAGTGGAAAGTATTTGTTATTAAGCATTTATAATAACATCTAGTTTGAATACATAAAACGAAATGAAAGGAAATCAAACGAAATCAAACTAAAGGAACGAAACGAAAATAGTCATTAATAATGTGGTGAAGTTAAAACTATTTAGTCCTCTCTTCCAATTAACCACAATACCAATATATATTTTTAAAAATAGCAATAAAATAAAATCAAGTAAACCAAATTTATATGAAATACTTTTATAATATAATACATATTTATGACATTTATTTTTAAATAATAAATAATCAAATAAAAATTATAAAAGGATGATCCACTTACCACGAACAGTATTTTACCTCAGAATTATTTATTGGCAAAACATAGGGTAACATTATTCCATGGCAAAGCATGATTTGGTTTTGTATACATATTGTTTGTTACAAACAAACAAAAGTTACAGTCACTAAAGGTTTTTATGGAAATAACAACGAAATTAAAAACTGTTTACAGGTTATAGTCAAGGAAGCCCACATTATAAAATAAACATAACTGAAAATATATAATGCTTTGAAAAGTGCAAAAATATACTATTTTAACTCTACGAAAATTGCTTTTAACATTAAAATAACAAATGTAAACTAATTGCGTTACATTTATCTCACTATATGAATTAGAAATTTATTTTTCTCATAGGAAAACAAATATAAAAATACTCTTGTAATTTAATTAATTTTCCATCAGTAAGTTAAAATAACATATTATATTTACAATTGTTGTTGAAATATAATATGTTTGGTTTAGTATTCGTCATTCATTTAATTTTAAAACAAACCTTTTATCATTGTTTTTGCTGTTGGTTAAATATCAATAAAAATCCCCATGGAATCTAGTTTTAAACCAAGCTTAGCTTATGTTTGGATTTTGTATCAAGGATCATGCAATGCAAACACGGGTTTTAATTTATACTTATTTCCTTTCATTAAATCACTCATTACAATAAATATTTTAAATGCTTGTATATGAATAAAATAATGTGGAAAGGAAAAAAATCTGCTTTTATAATTTGTGGCCATAGAATCAGGTTTTAAAATGCATTGTATTCTTTTGAGATTTTAGTTGATTAGAATATGGCCATTTTTGCAGTTCCTTCGTTTAATAATCATATTATACATTTTTTATCGATTGAGTTGTAATCAGTTCTAGTATGTAGCGGGGGTGGTCAAAAAGAATATGTGTATTTGAAAGTGTTTAGAGGAATATAGTTTTGAAGCATTTTCGTAAAATTCACTAAGTCAATGTCACAAATAAGCAATTACATAAACAAATATTTGAAGAATAATGCCTACAAATAAAAGGACAGACAAAAATAAATATAAAAACTGGTGATAAAAATACTTTAACCAAAAACTTACAACCACAATTTAAAATTATCTTTCGATAAAAATATAATGTCTTCTTTAAACTAATAACTACGTGGTGTCAAGCAGCCACTCCATGCTGCCAAGGTGTTTACATTTTCGACTACATGTCAAACTATATCAGCTGTTGTTGGCATTCACATTTTTGAGATCATACATGATAAATCACTGTCAGTCAAATTGTATGCTGTTTTAATAATAAGCTACACTCAGCAACCTTACATATCTCTTTAGGCAACACAAAGTAGACTATATAATTAAAATTTATTTTTATATTGAATACTATTTTTCATAATATTAATTTTCTACTAGAATACCTGGAATTCTTTAGTAGGTAAATAAATAACAAACTGACTACTTCAGACTAATTCTGATTGCCTTTGCCCAACACATAAAATGTTCCAAAATCTCAATAGATACCCCTTCAGAAGCTGTTTTTATCTCGGTCAACCTATATTGTGGTAAGAAAATGCTTCTCGCTGGAGCCTACATACCTCCTAACGAACCGGCTACAAGTTAGACTGACTTTACCAATGTCCTTAAAGAAATAGTGACAACTCAAATCTGTCACAACAACCTACTTTATAATCATGTGATCAATTATCCTTCTGCGTTGTAGACGCCTTGGTTGTTTTGAAATCACTCAAAAAACTAGATGCTACCAAAGGACCTGGGTCGGATTCTATTCCACCTTCCGTATTAAAGCACTGTGCTCATCTCATTGCTCAACCACTTACCACGTAGTTTAACAAACTGAAATTCCAATATTTTAATAACTGAATTAGTATTTCAGCATTTAACATAGTTTAATTATATTGGGAACACCTATTGGCAAACCTATAATATTTTATCTATTTTAAGTAAGACATAATAATGATTTTTAAAACTATTCATATACCTGGAATCGTACCTAAGTCTTTAAAGTTGCTGTAAAAAATCATAAGCTATTTTAAAGATGCTTTATATTATGATACAAATGTGTTTAAAAGTATCAACAAATATTTTTATAATGGTGTAATAACAATTTAAACATCGTAGACCGGTCCTGATATCTTTAAAACCAGTCACGTAGTGCCTATTCACAAGAAGGGTCCAATAAATTATATAAGGATCTATCGACCAATAACAATACTGCCAGTGTTGGCCAAGGTGTTCGAGAACTCAATAAAGTTTCCTACAAAATTGGCAGAACTTTGTCCACTAGCCAGTATGGATTTATATCTAATAGGTTCCCTATAACCAACCTCGTTCTCTTCCAGACTCTATCGAACTGTCGAAGCTTTCATCTAAAAAAGCAAGTCGATTCAATCAGTTTAGAATTATCGAAAGCGTTTGACCGTGTAAGCCACTCTTTTCTAACTGAAAAGTTGCAATGAAGAGTATTCTCGGGACCCCTTCTTCAATGGTTTAGGAGCTACTTATGCAATCGCAAACTTATAGTAAAATATGGCAGCACATTGTCGAAGGAGTTTCATGCCTCTAGTGGAGTACCTCAGGGATCTCACTTTGTTCCCATCTTATTCAAAATATACATAGATGATATTGTTTCACCCCTTAGTTGTAGTTATTTTTTTTTCTACCATTTCTTCTATTTAGGACGAGGCTCTTTTGCAACATGACATTAAAAAAGTTGAACATTGGTGCACTTAAAATAAAATGTCCCTCAATGTGGATAAATGTGTCAGCATGACATTCCATCGTATCCTGAACCCAATTATAAACTACTATTCCATTTGGGATGTTCTGCTGACCAGAACTGCTGAGATGAAAGACCTTGGTGTTGTATTCATCTCCTCTCTGAGCTGGGAACCACACGTCATAAGATTTGCAACAAGGCTCGTCAGGTTCTTGGCCTTCTTTACAGAGTCTCCAAGACCTTAACAGATGTGTTTGTATTAAAAACGTTATTCTGCTGTTCGGTTAGACCCCACCATGAGAATAACAGTGACGTATGGTCTCCTCACCAATTATTTTTGAGAGAGATTATGGATAAGGACCAAGACTTGTAGTTGAGAGATTTGGATTTGAATATCAAGAAGTACCTGTGCAAGATGTTGTTTCACTTTTGGACCTTCCTTCCATACATCAAGGCACTTCAATCAGAATATGTTCCTATACAAGCTGGTAAATGGAATATCCGACTGCCCTGATCTTCTGGAGATAATTCACTTCAGAGTACCTTTTAGCACGAGATCTAAAGCTCTCTTTACAAAACCCTCTGTAAATACCTCCTACGTCGCAAATAGTCCCATGATACGAGTTCAGCATCTGGGTAGCACACTTCTAGACCACATTGACTTTTTTTGCTCATCAACTGCATCTTTTAAATCCTCACTTCGATCACTACATCAATAATTTCCCCCATATAAGTTATGTGCTGAATTGGTCCATTTTAGCAATTTCCATTATTATTGTCATACTTGTTTATTATATCCGATTTCATTGTTATTTATATTTTCTATCAATGTTATATAACACAGTTAGAATATGTATGTTATACTTTTAATGTTCTTTGTAATTGAATGGCTAAGCCGTTGGAGGACAATAAACAATAAATAATACTAATTCGATTGACTATTTTGCCTTTTCACTCTCCGCCCTCACAGCGATTGAAACTTCGCTGTTTGTAAGTAGGTCGCTGAATAACCACGATCGTAACACTACTGCTCCAAAACATTTTAATCAAATTTAGATAAAAGATGAGGATAAAATTTATAATTATAAAGTCCCATTCGTAATTTAGAATGTGGTATGGAAATTCTAAATTGATTGAGCCTGCGCTAAGTGAAATACGACCAACCCATCTTTCAGGGTGGAAGTGTGTATACTGTTGTTTCGACTTCATTCTAGTCTCTTCATATGTAGATAGGCAATAAGCCACTATATGACAACGATAAATGAGTAAATCCAATGAGGAATTACCAATTGGGCACGGAAGTAAATCTACTAATATCCGTTTTCACAAACACCAATTCGGTGCGCCTTATTTCCAAATTGCGAATGAGACTTTACAATTATAAATTTTATCCTCATCTTTTATCTAAATTTGATTAAAATGTTTTGGGGCAATAGTGTTACGGTCGTGGTTATTCAATGACCTACCTACAAACAGCGAAGTTTCAATCGCTGTGAGGGCGGAGAGTGAAAAGGCATAATAACATAAACCTTCAATAATTAACAGCCTCTCCAAATAATAACAAATACCGTGGTCTCGATTGACTACTTGGCATTTTGCTATAATAATTTGTTAACATTAAATAATATTTCCAAATGTTAACAAAGCGTTATTAAATATATTAAAACAAACGACATTGATGTTGTAATTAAAGGTAGACACTTACCTATTAAATTTATTAATCATTGCATATCAATACTTAAAAATAACAAACTGAGAGGAGAATATGTTTCATCTATTATAGAATTCATGAATAGCAATTTTAATAGCATATCATTTTTTAATAAGTAATATTGTTTGCACAACATAATATTAAAATATCTCTACAACTCTCTGATATGGATATTTTGGCTGTCTAATGACATGAGTTCGGCTGTTAAGTAAAATGTAGGATAAAGGACTATATAATGAAAATAAAACGTACTGTGGGAAATATTTGATTTCTTATACATCCAATATTTTCTTCGAATATTTAATATATTTAGTATCCAAGTTTAACAGTAAATAGGGATTTATACATATACATTAATATTATATTATTATTATACTATACATATGTTCGTTCAGATTAGAATCAGAATATTGTATTTCCTTAACAACATAAGTTACATGAAATAAGTCAAATATACAAACAAACTTAAAATTTTCCCCCGTTCCTAACCAGCACACCCTCACAGGAATGCATCTACTAGAGATGTCAATGGATTTTAGTTGTTGTAATAGGGAATTAAACAATCGTAAAGCAGAATAATGGAGACCATTATCTCTAAGCGTAAGCCTGTGAATGGGATACGTCATATCTCTGTTCCGAGTGTTGCACAAGTGACCAGCTTTGTTCTTTATGAATAAGTGACTTTTCGTTTTAAAGAAAGACAGCACTACAAGGATATAAATGCCCAGTAGTGTCAGAATATTTAGTTCTTAGAAAAGAGGCTTGAAGTGGTGTTTAAAATTTACTCGACACATAACTCTAACCATTCTATTATGGAATCTGGAAACTCGACGAGACAGACATATAATATGTCACTTGACGAGCCCTAAAAGCAAATGCCATATTTAATTCGGCTATAAACATAGGCATAATATACCTGAAGCTGGATTTCCATGGAGACCACAGATGTTTATTTATTTATCATAGTAACGGCATAATACCAATTTACAAATAGTAACAAAGATGGTTCCAATAATTCTAATGGCTGTTAGTACTATGAATACAAAAATCATGGATGACAATTTTGCACAGAGGCAATCTACATGCTTTGACCTAGCAGAAAAGCAGACTATGATGGTCTGAAACCATTCACACTGAACAAACTAAAGTGACGAGAATGTGGGGAGAACAGCATGGGTTTTGTCTTATCTTCATTTAAATGTAGACAATTCGACTGAAATCACTTGTTTAAACTAATGTACGTCTCATTCATTGTGACTTCAAGGGCATTTATATCATGATCAGAAAAAACTGCATTAGTGTTATCCACATAAAAAACTATATTAGAATCAACATTCAAAGTTAAGTCATTTAAGTACACGGAAAAGAGAAAAGGCCCTAATATAGAGCCTTGAGGAACTCTCTAATTTATCTGCAGACAATCCCCATGAGGCCTCCCACCACCTATTAAAGAGACCGTACTTTCTACCCAATAGATATGAAGTATGCAAAGACAAGGCATTAGCTCTCAATCCATGCCTTCGAAGCTTCTCCAATGGAATAGAATGACGAAACCGCCTGGATCACACTATATACAGCATTGGATGTTGAGCATACTGTGATTTAGGTAAAAGATTTTTTGAATAAAAGAAATGCTCAAGTCTAGAAAGAATGATAACCTGAAACACTTTGGAGATAGTCGGCAAAAGTGAAATTGATCTCTTCTCCGATAAGTTAAACTTATCTGTTCTCTGTCCTTTTTATAGAATGGACGCACGATAGACAGCTTCAGATGTTTCGGAAAAGACCCTCAGCAAACGATAGATTTATCATGTGAAGCAGGGTGATGCAATAGCATTACTATATCGTTTGAGAATATTCGATGTAATACCATCCCAACTACTGAACTTTGATGTTCTTAGTTTCTTAAGAGCATAGAGAACCTCTTCGATCGCGGCAGGCATAAAGTAATCCAAAGAAACTCTCTCTACCATGGCAAATTTCTTGAAAATTCATCCAATAGTTAAAAGATGCCTTTTCTGAGTCTTTTTGAGACACATGACTTCCTATAGACATAAAATATTCATTAAAGATACGCTCAACTTCCGCCGGACTCTCAACAGCCTCCGAAAAGCAAATCAGGTTGTCAGAGTTACCAGACTGGCCCAACTCCTCATTGACAATCTTCCAAGTTGCTTTCCCCATGTTTTTACTTTCCTTGATGAATCCGTTGTTAAGTTTCGCCTGAGAAATAAACCCTTCGGAGGATGGATTTGTATTTTCTTAAAATAGGAAACAAAATCAGGAGAAACATTTGTTTTGCTCATAATAAACAACTCACGTTTGCGAGCACAGTATGTCCTTAATCTTCGTGTTACCCATGGTTTCTTTTTACATCCCAAATACTGCTTTCTTAAGCGTTCTGGACAAGGATGATTAAGTAGGCCAGCAAAGATCGTAAAAAACGATTTTAAAGCAGAACTACGGTTTGGTGCTACATATATATCCAACCAGTTCTATCGTCTAAGTAAGCAGTTCAAGGTACCAACCGTCTCATTATTCACAGTTCTAAACGAATAATGAAACGATGTATCATTTATAGGTGAAACTAAGAAAACAACAGTAAACTGATGAGAGAGTTCTGTTTCAAAAATAAAAGATTTTGTCTGATGACCCTTAATCACAGTGATAATGTTGTCAATGCAAGCTGCAGAGCTCCAGGAAGAAATTCTTGTTGGAGAGGTAATGTTTAACTTACCCTTAACCGAGTCAAACACATCAAGAAATAATTTGTTTTCCCTACTTTGCCTCAGAGTGTCGACATTGAAATCCCCAGAGACCAAGAAATGGTTTTTAACCTGTGCCAGACCATCCATAAGTAACTCAAAAACATTTATGAAAGCATCAGCTTTAAAAGCAGGAGATTGATACGCAGCTGCAACAGTGATAAGTTTGAATAAAGCTTATCACACTCAAAAACAAGAGACACTTAGGTCCACGAATCTACTCTCACACTTATACTTAATTCCTATTCTTACAAGTATGCAAGCCACCATTAGACATTGCTCACGACTATATAAACCTGCCAGCTCATAACCATATATATTGTTTTGGTAATCTTTATTACTTTCTGTTAAGTACTAAGTTCAGTAACTTAGTAAAGTTTTAAGGCTTTAAAAACTAATTGACTCCATTTCACAAAAATATGAAAATAATATTTCATGCAGATACCTGAAATTTTGCAGCCACGTTCCAGATATTTAGTAAAGGTTTTTTGCCAGTGAGAGGATTTTTAGGCGAAAACAGGATTCCTAATAAGTAAAAAGAGATTTTTACACTGTTGCATCAATGTCTACTGATAGAGCTTAAGTCTCACTGAAATGAAAATATATGTTACTTTTCGTGAATATGAAATGATAATCACTTATTTTCCAATTAACGGTCACGTAATTAAATTCTTGGTTACATTTCAATAATTAATTGTTCGTTTCTACTGAATGAACTTTTCTCGTAATCGTACTATAAACTATATGTTCAACTATCCAACTAAACAGCACTCAACATTCGACATAGGACAGCTGTCAACTATATAACCATCTGACAGTAACACTCAATAATCGACATAGGACAGCTGTCAGCTATGTAACTATCATACAGTAACACTCATAATTTGGTATAGGACAGCTGTCAGCTATATAACCATCTGACAGTAACACTCAACATTCGGTGTAGGACAGCTGTCAGCTACGTAACCATCTGACAGTAACACTCAATATGCGGTGTAGGACACCTGGCAGCTACGCAACCATCTGACAGTAACACTCATCATTCGGCGGAGGACAGCTGTCAGTTACGTAACCATCTGCAGTAACACTCAACATTCAGTGTAGGACAGATGTAAGCTACGTAACCATCTGACAGTAACACTCAAAATACGGCGTAAGACAGCTGTCAGCTACGTAACCATCTGACAGTAACACTCAACGTACAGCGTAGCACATCTGTAAGCTACGTAACCATCTGATAGTAACACTCAACATTCGGCGTAGGACAGCCGTTAGCTACGTAACCGTCAGACAGTAACAATCAACATTCGGTGTAGGACAGCTGTCAGCTACGTAACCATCTGACAGTAACACTCAACATTCGGCGGAAGACAGCTGTCAGTTACGTAACCATCTGACAGTTACACTCAACATTCGGTGTAGGACACCTGTCAGCTACGTAACCATCTGACAGTAACACTCAACATTTGGTGTAGGACAGCTGTCAGCTACGTAACCATCTGACAGTAACACTCAACATACGGCGTAGGACAGCTGTCAGCTATGTAACCATCAGATAGTAACACTCATAATTCGGTGTAGGACACCTGTCAGCTACATAACCATCTGACAGTAACACTCAACATTCGGTGTAGGACAGCTGTCAGCTACGTAACCATTTGACAGTAACACTAAATATTCGGTGTAGGACAGCTGTCAGCTACGTAACCATCTGACAGTAACACTCAACATTCGGTGGAAGACAGCTGTCAGTTACGTAACCATCTGACAGTAACACTCAACATTCGGTGTAGGACACCTGTCAGCTACGTAACCATCTGACAGTAACACTAAATATTCGGTGGAGGACAGCTGTCAGTTACGTAACCATCTGCAGTAACACTCAACATACGGCGTAGGACAGCTGTCAGCTACGTAACCATCTGACAGTAACACTCAACGTACAGCGTAGGACAGCTGTAAGCTACATAACCATCTGACAGTAACACTCAACATTCGGCGTAGGACAGCCGTTAGCTACGTTACCGTCAGACAGTAACAATCAACATTCGGTGTAGGACAGCTGTCAGCTACGTAACCATCTGACAGTAACACTCAACATTCGGTGTAGGACACCTGTCAGCTACGTAACCATCTGACAGTAACACTCAACATTTGGTGTAAAACAGCTGTCAGCTACGTAACCATCTGACAGTAACACTCAACATACGGCGTAGGACAGCTGTCAGCTATGAAACCATCATATAGTAACACTCATAATTTGGTGTAAGACAGCTGTCAGCTACATAACCATCTGACAGTAACACTCAACATTCGGTGTAGGACAGCTGTCAGCTACGTAACCATCTGACAGTAACACTCAATATTCGGTGTAGGACACCTGTCAGCTACGTAACCATCTGACAGTAACACTTAACATACAGCGTAGGACAGCTGTAAGCTACGTAACCATCTGACAGTAACTCTCAACATTCGGTGTAGGACAGCTGTCAGGTACGTAACCATCTGATAGTAACACTCAACATTCGGCGTAGGACAGCTGTTAGATACGTAACTGTCAGACAGTAACAATCAACAATCGGTGTAGGACAGCTGTCAGCTTCGTAACCATCTGACAGTAACACTCAACATTCGGTGGAAGACAGCTATCAGCTACGTAACCATCTGACAGTAACGCTCAACATTCGGTGTAGGACACCTGTCAGCTACGTAACCATCTGACAGTAACACTCAACATTTGGTGTAGGACAGCTGTCAGCTACGTAACCATCTGACAATAACACTCAACATTCGGTTTAGGACACCTGTCAGCTACGTAACCATCTGACAGTAACACTCAACATTTGGTGTAGGACAGCTGTCAGCTACGTAACCATCTGACAGTAACACTCAACATTTGGTGTAGGACAGCTGTCAGCTACGTAACCATCTGACAGTAACACTCAACATTCGGTGTAGGACACCTGTCAGCTACGTAACCATCTGACAGTAACACTCAACATTTGGTGTAGGACAGCTGTCAGCTACGTAACCATCTGACAGTAACACTCAACATTCGGTTTAGGTCAGCTGTCAGCTACGTAACCATCTGACAGTAACACTCAACATACGGCGTAGGACAGCTGTCAGCTACGTAACCATCTGACAGTAACACTCAACATTCGGTGTAGGACAGCTGTCAGCTACGTAACCATCTGACAGTAACACTCAACATTCGGTGTAGGACAGCTGTCAGCTACGTAACCATCTGACAGTAACACTCAACATTCGGTGTAGACAAGCTGTCAGCTACGTAACCATCTGACAGTAACACTCAACATTCGGTGTAGGACAGCTGTCAGCTACGTAACCATCTGACAGTAACACTCAACATTCGGTGTAGGACAGCTGTCAGCTACGTAACCATCTGACAGTAACACTCAACATTCGGTGTAGTACAGCTGTCAGCTACGTAACCATCTGACAGTAACACTCAATATTCGGTGTAGGACACCTGTCAGCTACGTAACCATCTGACAGTAACACTCATCATTCGGTGGATTACAGCTGTCAGCTACGTAACCATCTGACAGTAACACTCAACATTCGGTGTAGGACAGCTGTCAGTTACGTAACCATCTGATAGAAACACTCAACATTCGGTGTAGGACAGCTGTCAGCTTCGTAACCATCTGACAGTAACACTCAAAATTCGGTGGAAGACAGCTGTCAGCTACGTAACCATCTGACAGTAACACTCAACATTCGGTGTAGGACACCTGTCAGCTACGTAACCATCTGATAGAAACACTCAACATTCGGTGTAGGACAGCTGTCAGCTTCGTAACCATCTGACAGTAACACTCAAAATTCGGTGGAAGACAGCTGTCAGCTTCGTAACCATCTGACAGTAACACTCAAAATTCGGTGGAAGACAGCTGTCAGCTACGTAACCATCTGACAGTAACACTCAACATACGGCGTAGCCACGTTCATGGTAGGTAAAATGTGTAACTAATGCCAGGCAATAGTAACAGTAGCCACATTGACTATTGCCACGACAGTTATAGCCATCTTCATGGTAGGTAAAATGTGTAACTAATGCCAGGCAATAATAACAGTAGCCACATTGACTATAGCTACAAAAGTTATAGGTACGGTCATGGTAGGTAAAATGTGTAACTAATGCCAGGCAATAGTAACAGTAGCCACATTGACTATAGCCACGACAGTTATAGCCATCTTCATGGTAGGTAAAATGTGTAACTAATGCCAGGCAATAAT
Organism: Stictocephala bisonia; assembly: GCA_035578905.1. Classification (NCBI taxonomy): domain Eukaryota; kingdom Metazoa; phylum Arthropoda; class Insecta; order Hemiptera; family Membracidae; genus Stictocephala; species Stictocephala bisonia. The sequence continues at coordinate 2,073,148 of JAQJVL010000025.1, forward strand.
AACAGTAGCCACATTGACTATAGCTACAAACGTTATAGCCACGTTCATGGTAGGTAAAATGTGTCACTAATGCCAGGCAAGAGTAAAAATAGCCACATTCAAGTGCATAATTATATATTACACCTAGATAAACATTAAGTTTATAGCTTTTAACAAGTGTTCAGCAATATCAACTTCCCTCTTTTTCTTTTTGTATGACGTAATGAGGCATATTTAGTATATTGAAAAAGACACATAAATTATTTCATACCAAGGAACCCCTCCAGGCTGCCACGTGGTTTGTACGAGTACGTTTCAAATAACAGCAGTCATCTATATATCATACTAAGGAACCCCTCCAGGCTGCCATGTGGTTTGTACGAGTACGTCTCAAATAACAGCAGTCATCTATATATCATCTATTGATGGCATTAACATTGTTCGAATCGTACATTAATTGCACTGACAGTCAAATCGTAAATATATAAAATGTGTCAAAAATACAATACCGATTAGCTTGAGCTACCATTCAGACCCGTCTCAATGCCAAATAATTAATTTCAAATAAAAATCATTCTGAAACGTACAGCTCGTTGGTTATAGAAATTGACGTTCTCTTATGAAATCATTACTTTTTGTATATGAATCGCATTCATAATATACACTTAAAAACTTATATTGTTTCATATACTGTAAAATTCTATGTTAACTAAATATGTCATGAATTATGTCACACTACTCTATATATAACTAAAAAAAGAATGTAAATATTTAATACATTGTACATTTTGATACAGAAAAATAAATAATTTAACCTTTAGTGAGCCAAAACGACATTTTACGCCACGCCGAAATGCCTAAAAAGCCACACTACTGACTTGTACGTCAGTAGACGCAACAATTCATTTTATTTTATTCTCAATGATAAATCGCTTAACTACCAGTAGAGTAATTTGGAATATTTTCATGCACATGAAATATGCAGTGGCGTATTTAATTTGCGCCTGTATATTATAGGGGGACAAAATGACAAGTGCATTGCAATCTGAAGCTGCACGCACAGACGTCACTGGTTACGCCGGTGAGATTGCTCTGTCATCTTTTTTATGAATATATATTTTATATATATATATATAAATTGCCTGATTATATATATATATATATATATATATATATATATATATATATATATATATATATATATATAATCAGTCCCGAAACTGATGTTGGCTTTTAAAATATGTTGTTGTAAGAATATACTTTGTTTTTGAAATTTGTTAATGATGGAGTATCAGATGAGGGTGACAAAGGTAGTTGGACATTTGCCATCATTACGTGAAAATTACCAATCACGACGTTTCAATTTGATAAAACCCAAACCTTTTTCAAGTACTAAAAACTATATTACATCTACACAAACATGTTATAAAACTACGTTCTTAAACTAATAAACTTATCTACTTTAATAATTATCTACATTTTAACCTAGATCCTAGAATGGGGTACAACAAAATGAACTTCTACTAAATATAAAAATGTTAACAGAATTAAATTAATATTCTAATCAGACTGAAATAAGATTACATTAACTAATCATAAATAAAATAAATATATGGTACCTGAAAAACACTATTAATTTTAAATAACATTCAACATTATTATTATGCTGTTATTGTGTATATTTTAATAGTGGAAAGTGATATAATTAATGCACAAATGTTGACAAGACTAATGCATGTAACATGTTGATTTTGGTCGAATAAAAGAGTTATTGAAAACATGAACAAAAAATTATATATATGACTTGGAAGGACTGAGACTACTATTACAATTAATTACATTCTACTATTATAATTACATTTTACCTGAAAAGACAACAATTATTAGAAATAAAACGATACAATAATCAAATATTACAAAAATGATGAGGTCTTACGACCCGCAGTGACGATGGCGTCTAGACGTCCCAGGCATGAAGTGAGGATGATACAATTCAAATGCAGTGTCTACGAAGTTCCCTCCAAGGTGATAAAACACGGGGACAAGACAAACATACACACTACACTTCACAACACCCATACACAGACTGACGAGGTCAGGGACGTACGCTCCGAGATCGCAAAGAATGCAGGACTCAGGTACGGGGACGGGGACGTAGACTCATGGGGTGTTTAATTGTTGTAGGTGCAGGTGGTGTAGGATTCTGGTTAGATGATGTCATGAGTGTACTGGACTTTTTATCAAGTGTGTTTTTAAGTAAGGGAATCCACATGGGTCTAACTTCTATGCTACGTTGACTGATTTCTTGTTCAGTATTTAGTTTCATGAAGGTAAACATCGATGAATTTACGTTTTAAAAAATGTGGTTCCCTGTGAAGTATTTTAGTGTTATCCCAGTTAAATCTGTGTTCATTTTTCCAGGCATGTTCAGCTAATTTAGAATGTGTAGTGTCTCTTTTTTTAATGTTATTTTTGTGTTCTTTTAGTCTAACTTCCAGTGGTCTCTTAGTTATATTTTTTTAAGAATATAGTTTGCAGTTATTATGTATTTAGTCCTGCGAAATGTTACATTATTTTTATATTTATTTACATTTTAAAATTACAATGTGTATACATGACATTTAAAAGTGTTATAAAACTGCTTATATCTTGTAACTTATAAATATTGATATATTGTAATTACTAACAATATTAATTATTAATTTCGTCATTCTGATATTTTATATATTTACAATATTTTCACAATACGATTTAATAATACATAAAATTTTTACATATAAATGTGTGTATCAACGGTAATTTTGTATTAATACTGATTATAATTTACTTTTGGCAAGCAAAGGGTAAGGTTTTGGGAGGGTGATCTAAATACAATACAGACAAATAGTAGGGGTTTGGTTTTATAGAAAGTTCCAATGGTCCAAATGAGGGGTACATAGTTCTCTAAAGTGTGGCTGAAACGGTACTTTGTCAAATATGTAGTATGGAACGAGATGTAGCCTCTAAGGAACTCAACAACTATAAACAGTACTTTGTCAAATATGTAGTACGGAACGAGATGTAGCCTCTAAGGAACTCAACAACTATAAACAGTACTTTGTCAAATATGTAGTACGGAACGAGATGTAGCCTCTAAGGAACTCAACAACTATAAACAGTACTTTGTCAAATATGTAGTACGGAACGAGATGTAGCCTCTAAGGAACTCAACAACTATAAACAGTACTTTGTCAAATATGTAGTACGGAACGAGATGTAGCCTCTAAGGAACTCAACAACTATAAACAGTACTTTGTCAAATATGTAGTAGGGAACGAGATGTAGCCTCTAAGGAACTCAACAACTATAAACAGTACTTTGTCAAATATGTAGTACGGAACGAGATGTAGCCTCTAAGGAACTCAACAACTATAAACAGTACTTTGTCAAATATGTAGTATGGAACGAGATGTAGCCTCTAAGGAACTCAACAACTATAAACGGTACTTTGTCAAATATGTAGTATGGAACGAGATGTAGCCTCTAAGGAACTCAACAACTATAAACAGTACTTTGTCAAATATGTAGTATGGAACGAGATGTAGCCTCTAAGGAACTCAACAACTATAAACGGTACTTTGTCAAATATGTAGTATGGAACGAGATGTAGCCTCTAAGGAACTCAACAACTATAAACAGTACTTTGTCAAATATGTAGTATGGAACGAGATGTAGCCTCTAAGGAACTCAACAACTATAAACGGTACTTTGTCAAATATGTAGTATGGAACGAGATGTAGCCTCTAAGGAACTCAACAACTATAAACGGTACTTTGTCAAATATGTAGTACGGAACGAGATGTAGCCTCTAAGGAACTCAACAACTATAAACAGTACTTTGTCAAATATGTAGTACGGAACGAGATGTAGCCTCTAAGGAACTCAACAACTATAAACAGTACTTTGTCAAATATGTAGTACGGAACGAGATGTAGCCTCTAAGGAACTCAACAACTATAAACAGTACTTTGTCAAATATGTAGTACGGAACGAGATGTAGCCTCTAAGGAACTCAACAACTATAAACAGTACTTTGTCAAATATGTAGTACGGAACGAGATGTAGCCTCTAAGGAACTCAACAACTATAAACAGTACTTTGTCAAATATGTAGTACGGAACGAGATGTAGCCTCTAAGGAACTCAACAACTATAAACAGTACTTTGTCAAATATGTAGTACGGAACGAGATGTAGCCTCTAAGGAACTCAACAACTATAAACCTCCTGTTGAGGGCTTATTTTATTTACTCGGGAAAGTCCCTCGAGTGAGGGACAAAGGGTTGGCTTTTACCATCTGTTTCTGAAAATCACGACATTTAGAGTATTAACAGCTAAAACCCTTATGCAAAGGTTTTAATGAATAATGATTTTTACTTTATAGGCTATAATAATTTGTTTTGATCTTTGTTACCAGAAAACAAAGACAACTGTGTAAACTAACTATGTGAAGGTTACATGCACAACTGTTTAGCTCTTAGTAAGTAGAAATATTTTGTTTTATCGGTTGTTATTTTAATTAATATTTTAAAAGTAGGTCCAGCATTATTTAGTTTCTTTATAACATCTATTACTAGTTCTAATGGATACTACTGAACTACTGAATTTGTACAATTCTTTTTACATTATCTATATTTATAAAAGAGGATGTTTGTATATATGTATATATATATATATATATATATATATATATATATATGTTTGAAGTTTATGCGCTGCCAAAGCATCCAACCGATCACCATAAAACTTTAGGATGTTGTCCTGTATACTCCCGAGATGGTTTCTGTGAAGTTTGATGCAGATTCGTCCACGGGGTCCCGCCCCACGGGCTCCTAAAGATCCCATGTTATTCAAATGGAGAATCTGAATTGTTTACAAAAAACATATGACTGTGTGGTTTAATGTAGTTTCACATGCCATAAGCAGATTGAAGTTCTCACAACAACAGTACTGTATATGTTTTGATTTATCCATGTTTTTCACATGGACAGCTCTACGTCGCTTGCTCGAGAGTAGGCTCACCAAAAAACCTTTACATTTATACACCAAATAAGAAGACCAAAAATATTGTTTACCCTCTTCCACTCATTTAATAAATAATGGTTTTTTCTATAATTCTTTTTATTGCTTTAATTTGGTATGTCAATGAAAAATGAAAAGCGAGACAACGTCCACCGGGTTCAGCTAGTTATATCTAACTATCAAAACAGTTATTAAAAATAACTACCAATACACTCATTTATCACGAAATGACGTTGAGTTCTATACTGTTCATAATGACACGTAGTTAGTAATTATAACGCTCTTCATTGGTAAGATATTTTGTTCGTTATGAATTTTTGTTATTTACGTAGAAAAATCAGGAGAAGTTAGGAAACATAAAAATTATAATTATTACACTTGTTTTGTTAATATAGCCTATAGATATAATACTATTATAATATACCGTGAATAGTAGAGCTTATAGTTATTTAATTGTATTTTAATAATCCTGTCACTGTTAGTTTATCTATAAACGAAAAAAGTAATAATTTAGAAATACATTAAATTAAAAGGTATTGGCTTAATAACAATAACCCAGCTGCGATAAACAAGTTACCAACGTTAATGGAGGTCCTCGGAGTTTGAGTGTGTAACCGTGGCTCCAAACTACATTTTTACTTTGAATTGAATCGTATTACATTATATGAATATGTTTTTATTTTATAAATTACACTTTAAGAAATTATTATACGTATATTTTACTAGATAAATATATTACAGAATAAATATGTGATATATATTTATCAGTCACTTGCAAAGGGTATGTTTATTGTTATAATTGTAGATATTGAAATTAGTATTGTAAACACCAAAAATGTATAGCATTCCATGTCGATTTGTCACGAAAAACTACTTCTAAATTTGTTGGACTATAACTATCTATGTTCTTTTTTTTTTTTTTTTTTTTTTTTTTTTTAACAGAATAGATTTGGAACTTTGTATTTTTACTGCCCAATTAAAATGTGTTTACAAAGAATAAATCTATCAGACTCTAACATTTTGTATCCTTTGTGTGCTAGCTTTCATAGCTCGGAGATCACAAATTTGTGACAGTCCAGCTATTAGATTGGTTGTCCGTTTAGAACTATACAGAGGGTACGTACACCTTTAAATATTTTTTTTGGACGTGAACAACATCACACCCCTAAAGAAGGTAAATCGATAAATTGTAGCTAAAAAAAAAAATTATTCTGAACTCACAGCTTTGTAAAGCATAATTATATATATTTTCACAACCTAAATAATTTCTATAGAATAAAGTTTTCATGCAACAGCTGCTTTAGTTTTAAATTTAACTATGGAGTAGTTCAACTAATTTATGAATATCATGTACTGCATACTATGTTACAGTGGTCTGAGGTAATAGGTATGTTAGCCATAAGAACTATAGACTTTTCATGGTTATAGTTAGTTATCGAATTGTACCGGGTCGTTTGACCGGTACATTTCGTTTTTTTCGTCGTGGTCTGCCGAGCTGCCTGAGACCGCTCGTGCCCAGTGATTCGCTTACTTTGGTGGCCGTTGGCTCGGACTCGGTCGTTCCGTGTTCCAGCCTTTGTCTGTCAGGTTGGCCGTCATTTGAATTTCTACGCCTAGAGGCTTCAAGACATGTCCGGCTAGAGACTCAAAACTCCAGGGTCCTTGAGCAGGACGTTTCAACCCTCAGCCTGTCGTCCGGGGAAGGTCGACCATCTGCACTGCCAGCCCGGCCTGAGGACCAGGTCGTAGAACCTATGTCTCGACTGCGCTGCCATCCCTACATCTGGGTGTTGTTCTTCTGTCCTCAGGTCAGTGCGTTCCATTTTGGTTCCCGGCGGCTGAGCTGGGGGTTTTGATGATGTTATTATTTAAAAAGAAAAAAAGTGAAATATAAAGAAAAAGAAAAAAAAGGTGCTGAACTATTTATTGAGGCCTAGGCCTAAAGACTGAAAAGGGATAAAACAGCCATGGGGACATTGATTGTATATATATTTAAAATTTAAGAGAAAAAAAAAGAAAGGAAAAACGGATGTTAAAATTTATTGTTATTTAGTTAGTTAGTTTTATTTGTTGTTAGATTTTTTTAGATTCTATATTTGTTAGGTCCCTATGGTTAAGTTATATTATTTATTTATATGTTTAGGCCTAGTGATTGTTATTTATATTTTTTTGTTAATTGTATTCTGGATGTCTTGAAGTGACTTTTTACTAGAACGGTACCAGGTTATATATTTTTTTGAATTGTTTAATTTTTATTCTTTCACCAAAAGGGGATTATTGTACTTTTGCTTAACTTATTATTCGGAGCTGCCCAGGGATTCCGGCTTACTCTCTGGCCTCGGTGGAATCATGGGATGTGATTGCCGGGGTTATTTGGGGTTATCAAAATTGTTTCTAAATTTGTCACTTTTAAATTGTTAATTAAATTTCTTACGTTTTGGGTGTCTCAGGCTAAACTGCAGATAGGCCATGTCGTTGTTAATTGTTAATTTTGGTATTTGTAGCGTTTGTTGTTTTTGTAGCTTTGGTTATTTTCTTGTTAATTTTGTGTAGCTTGTTTGGTAAGTGCACTTGATATTGTGGCCTTCTGCCTATTTATGTTGTGGCCTTCTGCCTGCAAGTTTATTTTGTTTAACTTGAAATAAAATTAGTTTTGCTCAGCTGCCGAGTTTTATTTTGACCCTCCAACTGCCGCCCGTTATCCCATCGCTTGACTTGTTTTGAGCCATCCCCCAGTTGGCACGCTTTCCAGCTTTGGGGGGGGGGATGGGTCTCAGAATCCAAATATGTTTAGATTTTTTTAGGAATGCTATATCAAAATTCTTAATATGGCACTCTCCAATCCTTGGAGTCGGCCCAGCCAACGGTGGCAAAGGATGGGATAGGTGACTAAAGCTCTGTATGGCATACAATAAGGTATGGCAATCAACATGGATACGGTTTTGATTACATACAATAGGACACATCAGTACAGCGAAGTCAAATACAGTCCGAAAGTCACATGCAAGGTGACTTCCACACATCACAGTTTATTTCTAGTCCCAACCTCCTCATGAGATATCTTAAGCAGGGTTCCTGTAGGCCAGGCTTCCCTATGAGAATTCTGAGACCAATCTGTTTAATCAATCATATTTAAGTTCAGTATTCACCTCAAAATAGGTTTCTCAACCATTATCAACTTGGGTTCGCTTGAAGTTACAAGACTCAAGTGAAATGGTCGCTACTTTCACGCTCGCTTGGATCCTGAATGGTCCTCCGTTTTCTAACGTCATATTATCACCAACTCATCCAGTACCAAAATTATGACCAATATACAGGACTGTCTTTATTTAGTCATTGTCAGTCAAATCTACTCTCTAGTTAAGAATGAAAAATTTTTCTAGTTAAAAAAAAACACTAATTTTATTGTGGAATGAGTGCCGATATTACGACTCCTGAGCAATATTACAATGAGCAATACAATTTTCAAAGTTTTAACTAAAAATATAGGAAACTAAGTAATCGAGGACTTGCTTCGACACTCGTAAAACATTTTACAATACATATAAATACAGTTAAATGTTATTAGCATGAACTGAGAGTAACCAACAGTTCAACATTTTGATAATAGTTTACATATAAAACAATGTTCCTATAAGCAACTTAGCGTGTTGAATTCCTTAGTACAAAATGAAGTATTTCTAAGCTTTAGAAGGAATTTAAACCTTTTGAACATTTCAGTAGTGATTTTATAGAAGACAAAATTACGTTGTAAACTCTAGACTTTGTCGAACGTAAATAATTTGTTCCAAACCATCAATATTCCACATCATTGGATCCTTAGTACAACCCCCTTTGTTTGAAAATTAATTCAACCCATAGATGTGGTTTTTTACCTATTAATAACATAGAGTTTTACTTGCAAATACTGAAAGAGGTTTTTACGCTTAAATTTATTGTTAAGAAAAGAGTTATATAAACAAATACCAAATTATTCATGAATATGTAGATTCATCAAATTTTACAAATTGAATTAAAGACATGTCAATCACATAACTCCATTCTTCAAACAATTTGGTATTAAAACTAAAACAATTTGGTGAATCCCACATCATTATTCTTGTGTTGAATATGCTAAACACTAGATCTCTGATTACTTGTTGGAACGTATAAATGTCACTTCCGAAATAAGCACCAGAATGACGTCAGCGAGCCATCCTACTTCAGCTCCTTTTTATTGCCACCACTCTTTACAGCAAATCTGTTACTATTTCTGCTTGCTGATTACGTAATTTGTAACTGAGAATATCAGGATTATTTAAAAGTGCTCTCATTTCGGGGAGGAGAGAAGGGACTCGTGGTTCTGGGACCTGTAGGGGTTGGTGGTGGTCACGGTGGTTTCGGTTTATAAGTGATTTGTTTATGTGGTATGAATGCTACTAAGTAATGATATATATTTGAATACTTATTTTATGTCGGCAACGTTTTTGTGTAAGTAATAATTTAAACGTTTATTGATTTTACTTGTATTTAGTATTATTAAGTACATGTATAGTTGTAAAAAATGTAATTTTGTAAATAAGGTTGATTGGAAGAGAACTACTCTATATTAAAGACATTTTTCATTTAAATTGCCCACAGAGTATTTGTTTTACTATGCCATCATTAGCTTTCATATATGTATAAGTTTATCGAACCAAGCCATTTTTTCTTTAGTTTCAAACTTTTGATAAACCAAAGATAAGTTTAACATTTTTACAACACTGATGTAAAAAAGCTACTAAATCATAATTTTAATCTATCTCTTTGTATATAGCAATATTTTAAACACATATGTTTTCCAATAACAATCCTTTTTACGGAAATTAACTATATTTCAAAGGAGTTAACGTACATTAAAATTTATGAAACTGGTCAATATGATAATCAACTATATTGTTACGAATGAACTTTAAAATTTTTGAATAAATAAATAAATGTCTTTATTTAAAGGCGGAGTTAGATTCCTACCACTGTAAGTATATGGGTGGGTGGGTGGGTCAATACCACTGTAGTTATAGGGGCAGGTGGGTTGGTCAATACCACTGTACGTGTATGGGCGGGCGGGTGGGTCAATACCACTGTACGTGTATGGGGGGGGGGGGGCGAGTGGGTCAATACCACTGAACGTGTATGGGGGGCGGGTGGGTTCATATTCATGAAGTTCTCTCTTCCACCCAACCTTTTGTAAAACTATACAAACAATATAAAATATAATTTCAAAAAAAACTAAAACTAAAATTCAAACAATACTCAATTTAAAAAGTGAAAACTACTAATCAAAGACAATAGAAAAGTGAAAAATTATAATTATGCAACTAATAAAATTTAATATTTACTATAATATAACACACTTATGAATTAATATAGTCAAAAATTACATTCTTACACTCACTCGCTCAGGGGTCCCCACACTCTCATCATGCCCGTGAGGTCCGCAAAAGTAGGTCCTTCAAGTCAGCCCTAAAACCAACGCTATTATCCATATTTCTCAAGCTGTTAGGAAGGGACTTCCATGAACGACAGACTGAACCCGTAAGAAATTTATTGAGAAACATTGAGTTGAGATGGGGAATAGACAGCTGAGAAGATTCATATCGAGTGGGATGAGAATTGATCTGGGAAAGAAACTTAAAATGATAAAATATGTACCTAGGTGAACCAGTTTTTAGTACAGTATGCAGGAAAGTAAAAGCGTAATACTGTCGGAGCTCCTTACGTTTAAGGAGAGATATATGATTGAAGAAGGGTGAGACATGAGCATCATGCCTTAAATTGAAGATGAAACGAATACAGTAATTATGTGCACGCTGTAATTTATCAGAGAGTTCAACGGTCATATCATCCATCACAATAATTAAAGTATGGGAAAGTCAGAGTGCTAACTAAAATAACTTTCATGTCAAGAGGTAAATAAGGAACGAAACATTTAAGACTGAGAACTCTAGAAAATACTTTGTTACAAGTTTCAACGGTCTGATCCTTCCAATCCCAACATCTGTATATCAACAGTCCTAAATTCTTCACTTTATCACTGTAATCAGGTTAATGGTCCATTATCTTCAACTTAGGGGTAGTAGTCATGTCAATGTTAGATATAAGTCTAGAAGATCCTATAATGATAGTCTGTCTGAGTCTTGCTTTCGTTAAATTTTAACCATGTCTGTGAGCCCAATAAATAATAGAAGTTATGGCGATGTTACTATAATTTACTGTATTGAGAAAGTTGGAAATGGGGAAGTGTTGATAAATCTGTAGATCGTCGGCGTACAAGTGGTAATATTAGTGTTGTATGACAGTAGTTACATCGTTAATGTATAGTGAAATCACCAATGGACCTATCACAGAGCCCTGAGGCACCCCTCGGGTGACAGGTCTCCAGCAGGACTCATTGTTGTACGTCTTCACACACTGACGGCGATTCGACAAATATGACTCAACCCAAACGACGGAACTCTCTGAGAAACCAACAGCCTTGAGTTTAAAAAGAAGGAGTGGGTGATATACGCAATCAAATGCCTTTGAGAAATCAAAAACTGTAAAACAGTTCTCTGTCTTTTGTCCATTGCTGATCGAATGTCCTCGGTTATTTTAAGAAAGGCACTTGTGATGCTGTGAGAGGTCAGAAGCCAGATTGAATATTTGACAGTATATTGTTATGCTCAATGTAAGAGGACATTTGACTATGGACAATTCTTTCAAGGCATTTAGACAGAGAGGGAAGAATACTGATGGGCCTGTGGTCAGAAGGAGTTGTGGGTGAAGTATTTTTCTGCAAAGGACGTATATTTGGTTTTTTTCCAAGTAGCTGGGAAAACTGATAGAGTTAAAGATTTGTTAAAGATTGATGTAATTACTGGAAGTGTAACTGAAAGTGAATCTTTGATAAATTTAATTGGAATGTTATCTGCGCCTACTGCGTTGCTTGTAAGTCTCAAGACAGCCCTCAGCACATCATACTCTGTCACAGCAGTGAAAGAGAACTGATGACGGCAAGGGACAACCAGAGGAGCGACAGTGAGCTCCCTGTACCTTGGTCACATCAACCGAGATATTGACAAAATAATCATTTATGACATTTAGATCAAGAGAAATAGGATGTATTAGAGTAGATTTACTAATTCCAATTTTTTAAACTTTAAACAACACAGTTTTACTTGATTTTTTATTTGAGAAAGAGTTATAGAAGAAACGGATTTTAGCATTACGAAACTGGTGTTGAACTTTATTTCTTAATCTTTTTTTATAAGCTATCCAATCATCAGGGATTTTGGTCCGTTTAGCCTTGCGGAAAGCAGAATCAGTCTGTCTTCGCATCTGTCAAATATGATCTGTGATCCAAAGGGCCGGCTTCCTTGTAACCCGTTTAGTAATAATTGGTGCGTGTTTATCAAATAATGTGATAATGGGTCTATTAAATTCAATGATAAATCAATCAACATCATTACCTGAGAAAATTTAATCTCAAGGAACTCTAAGAGCATCCTCATGAAACTTTATAAAGTCAATGCCTTTATAATACCTATAGCGAATTATTTGAGGCTGAGGTTTTGGAGGGAGCAGCCTGTAAACACCGAAGACAAGGTCAAGCTTTTAGAGGCTGGGAACAGAGAGATGCCCATGATGCACGATATAGGTTAAGGCACTGATAGGTATGACGTCCAGCTAGGTGTCACAAGTAGCAGTTTGATGGGCGCCTGTAATGGTCACACAACAAGGGTGGAACATAGTCGTCAAATAAGTCTGGTGGTGAGTATCTGGTCCTAGTAAGTTAGAGTTAAGAGTCACCCATGACAATGATATGACTGCAGCGAGTAATTAAATCTAGTATGACATGTTCACATTCGTCGATATATCCCAGGCCAGGTGCTCTATAACACACACCAACTAACATAGGTGTTCCAGTAACACGAACTTCAAAGAACATAAATTCAGTTCGAGCTGCCAAGGAGGTGTCAGAAAATTGCAAAACTGTAGCATTTAGAATAGAGTTAATGAAAGCAGCAACGCCACCACCACCTTTGTATAATTTGTCATTCCGATATAAGGTGTAGCCTGGTAACTCAACAGCCCTGTCAGTAACATTTGGTTTCAGCCATCATTATGATATTAAAGTAATGTTACAAATATTTTGTTACCAAACTTTATAACTTTGTATAAACTTTGTATAACACTTTATAAACAAACTTTGTATAACACTTTACTCTTAATAAAACAGTTTACGTATATTTCAGGCAATTTATTTGGGAAGATTTCACTTGAGTTTTCTTTAAATTTAATTTCCAGCCATTTGGACCCTCACAACACTTGCTGATCGTATGATACCGAAATCTAATGTGTATGGAATTCATAACAATATATGTGCATTATAGAAGTATAGGAAATGTTTGGTCCATTTTATCTAAATAATTTAATAAATGAGTAAATTTAATGGTTTGATTTTACCATTGAGCTATCCGATGTTTGGTAACTTGTTTTTGTGAACTGAAGTGTATACTACTCACCTACGGTGTAACTAGTGTATAAGCCACACAATACTGTTTCTGTTTGGTACATAACCGGTGTTTCATTAATGCTCGTGTGCTCTCTTATAAGAACCACCACTCTGGTGTTGGTAAGTACCATTAAATCACCGTAAATATCTTACGAGGTAAAAAACTGTTACACCTAAGCGAGAAGTGTTGAATTTTAAGGAAATATCCAGTATACATGACATGGACTGGATTTAATAAATTCCTTAAAAAAATTATAGACTAAACTCAGCAAAATGTATCTTAAGAAATATAGTACAAAAACAAGTATAATACTCAGTAAAATTTAATTTTCACGTTACATCTCTCTTTTTAAAATTGTACTGTTATCTCTTTAACCTGTAAAAAACAATGTTATAACGTGAAAATGTGATGTATTGCCACACTAACACCCTTCGACAGGTTCAAATACTTCCCAGCAGGGACCTTTATTAGCAGTAACATATTTCCCAAGATAACTCATTTTCTAACGAGAGGAAAGCATATTATGAGTGTATATATATATTTTTTTCTAAAGTCTAATACCGATGCTGTACTAAATAATGATTTATTACAAATACTACTAATTCGTATTTGATGTTGATTCATTGCTTTATAGCTCTAATTACATACGTATACATTAAAAAAATGTTAGTATAATATATTTTATTCATATATTTTTATAATTAAAAAATTTAAACTTTTTAAATACTAATTATTAGTAAAAACCTATTACAAGTATAAAAAAAATACCTACTAGTTTAAATTATACCAAGTGTACGTTTTTTTGTATGCCAATATCCATAGCATGTCTATAAAATTTAAATATATTACTCGAATAATTAGAAACTATTGAAAAATAATGACAGCAGAATATTATATTTAAAAATAAATAACTCTTCCCAAGCATTCATTATACGACCCTTCTTACAGACTTTTAGAATATCTACATTTTCATCTATTTTATTCAAACTGTGGGTACAATTCAGAAGGTGTTTAGCTACATTTGATCTTTCAGGTTTCTTATTTTTAAGAGCAGAGACATGGTTTTTATATCTTTTGCTAAAATTTACAGTCTGACCTATTTAAAACATATTACAATCATTACAATTAATCCTATATATTCCTGAATTATTGAATTTATCTTCACTGTCAACATTCGGGTGTAAAATGCTGGAAATAGTATAACAATTCTTAAAAGCTACTGATAAATTGAATTTCTTAAATCTATTACCAAATCTTTGTGTAAATGGTCCATTGTAATGGAGGGATACATACTTATTTTGTTCTTTATCTGATTTTCCTTTTTTAAGTGTTGTTCGTTTTTCGTCTCGAATTTTTTTTCTATTTTCTTTGTTATTCTACTTCCGATTTCATAAAATATTGATGCCTTGTATCCATTTGCAACAGCTATTGGTTTTATTACATTTATTACCCGTTTTCTATCTGCAACACTTAATGGTATTGAATACGCCCTATATAACATACTTCTGAAGCTAGCTGTTTTGTGAGACGGGGGATGGACAGAACTGTTATTTATTGTACAATTGATTTGGGTAGGTTTCCTGAATATTCTATATGAAAGTTTGTTATGATCACTAATTATTTTTAGATCCAAAAAGTTAATTTCATTCATAGATTCAAGTTCACTGGTAAAACTAAGCTTCTGGTGGTGACAATTAAGTATATTTAACATATTATTTAAGTCATTATATGATTTCTCGTTAAATAAAACCAGAATATCATCGACATAACGGGTGTAAAATATGATATCATGTTCCTTTTTTAATTTATCTAAAATGGAGTCTTCATGATGCTGTAGTAAATAAACTTCAGACAAAAATGGCTGACTGTGGATTGATTACCCATAGCTAAACTATATATTTATTTATTTCATTTCAACGGCAAAACCATTACATATTTAATAAAACAACATAATAGATGGCTAGGTACTATTGACATACAACTAAATAAATTTACTAACAAGCTAACATGCATTACATAAATAGATATTTTGACAAATAATAAATTATAAAAAGAAAGACAATGAATAAGTAAGTAATAAGATCATAATGTTGTAAGTAAAATTTGTTATTGAAATGGAAGTAATTTTGTTTCAAGATAGTTTTGAGCAACTTTACAATTTAATTTACATACATTTTTTCATATTGTTGTTATACAAGTTTTTCTTTAACTAAGTTAATCAGTTCATCAACTGGAATGTTAGTATACAGATTACATATGCCAAATGAGGCTAACCTAGTCTTATTATACAATTTTACATGATTGACCTTATCGAAAAGTCAATACTGTTCTTAACGGTATATTTATTTTCAAGGTTCAAAGCAGAAGTCAAAATATTGTACAATATCTTTGATACATTATAAGTAGGCGCAGATTTGAAATTTACCAAGGGCCTAATAGGTACATTAGGTTTGTGAATTTTTAGAATACCGTTCATTGTGGGTGCTTTAGGATTATTCATAACAGCTCTAAATCGAACATTATCAGCAATTACTTTTGTACAAGATTTTACAACTTTATTGATTTCGTCCTAATATTTATTTGCGGGATCACCTTTAAGTTCTTGAAATTTATTTTCCTTAATAAAATATTCGGTTTTAGTAATATAATCTTCTTTTTTAAGAATTACAATTGCGTTGCTCTTATCCGATTTAACTTCGTCCTGTGGTTTTACATCTAAACAAACTTTATAATCTAAAACCTGTTTCAAATTATTTGTTTGAACCTTCATTGTTTTACATATTTTACTTACATCATATCTAATATCGTTTCTATTACAATCTTTTATCTGAGATACATTACATTCAATGTCGGTGGTTAAAATAAAAATATCAGCTTGTTTGTTTTGATATTTTATGAAATTATGTTTGGGTCCATAATACAATACATAATACAAAACAAACATCAAAATTTATCAACATTTGCTGAACATTTAATACAAGAAAACCATAACATTTCATCAATTGAAGAAAATTTAGACATTATCCATTTTGCCCCTAAAAGTAAAAAACTAGATGCTATTGAAAAATTTTACATATTCAAAAACACAAAAGAAAACCCATCAATATTACTCAACAATCAAATAAAATTTCACTCAAATATTATGTTTGATTCTATCATGAAGATGCAAAATTATAAAATTTAACAAGATCTACAACTTATCCATCTACATTTTTATTTAAATTTTTATAGTATCAGCTGTTAAATTAATTATTCTAAAGTTAAATATATTTATAACCCTATTTGTATTCTGTTTTCAACTGATGATGGTCTTTCGAGACAGAAATCGATTTTGAACATTAAAAACATCAAGAAAAGATTGCTAAGTGTTGTTCTTTTTATATATACATAAATATATTAAACAATCTAATAGTTAAAAATGTCAAATAATTTTCAGATTTACTAAATATGAGTAAAAATTACTCATATTAATTACCCTTTTATTAAAAACGTGACTTTCACCACGAACTAAATAGCTAGTTAGATTTTCATTATTACTTACATTCTTTAATATTTGCAATTTCTTATAAAGCTTATTATATTTCGATTCCGATGAACGATAGATGAAAGTCACGTGACTGGTTTTTACCGTTTCCCTTTTGAGGTGTTTGAAAAGCAGAAAATTATGTGACTAGTGGTTTTTATTGCATGATACTTAGTTTTAAACATTTTAAAGAGATAAAACAAGAAAGAAGATTTGAGGTACAGTATTTGCATTTTCTTTGAAAAAGATACATTAAGAGATGTCTTTTCTTCGGGATTCAAGGAGCCACGACCAGTTAAGATTTATAAAAGAATTATAAGTTAAAAGATATATTCTATGTTCAAAACTTACCTAGTCAACAAGGATTTTAAAGGACACTTTAATATGCATGTAAAATTTGTTATGTCAGTACTCTATATTGACAGTACTTGAATTACTGCTTCGAAATACTTTCACTAAAATGTATAAGAATAAGTAATATCGATTGATTAAGTATTGATGAACAATTTTCCCCTAATTACTCATATGTTTAAGAAGTGTACAAAGAATCCTCAGGGAAAACGTAATGGTTTTTAAGAAATTAACAATTTAAGAAGTACTTACTCCTCTCTAAACGTTGACGAAGTCTCATTACTTGCCAAAAAAATCTCTTTATAAAGCTTTGCACATATTTTTGAAACATTTTCTAAATATTTTATTCTGCGATCTACCGTGTTTCTGTTACATATTATATAATGTTAGAAACTGACGATGTAACTGATACTATTTTGCTATTTATTTAGGTTAGGTTTGTTGTTTTTTTTCTCCAATCAATAAATAGTAGTACTTATAGTAATTGACATGATTGCCTACTAAAGTTGTATAGTTGTAATAAACTACTAGTAGAACTATGTGTTTTTTAATGTTGCTTAAGCTTTTATGGTGGATAAGAACGATTTGAAATAGGCTTTTTTTATGAGGGAGAGGCCTGTAAAGGAAAAAAAGAGTGGCTTATGTAAAGTTTGAAAGATGTTAGTAACAATCAAAGAACTTCTAGACTAATTTTATTTTATACTTAAATAAAATAACGTAAATAAATAAGCAAGTTGTGCCTTTTCTGAGTGATACTGGCTAAAAATGAAGAATAACAGAGTAAATATTTCAGTAGTTCAAAATATATCAATAAATTAAAAAAATCATGTCAGAAAGACTTTACAAAAGTTATACATTTAGGATAATTTTTGCTGTGTCAGATAAGGAACAAATGAGTAATTACAAGTTAAAACCTGTTGGGTTTTGTTCAACAAAGCCACGGCTTTGTGGTTAACTGACCAGTCGATAAATTTACCGTAAAGTTCGATAAATCTAAAATCACATTTATCCGGAATCGTCGACCCAATATTTGTTTAGTATTTCCGGAGCAATTATTAATAAGGTAGTAAGTGAAAAAACCACCTAAATTAAAAACTACTTAAAAACTACCAACACGTACTAAGGTAATTAGTACATTAATTATTTTCAGTGTCTCACGAACTGTATATACAGACATACAATAATGATTATATGATACATTTGTAATATTTATCCTTAAACAGTTTAAGACGTAAATTTATATAGATTTTATTTTCAGCAATAAATGCACCTACCAATTTACACAGTAGTAAGCTTTCTTGATGTATTCATCTGGGATTCTTTCTCTTAAATGTACGCATTTATTTTATAAATGCACGTTTAGACTCATATGGGGTGCTACGGAAACGCAATATAATTGTGATTGCGTCAATGAGGCGACTGAGTGGTCATTTTAATGATCTCTTAATAAGACATTCTTTAAACGTATGGAACATAAGTGTAAACTACTCAAGTGTGGGTACGTGTAGCCAACAAGAATGGTAATTTAGCACGTCCTTATCTCTAATAGGCTGTCTATCGGCATCGACATGGTCCAGGCATGAGCCTATATCCTCTAATTACCACCAGCCAGCCAACCCCATAACTCACGTTGCCTCTAGCATATTAAGGGTGATTCGTAACGGAAACTGATGTGGGGACACCATTATATTGTATAACTAAGATACAAGGTGTGATTTGTAACGTAAATCATATTATTACTTACTATGTCGAAGAAATTTTGATTTGCAGTTTCATCTGAGACCTATACAAAAGTGTATAGACACGCAACAATCAATTTTGTACACAGTTATTCCCACATTTAAAAGTGTAACCTCTAAATAATTAGACAATATCACAATTAGTTATTTTCAATTTTTCACAAATGAAAATATTCAAGATTTTTGACAAAACAGTGTAGCACTTTATTTAAAGTCAATAATATATCTGTTTGTGTAACAAATAAATACCACTCTTAGTAGCTACAAAAAACAGAACATTTTTATTATTATTCTCATTATCAATGCATAAATCAGATTTGCAAGCTTTTTTTATTTATTATATAATTATTATTTTATGGCCAACTTAAATTTTGAGATAGTAAAAATCAAATACTTCAAGAGTTCAAATAAATAAAATGAATCTATTCTGACTATTTGTTAGAGATAAAATTGTTGATCATTCTTTTGGCCATGTATATGTGGGGTAGTCATACATTTTAGGAGGTATTGGCCCTCCCACCCACCTATACACATACGGAAGTATTGGCTCTCCCACTTAATCATACACGTACTCTGCTAATGACCCACTCAACCACCCATACAGTGAAGTTATATTCTCACCCGTTAAATAAAATAATATAAAAAAAAAAAAAACAAGAACAACTACCCAAACTAAATCCACCCATCTACCCAAGAAGGTTCCTCGACAAGATTTCCCAATTCATCTAAATTTAACGAAACTTATTGATTAACTCGTTCGTTCACAATCAGGATATAGTCTGTTAGAAATATAACACACTTATGATGTTGTCTTTTCCTACTGTTATATCCATAAAAGGTTAAAACTTGCAGTTTCTTTATTTATATTAATTTACCTATTTCAGAGCCTTTACATACATTTATAAAAATAGTAATATAACTAATAAATAAATAACTGTTTTGATTAGTAACACTTCCAAAAAATTGATAGCAATGAGGAACTTGCACTGGAAAATTGGAAGAAAGTAGAAAGTCAAGTGCACACTAATTATCACAACAATAAAAGTCTAAAACTAACATTGTTGGGGCTGTCCAAGAGTCATTTATAATAATGCTCTCTTGGCCTCATCAGAAATAATATATTTGGACCTGTTAAACATTCCAAGTTTGTTTGTTGAGAGTTTATAACCGAGTTTTAGGCTTATTACACCAACAAATTAAATATGTTAATTACTGTTGACAACTTTTTATTCCATAAAAAGAATCGTAGGATATGTAAAGATAGTATTTAGAGATCGAAGAGAAATGTTTTATTTTTATTTACAATTCAACATTTACTATCACTGTAAACCGTAGCTCATTTCATGCGTAGTTATTTGACTTCAGATTCAATAAATTAGCATGTATGTATGGTCTTGACTCTTGCCCCCCCCCCCGCCCGCCACGCATCAGCAAACATTCAATACCTCAGTTTTGTATCTATCTTTTTGTTGCTCTGTTTGATCTATATATAATACTTTTGATACGTTGTATTGTCACCTAGTCTTTACTTATTTGCTGAAAATAATATAACTGTAACTATAATAAAACTGCAGTTTTTACTCACTTAGTGAAATTTGAAAATTCGAATTATTCAACTTATTAGAAGGTCAGGTACTTGAATTCAACACTATTTTCAAATAGTTAGGTTGTGCTATATTAATTTAAATAAATGATAATTAAGGTTGAAAATAATAGTTTTACTGTTAAATCAATTGCATAATTCTTTTGGGATTAAATAAAAACTATATGAATGATAATTACTTTAAAATGAATTATTCGTTTATTTACTGTGCAAAAACAATTTATTAAGGGAATAGTGTATTTTTGTATGATAAACTATATCACCTCAAAATATAACCGTTTTTTAACATTTTGAAAAAAGATAATTTTAATTTTTTTTTAGGTGAGTAGAAAGTGCATAATTTGTGTTTACAGTAAGAAAATATTCCCATTGATATATAATTTAACCCTTTTACACAAATTTAGAATGCAGATATTTTACAAATTTACTTCCGACCACAGTTGCAATTTATTAAGGTTTTTGCTCCTTATGATCGTTCGAGCAAATCGTTTTTAAGGGCAAGCACAGTTTTGATTATCTTTTGCAAAACAACTACATTCATATTAGTGTAAAGGATTTTTTTGGAGCGAACTCAATACATTCTAGATTTATCTCCACTCTTAGTATTAGGATGTAAAATAGTTGACCAAGTATTTGTAAGTTCTAAAAATTATGAAAAATTGAAATTGTTAAATCAGTTAGAAACTTTTTGACTGGGCCATTCAATGCTGAGGAAACGTACGTATTTCTTATTGTTGTATGTTTATAAACGTATACTAGTGTCCTCCGTGTATTCTATAGAATTTTTGTCTATTTTTCATCGTTCTACTGTCTATGGATATTTTATATACCACTGAACGTGTGTGAGAGGGTGGGTAGGTCAATATCACTGCATCTGTGTGGTAGGGCGAGTAGTCGGGTTTATACCACTGTAAGTTTATGGGTGAGTGGGTGGTTCTATACTTCTGTACGTTAGTAATCCTTATTTAGTTAATCGTAGCTAAATATATATATATATAAGAAACTTAAGTTTAGTTATATCGGAAGGAGTAGGATCCACAAAGTAAGTATCCCGAAACCAACAAAGTAGCATCTTTTATTATATAAGATAACTGTAATATAAGCTTTTGTATAGGTTAATGAAAATTAGAAAAAACCACAGTTTTCAAAACAACAAATTTACCGAGTGTTATATTACTTACTTCTGTATGTCAAAATGATAAGCTATTTAATTAAGCTAACTATACTTTTTAAGATAAAGGCATATTATTATCTAAGAAAGTTTGCAGAGTTAAACGTTTTATTAATAATATGGAATATTTTCAGTGGTACCCGGGTTACAAAATTGGGAAATAATTTTTAATTATTTAACAATTTACAATAAATACAACATTACAAGGTATTTAACTTTTATAAATACGGTTGAGTATAAGGCTTAATTTTTTTTGAAACTATAGTTTACGGCCTGTCTTTTAAAAAATAGACGTGATTTAAAACACAAATTTATTTATAAATGTTGTAATTGCACCATGTAACCAGGTCAATCTGATATATACATAAACACCCATACACATCATGTTTAGCTAAATGAACACATCAGTAAAATATACACGAATGAAAGAAATGCATAAAACATATATAAATATACCTAGCTGAGATGTAATACTACCCCTCAATTTCAGGTGACGAAGGCGTGTTGGGTATAACAAAGGAATAGGGTTAAGAGTGGGACGGCTTTTGTTACAAATTAGATTGCTCGGAACGTTCCAAGAACTCAATTATATATAGTGTGTATTTTTATGAGTAAAACAAGAGCCTACTGACAGATTACAAAGCCTGTGGTAACATTTTTTAAAATTAATACACCCTCATTTTTAGGATTTCTTTATTTGAGCCTAATCAATTAAAAACTCAATTAAACAGAGACAGAGTTTAGAGCTGTCATTAAAATAACTTTCAGTCATAACGTGGGAAGGATATTAAAAGGATCAATATAAATAATAGTTTTACTGATCCAAAATAAATATATAATAATGAAATTGATGTAAAATTTTCTTCATATTTCTTCTAAATACCATGAAATATTTTATTGACATGATCACTATTGTAGTCTATATACGCTAGCCTAAACCACTATAGGTATTTCGTGTGTTTTACAATATTAAATAAAACAAAGCAAACAGAAAAGAAAAGAAAGCCATCACTAATATATGATGAAAAATGTATTCAAAACTGTTCAAAAAGTCAAATTGAAGGCCGTCAAAATAGACAGTTTTGTGTTAGTTACTTTTTAAATGCATTAACTATAACTTAGCAATGAATGATCAGGCCTACTATATGTATAAATCTATCAGAATATACAAAATCATATAATTTATCAGAACTCTGAGAAAAAAATATTCAATGTAATATATGAATCAATATTGTAGACTGATGTACAACGTCTAGCCATTATGGGGAATGTGAGCAGTAGAACTAATATGTGTCAACCCGTAATGCGTCCTGTCTCAATATTATGGAAGAGTAGATTGTTTCTTCCATAATATGGCAAGAACGTGACAGCTAATACAATCTGTGGTTTGAAAATGTCACTTAACGCCTACGAACTGAAAATGGAAAATCCAATAGTTTCTGATTATTGTATCGTAAATAGCGAGAGACATATATTTCATTTATAGCCTCCGAATATAACTGTTTAAAAATACTAGATAACAAATTAAAATACATGTGTATTCAACCGATATTTTAACGAACTGGAAAATAAATATATGTGTCTTATTAATTCGGCAGTTTAATAAATAGTTAAGTGTTCGTTTGTGTTCAAAACTAAATTCTTGCTAGATTTTTAACATATTAGAATCTATATAAGTAGAGTAAAAGGGTTGGTTCGGTGCCAATTACGTCATCACTTTTTTAAAAGCTTCTAGAAGGTTATAAAACTTTCTATGACGTCATCCCCAACTCCCCAGGTTTGCGAAAAATTCGCATAAACTATGCAAAAAAATCACAACCATTTGCACATATCAGCAATTATTTGCAAACGAATTAGCAAGTTTATTTGCATAATAATTAGATTAACAGTCATAATAATTATGCTTAATTTGTCTCTAAAGCCTTTATTTATGAACGGATTTTGATCGGATTTTTTTTTAAATATCGGGTGGATTAAGACGCATGATTACATGCATATATGTCCCAGTAATATAATTCAAATATGATTTATTAGTGCAATTTATCAATTATTTTAATTTACATATTCTTATATTAGATCTAGTGTCTTTATTTATCTTCTGATTTTTATTGGATTTCGTCTAAGGTGTCAAGTGCGATATGGCGCAACAGGTACGTACATATTTACCAGTAATATCAATCAAATATGATTTATTAGAGTAATTTATTGATTAATTTAATTAGTATATTCGTATATTGTCTCTAGTATATCTATTTATGATATGATTTCCGTCGAATTTTTAGTAAAATGTCAAGTGTGATAATACCCACAGATTTATACTATAAAAAATTGGTTGTTATTCCCAATTTTTATTTTGTTTCGTCACCAACCTTGTCAACGTACATTATATTTGCATTATACCATAATAAATGCGTATGTACATTTTTGTTAGGTTCTATTATTGTATATGTAAATTACTTTTTCTCATTTTTTTACAAAAATTAAACATTTTATTCGTATGTCCTTTTTCCTCTATTTATGATCGGATTTCATTCGAATATTTTAAATTTTGTTTCTCATAACATTGAACATACAAATATCCTACAAGTGACTCCTGATGGGCGATGCATACCCAGATATAACGTGAGTTGTCATATCTCCGTTATTTGCCGTCCAATCGTCACCAAACCTCGCCTACACCCCTTTACTATACCAAGGTTCCGTGTATTGCAGGTTGCCTATTTTAAAATTGAAGGCACTGCATACCTTTAAAACAGATATCTACTAAACGATAAGTGATACATTTACGAAAAACCGTACTTCGACGTTTGTAGTCAACCTGAACTGTATAAATTTAGTTTTACATGTCCAGTCTCAATTTTCAGGTTAATTTGCTGGAAGCTCCAATTCAGATAATATTCATATAAAATCCATTTTTTTCATGCAAAATTACGAAACTCAGTATATAGGCATACTACATCATACGGCATCGTAACAAAATAGTTTAGTGCGTTTACATTTAGTACGAACCCGTAAAATATTCGTATAAAATAAATTAATTTACCAATACCCATGAAAATTGATTTCATGATGTACTACGTCACACTACATCGAATTATCATTAACACATGTACAGTGGTTTTCAAGGTCACTTTACTCAAAGTTCCAACTCGGAAAAAAATTGCTAAAAAATCCATTTATTCCTTTGGCCAATAGTATCGGCCTCCATTTATTCCAAATCAGTATTGAGACAGAGTACACTGTACAAATGTAACATTACCAGGCGTTCAAAGCTTTTCAAGGTTACATATCTGCTTTCCATCGTCGAGGACTGTAGTCAAACAACCCTGTATATGTAATAAATCACAGGTAATGACTTTCAAACAGCCTGTATCCCCAGAAACGTCTAGAATCCTGTCAGTCAGGCTATATAAGTGAGTACACTGTAGATCCTGACCTCCGGTTTTGTTTTAGAAGATCATATATGAGGTGAAACAAACAGGAAGGAGGGGAAGAGGAAGAAAAGATAAGTAGAATACTATAATTAAATCATAGGTTAGGGGAAGATACTATAATTGAGTTAGTAGGACAAATTAAATAGTGTATATGTGTGCGTTTGTGTACTGACTATGTTTCTAGCACAGAATTTTGCAGACTCAAATTTATACATAAATATAGATCTAAGCACTAAATTAAAAAAAAAAAAAAATGGAAACTGCACTTAACGTGGTACAGCCGAAAGGGATAACCGATCATAGCTGCCTGGATAGTTTCAACATCTATATGCAAAGTAATCCTAGGGGAGGTGGAAACCAGAGACGGCTTCCTATCCAACGCTACGTGGAGAACGTAACCGAAACAGATGTAGTAGCTCTGGGTAGTGGTACATGAAAAGTATGGAGCCTCGACAGGTCTGGCAGGACACGTGTCTTGGCGTTCTTTAAATGGGAAATCATATATCATCCTATTTCATACTGCACCCATTCATGTTGTTAAAATCATAAATAAAAATAAAAATACAGACCAATGATTAAGTACATGACCATGTCTTTTACAGCAGGGTATACAATACATTTATTCAGTAAGTAACGTTTTTAGAATCGGACTGAGGCTAAACTATGGACCAAATGTCATTCCTAAAATATTCGGGCTACATGAGAGCTAAAATAATCAAAGTAAAATAAAAAAACATAGATAAAAGATTGAAAAAATTTTATGACTATGATAATAAACTAATATGAGAAACAAGATAATAATTGGTGTTTTGACAAGTCAGTCAGGCAATACAGGACTGTGTTTAAGAATTACAACTTAAAAGTCATTGGAGTGAGTTAAAGTAAGCACTGATCGTATGGTTACATACGACCACACAGGCACCTTTCAAGTCAAAAATTTCTGGTGGTAAATTTGTATACAAACAGTGAACAAGATAACAAGGATTATAGTGATCCAGTATATTACTCAGTAGTGGAGTTCAATCTTGGACCAAGATTATTTTGTAAATAAGTTGGAAGGCGATTCGTTTTTTTCTCTTGCATAGGCAGTAAGTATATTTTGGTCTAACAATATTTAGATTTTTATACCTTCCGAAATATTCCGACGCCTGGCAGTACACCTATTCCCACGACCCACATACCACCAACAATTACAACAGCAATTTCACCAGAAAACAAAAATAATGAACTTTTAATGTTTACTTTTGAAAGACTATTAATATGAGTGAGAAAAAGGGTTGGTCAAAGAGTGCTACCCTGGATTACTCAAAATTCAACTGAAGATGGATCACTAGATATACCTTCAAAGTGAACTCTTTGTTCCCTCCTAGTGAAATAAATTCTAAATAAATTTAAGCTATTATTTTGTATCCCAACGTATCTTCATTGTTTGAGTAATTTATCTCTGTCAAAAGAATCAAATGCCTTAGCAAGATGTAAAAATATTCTTTTTCAAAATTAGAAACATATAATTTAGAAATACCAAAAAGTGCATCTGAAGCATTTCTGTGCCAATTTAAACCATATTGTACATTTGAGATTATTTCATTCTCATTTAAGTAATTAGTTAGTTGGTGATTAAAACATTTCTCAAGTGCTTTAGAAACAGTTGATAGAAGAGATATCGGCCTGTAATTGCTCATTTCAGCCATTATGATTTGAAAATGAGAACAACCTGAGCAATCTTTAATGATAAAGTACTCATGGAACTCAGCAGATATAATACTTAAATTGACAATATGCAATAAAAGTTCAATCAGTACTTCAATATCGTCTTTAATAACATTAGTTTGAATATCATCCCAGCCAGGTGACGAGCGAACTTGTTAGTATAGTCTTGAATAAAGTATTTTATGCCGAGTAACAGATCTCATTACATGGGTCTATTGCATGGCTAACATCATCATCTCCTACATGTCCATTTCGGATGAGTGCAGTAGCCAGCCGTGCTCCCTCAGAGGAGAAATAATTTTTAACTAGAGTATAGCAAACAATAGCCATAACTTTAGACACATCATAGTAAGAAACCTTGTAAAACTTAACATGTTAATATTTGGTACATATACATAATCTAATCGAAAAACATATAATCATAATTATATGTCGTATATAAAATTCATAATTAATCCTCTCATATATTTTTAAATGTTTAGTAAGTTTTCTCTTTGTTATACAGTATTGTGACATCCAGAGTGGCCTTCTGCCTTGGAACCGGTGATGCGGAAGTAATGGATGGGTCGCTGACCATCTGCTCTGCTTGTTTACAACCTTTGGGGCACAATGGCTTACGCATGAACGCCTTTACCTCATCAATGGACTTCTAGATTCTTCTCGATTGACGAGCCAGCTCTGTCACGGAACTTCGGGGGCAGGGGAATTCAAGAAGCTTCTAGATGGAGACCTGCAGGTGATATATACGGCCCGGATACCAGAGTCAGTCAGTCAGTGAGTGAGTCTAGAGCTTACAGCCCGGGTGTTTGCATCGACAGTGAGCGAGTTCTACAGTGCGAGTGAAGTGTCCGAGTATAATGAAGTGGTCTACGGAGAAGTTACCGGTGAGTGGTTCGTTGTGGGGATCAACGAAGGAGCAGTGCGGTACTTGTGGACGACTTCTGAAGGGACACTGAAGAAACTGTGAGTGAACTGTTAGCTTTGGACTGTAGGTAGTAGGGAATCTAGTAAAGTCATTTAGTAGTCAGTAATTGTAAATAATAGTAGGGAATCTAGTAGAGTCACTTTATAGTTAGTAATTGTAAATAATAGTAGAGAATCTAGGAAAGCCATTTTATAGAGCTAGGAATTGTGATTAAAAGAAGGGAATTCAGTAAAGTCACTTTGCAATTAGTAGTTGTAATTGATTGCCATTTATTGATGCCATCTAAGATTGTAAATAAAAATTAGTTTAACTGTAAAAGTAGGCCTGATAGTAAATTGTACTTTTCACAATAGTTAAAGTTAAGGAATTAATCCATTTAATTATAATAAGTTAATTTTATATATTCAATAAATTTAGTAATTGTTTAGTATATCGTGTTGCTTATTTGTAAAACCCACATAGCGATTAATTATATTTATAAATTAGGACGTAAACACGTCACAGTATTTTTTCCAGTTGTTTGGTTAGGTTAGGACATACAATTGAGTTCGGGATTGACAAAAACCACGGAATAAACATACGGTACAGTCTCAGTTGTGCGGTACACACCAATAGTAGGTCATAGTACTAGATATGTAGTATAGTAAATAGTTTTCACTCTAATAATCACAAAAACACTCAGGTAGAATTAATTATATTAAATATAACGTGAAAAATTCCCAATACATATGTTGGGATAGAAAATAAAATTTTACCAGTTTTGTGCATATAAATATTAACAGAATCCGAATAAAACAAAATTGGAGAACTGAATTACATATGCATAGCCTTACTATCATAAAATAACGCTAAAAAAACAATAAACATTACAAAATACATTGACTCCTTAAAGTACTAACTTAATGCTGATGAAATGCCGTAACAGTGCACAACTCGTGTAACAATAAGCACAATCAACGTCAGAGCCAACCTGTCACATCTGATTGTTTTCTTTTCTTTTTTCATAAGAAAAAAATAACA
Source organism: Stictocephala bisonia (assembly GCA_035578905.1). NCBI lineage: Eukaryota > Metazoa > Arthropoda > Insecta > Hemiptera > Membracidae > Stictocephala > Stictocephala bisonia. Next base: position 2,102,175 of record JAQJVL010000025.1, read on the forward strand.
ACGAAGAACACTAAATCAAATGGCCAAAAACCCTATCATTCAACATTTTGATACAAAATCACATCTTAAATTAAACCTACAGTTATTTTAGTACATGTACAATCAGTAATAAAGTTATGTAATTTACACAAATTATATTACTGAGCCGTTTCTAAAGAAAACTTGATATAATAAAAATCAGATAAAAGTGAGATTATTTATCATTACTAATAGACATACTTATACAGAATACTGAAATAATTTTAAAGTATGTAAAACCTAGACATGCATTCAGTTTTACTACGCAATATCAAACAGGTGTGATTCAAACAATCTAATACTAGAACGGTTATCCCTCTATAAACTAGTGATAACTGATCATGTAACAAAACTTGTATAGTAACACATTATGAATTTCTATACTCATTTTATCATTGTCCACTTTACTAACCTTACTAATCCATTGTAAAACAGTAACCCCAGGTCTGGCTTTAGTAACAAGATTATTATATTTTTATTTATTGTAATAATTTGACACATTTATTGCCTTAAGCTAGTGTAATATATATTTAAGCCAGTTAAAAGCCAAGTAAGATACGTTAAAGTTAAGAAGATCCATGAAAAAATGCATTTCTTACAATATTTTGAACAAATAAATAATGACTAGTGTAGTGTATCAAATTAGTTACGAGTGATACAGCATTGTATTTTTTCTTGACTTGCTTTGACCACATGATTCCATAAGATATTGGCGACAAGCAAAACGAGCGATGCTGTTCCTTGGAAGGATGATCAATGAGGGATCCCGTCCTTGGAAGCAGGTCATCTGTCCGGTCATTAATGGTGATTTGGAGGTCACCTTTAAGCTATTCGTCCCCGAGTTAAGTGTTAGAGGGCTTCTTAACCGTAACTCTAATAAATAGTAAAATAAAACATACTTTAACATTTTGTTAACTTCATAAGAAATTTGCACAATAAATATAATTGAATCTATTAGGGCTTAGTTTACGAACTCCCCGTTTGCATGAATACAAATGATAAATATAACTCACATACCAAGTCACTGAAGTTCAAATATAATATCGAACTTGAATGCTCCGCTCATGTTGTTAGAATACTGCAAAGTTGAACCACAACTTCAAAAGTTATATATTTTCATATTGATTCTGTCACACTATCTTTTTCTTATTCAGACAGTGTAACTGACAGTTTTCTCTTCAATTTCACCGAAGAAATGTGTTCTAAAAATATGATGAAGTGTTAAACGTATCCATATTTAATTGGAATAACAACCACTGTACATAACATCACAGATAGGGCTATCGCATCGATAAGAGCATTTTTATAATAGGTCTTAAAAAGGAGTAAGCTTATAATTATTAAATAAATGATATATTTATTTTTAAAATATATATGAAATAAATAATAATTATTTACTTCCATAAAAACTACAAAGTTCTTGTAAATTGATTGTCATCATAGACCAGCCCTTATGACTAGTAATATGTAACAAACACATAAGATTTGCCTGCTTATAAACATTTTATCTAAACGTGCTGGTTACATTTTATAGAAGTAACAGCAACAGTAAATAAACAGCAATAAGAGTAACATAACTTGTATAGGATAGTTTACGAAGATTAACCAAAGCGTACATCTGATAAAACATACAATTTATGTTGTTTTTAAAGATTAAATAAGATTTTATAATTAGTATAATAAATCCTAACATATCTTGCCTTGATTAATCTCTGATGGTACCAATTCATAACCAGAGTTCTGTAAGATTTAAGTTGTAATTAACTATACTTTGAATCCCTAAACATAGTATTAGTGAGATCATAGCTATTGCATTAATTGTTCAGTCGAGTTAATCTATTGTATCACATTTTTTAGCATTTAAACTTTAAAAGGTTATGGTATTGTGTTTGAATGTACAGCTCTAAAAATAACAGGCAGGCTAAATTGTTCTAGTAAAAAGAGTATTTGTCAAGGGGTGTAAGTTTGCATTATATACTAAATTTACTGTCAACGAAAACAAGTATCCTTTAGAAGCCTAAAATACATTGTTTTAATAATACAAGATTTACATCTTTTTAATACTTGGAGTTACTCATAGTCAAAATGTACCACTGACACGAAACTACACAAAAAACAACGATTTAACTTTTCTTCATAAAACCAGGCTTTGTAATTAGTTAGATAAATCAGTGATAAGATGTATTAAAATATAAAACGTATAAAATCAAAAGTGTTTCGTGCATAAAAAGATATGTTACGAACGTGCATATTGGAAGATAGTATGAAGAATATATTACTCATTAAAATTACTTGAAAATAGTTAGCATATCTCTACATGTTGGAAATGAACATTTTTATGCATGTATAAATATATATTCAGAAAGTTTTGACATTAATACAAATAATACACTCAGAGAAGAAAAACAGAGGCTGCACACTCCAATAGTGCCCTGAAATCTTATAAAGTTAGTTTGTCAGGAGATATGTATTCAGTTTGCTATGCACATTGCAGCGCCAGCCCCTTGTCGGTCCCTCCCTTACAACCCTAAATAGATAAAGGATAAATGAAGTAATTATTACAATAGAAGTACATTAGTTGTAATCTATTTATAACTGCCACTGAGGTGTTTGCTGCAGCCGTACGAAGTCGTCCTCTGTTTCCTTTTTCTCTGTGATAATATGGGACTAATTACATTAGAAACATTACACAAATCGGCATGTAATCAAATTCAAAGGAGTCCATGTATCATACATAATAATTACCGTACTACACTTATTTTACACCGCGACAAACAATTAAAATACATATTTAATTTTACATTAACATTTTAAATTTATAATTGGTTTTGGATGTGATAACCTTTGTGGCAGATCCTTCTCACTCTCGAAAATAATTTATAAACATATATGACTAGCCTAACATTATTTTATAGTATTTAAAATAGATTGTATAGTGTTGAATAAATAAATAAATATTTCTTTATTGCGGAACAATTTAACATTGCGTGTAATCGTCAAGATATTATGAATAAATATTACTAAAATTTTCCATTCACTCCATGACATCTGTTTTTTAATTTTCCATTGCACTTGGATTAAAACAAAATATTTCTTGTTCATCATTGTAGTTTATATATAACCTAAGCGTTAGAACTTTGTTTATAAGCAATAACAGCAGCTACTATAAGGTAACTACAGTTGACGAGTTGTCGAGTTCTAATGGTGTTATGGAGACATGCTGGTCTAATGGACGCTGTATACTAACTAATTTTCACATATACGTCCAGCTCATTGTGCACCTAACCTTAACATTACGTCAATATATGTTATAAATTTAAAATACTTTTTAGATATCTAATATCAGGTAAAGTATTTCATTATGATGATGCGTTATTTTGATCTGTTTGGCATTCCACATAATAATACGTCATACACAATCACATCGGTGGTGAACACGTTCGTATCAATTTGGTTTACAACTACAGTATATACGTGGCATTGCCACTTATATAGATACCCGCTGTAATTATATTATATCTCCCTTGCATTGAATAAGAGTGCGATACCGTTTAATGTTTTAGAGGTTCTGCAATAGTTCATAAATAAACAATTTTAGAAAAAAGGTGAGATAATATATAGTTAATTGGTATTACTATTATTTATAATGTATAAGTCTTAGAATATTTTAATGTATCTAATATAATATCACAATTATAAATATTACTACTAACTGTCTACACAGACATTTTCGAGTTTTAAGGTTATTGACTAAGACACTCTGAGGCCAATTAAAAATCAATTCACTCCAATGCTTTTTTCGTTTAACAGTACGTTATTAGATAAGTATTTTAAAATGTTATTGTAAGTTTTAATCATTGGTATTCTAGTTGGAACTAAAACAAGTGCCCGAATTGTCACTGTTCCTCAACTTAAAACTTGTATTACTCATAGAACCATTAATGTATAAGACGTGGTTGAGTTTTCAAAATTAGAGAATTTTAACTTTCTAAGAAAATAAGTTCTAATTAGTTTGCTGAAACAATATTTTCCCTTTTATATATATATAGAGAGCTTCTGTAGGTGGTAAAATTAATTACTTGGTCAAGCTGAAATTTTTTATAAAATTTAGAGTTACGAAAAAATACTTCTATATGCGTAAGTAAATGCAGTTAATTTTAGTTTACTGATTTAAAGTTATTTTTCGAAAATAACATGAAATTTGGAAAATTTATAGAAAACATTATTTTAAAAATACATTAAAGAACATATTAAAATATTAATACGACAGTTATTAGAGATCATATTCAAATGTAAATTCGTTACTTTAACGGTTGTCCCCATAATAAACTCGTAAACTAAATAATGCATAGTGTAAACTAGTCAAATTTGGCACTTTTTTTTCAGCTAGGAAAACAGTTATTAAAACTTATAATTATTTAAAAATTCAAGTGCCATAACGTACAATCAAACAGGGAAAACTTTAATGAGATGGGAATTAAAAAAAGGCTTCTCGGTTTCTTAGTAAACAACCTTTAAACTCGGGTACTTTTAATTTCAGCGCCTACAGTAAGCAATTATTGACTTCGAAAATATGATCTGTTATGTAAGAGGTATTCGGTGTTTGCCCATTTAGCAGATCAAAGGTTTCAGACAATACCTTTACCGATAAATAGTAAGGGACAACATTTATTTCAATTAAAAATGTTCACTATAAATTAATTGTCCCGTACAGTACACATATCTTTAGAAAAATAAATTAGAGAATTGCTACATTTTATGTTCCTAAACAGACTTTAATAATTTTACTACATATATTACATATTTTTGTGGCCCATCAATCAATAATACATTATAAAGGGTTACAGGTACATTTAATGCATACATGACATGGTATAATCGTAGCTATTCCAAAAAAAGAATGCAGCTTTATGTTTATTAATTCACCATTTAAAAGTTCATGTTTCAGATGGTCAGACATTTTGATTTTATTCTGGTAAATAATGAGAATGCTATTGGTGTTTTCAATACCATTAGTTTCCAGAAAAAGAATAATGCTGTATTTTTTAAAGTTACGTAAATAATTTATCTATACATGAAACTATATATATATATATGATAAGAATCAAAAAGTGTTTATTTTTATACACAACCAAAAACAATGCATGGAACAGTTTTATCGTCTTTGTTTAACTTAATCAGCCACCCAACTACGTAGAGGTCCTCTCAATACAGTATAGTGTTGGAAGTATACTTATCAACAAACAACAACATTAAATTTGTCATTCCAGTTAATTCTATTGGAGGGTTTTTAGACAAATACAACGTTCGTATGTGATTCATATTGTGTTTTCTGGTCGTGTAGTCGATAAATTACCGTAATGGCAGATATATCACATTCCAAAATTGATTGCCAGTACTCAACGTGCCCTTTGTTTTGTAAATTGTTTCCACTACAATTCAAACTTGAATTAATATGCTACACTTAATAAAATTTATTTAACTATTATATGTATATATATTTGTTATTTATACATACACAGATGTTTTAAAGAAAGTATGTAAAATAATAATTGTCGCCTTTGCTAAACCATTAAGGTTAGATATAATGGGAAGAATATAAATTAAATTAAATAATCCTAAAAATAAATCAAGTGACACGTTTTTGAAATATACAACCCCATTAGATATAAAAATGAGCAATTTAAACGCACTATTAAAAAGTGACAGTTATAATTTATGAAACAAATGTTCTCAAATGATTTTTTATCTAATATTCTTAAGCTGCTATTACTCATGTCCTTTCGCAACCATTTCCATGACGTTTTTGAACTATAATACAATTTTCAACCCACCCTCGAACTATCATAACATTGCTGGATCCATCGACGGTGGGTGCGAAGGCAACGGACTCAAGAGGATGCCACAGAAAAAAAAACAAAAAGAAAAGAAAAAAACACACTCACCAGTTGAATAGAAAAATATTGATTATTATATGAACATTAATAAAACAATAAGTAAAAAAGATTAAAAAAATATTAAATGACAAAATAAAATTAAAACATTTAAAGACAAAATGGGCTGTTGACCGTTTGTGAAAAGTTACTTTATATGGTTATCAATAATAGCTACAGAAATTGATTTATGTTTATATGTTGGCCTCGAGGCAGTTGAATAAGGAAAGGACAAAAATATTATCAAAAAATTAGCATTAGAAAAAGTACCAAATAAACGTAGCAAAATGTATCAAACTAAACGTAGGCTATATCAAAAATCAGGTTAGGCACATTGCAATTTTTGGTATAAATATGTAAATATAGAGCTCTGAAAAATTTATAACAATAATACATTTATAACAAGTAACAAAACATGGCATAAACATATAAATAAATAATAACAATAACAACAAATAAATTACAGATAGCAAAAAGACAAAATAAACGGCAGCTGAACTGATGGACCCTCGGGAAAGAAAATAAATTTGAAAGTTTTGGCCAATTTGGAAAAATTAAAACAAACTAAACAAAAGAATTAAAATAATAATCACGCCAAAATCCAGCAGGCTAAACTGGGTGACTCCTAATGGAAACAGAAAAGTGAAGAATTACTCGAAAACCCCATTCTTTCAAAGAAAATTACCAATAAAGCCCCCCCAAATATAATTAAAAAAGATTATAAATAAAAATAAAATTTAAATATATATCTAGCTTTGAAATTTCACTGTTCACTGAAATCATATAAAAAGTCTTTTCACAGGAAAAACAAAGTACTGAAAATTCTTTACTGTTTGAACTTTTCTAAATCACTAAAATTCTTTAAATTGTGCTATGTATACAGATGTCACTACAACGAAACTGTATCGATGGCCAGTACGTGCTATGTACACAGCTGATACTATAACGAAACTGTGCCGATGGCCAGTACGTACTATGTACACAGCTGTTACTAAGCAAAACTTTGCCGATGACCAATACGTGCTATGTACACAGATGTTACTATAACTAAACTGTGCCGATGGCCAGTACGTACTATTTACACAGCTGTTATTATAACGAAACTATGCCTATGGCCAATACGTGCTATGTACTCAGAAGTTACTATAACGAAGCTGTGCCGATGGCCAGTACGTGCTATGTACACAGCTGTTACTATAACCAAACTGTGCCGATGGCCAATACGTGTTATGTACACAGATGTTACTATAACGAAGCTGTGTCGATGGCCAGTACGTGCTATGTACACTACAGAGCTGTTACTATAACCAAACTGTGCCGATGACCAATACGTGATATGTACACAATACGTGCTATTTACACAGATGTTACTATAATGAAGCTGTGCCAATGGCCAATACGTGCTATGTACAGAGCTGTTACTATAACCAAAATGAGCCGATGACCGATACGTGCTATGTACACAGATGTTACTGTAACGAAACTGTGCCGATGGCCAGTACGTACTATTTACTCAGCTGTTATTATAACGAAACTGTGCCGATGGTCAATACGGGCTATGTACACAGCTGATACTATAACGAAACTGTGCCGATGGCCAGTACGTGCTATGTACACAGCTGTTACTATAACGAAACTGTGCTATAATGAAAAAAATCACAATACTACGCTTACTGTCGTCAAGGAAAATTAACTTAATAGGATTATACTATGAAATTATTCTTATTGCCAAATTTAAGGTAAACCCAGAGGAGACTCGAGACTCAAAATAAGTGGTTAGTACCTAGTACAAAATTATTTTGTTAGTACCTAGTCTGTAAATGGTACTAACACTAAGAAATATTTGTCATCCCTGTAAATGTAAACTTATACTAAGAAATATTTGTCATCCCTGTAATAATACCAACATGTGCCCCTGTGCAAAAATCGATCAATTTTGTTAATTAAATGTTAACAAAATTGATCGATTTTTGCACAGGGGCACATGTTGGTATATTACAGGGATGACAAATATTTCTTAGTATAAGTAAATATTATAAAAATTGTATATTTTAAAGTGTAATAATATCTATTTTATAATAAAATCTCAATTATCTATGCAAATAAGCAGTAATTAATTACTTTTCCTTGAGTTTTTTTATGATAGTTTAGAATTATATGATGCTAAAGTTTTCCATCCAATGACCATCCATGTTTTTACTGCATATTCCTGATTGTGTGTTTAAAGGAATTTAGTTAGAAAATGTAATGCGGTAAATACGACGTTTTGTCAGTAGTTTATTTAACTTACTCACTGTCATTAGATCTTTTATAAACACATTTAAGATATTTAGAGGTATGATTTATCATGGAAAATGGATGTAACAACATTAGACCTGAAACACCAGAAACATTGTCACAGTTTGGTAACAAGTTGACAGTGTATGCTCACTCGGTAACTTCCTTAGTTTGAAGCACCAATAAAGGCAAGCTTGTAGCAACCCCTTCACTGTCTATTATCTATTAAATCTACCGTCAGGAGCTTCGAAAACAATTAATTTTGGGCTGAACTTATAACGAGGAATGTGATATTGAACTCAATAAATCCAACGTGCTTTCCACATCCAACAATGATCACAATCCAAAAATGATCACAAGAATATTTTTCAAATTCAAAATGTCTACTTTACATATAACTTATTTTTAAATGAAAAATTAAAATAATAGTAATAACGATTATTATAATATGTCATATTGAAAAATATATAAAAAATTTTAGACTTTTAATTTAAATTCATCACATTATAAACCAAAAAATGTTAGTATTTCTTAAGGTAATCTTAAAAAACAAATTCAATTTCAGCTTACGACTGAATACGGATTGATGGATGGGTAGAGCACCATACGTGTATGTATGGTCAGTTGACACATAACCACTTTACTGTGGAGCTCATTATACAGTGTGGAAGAAAGGTCCCGGAACAGATTATTAATTTTTGAACGATTACAGATAAATGAATAAAATTTGATCATCTGCCATTTTGTAATGGATCAACCCTTTAAATATTAATTTTTGGTAGACAACCCATTTAAAATGATGTAAAAATACCTGTGCCAGTTTTAAAATTGTTGTCGAAATTCTTCTGGACTAGAGTCGTAACTGGACTAGAGCTATCCTACAAAAAATTTTTTAAGTCCAGTAGGTATTTACAGAGTTTAACTTTCCCAACTTGAGATTATAACAGAATAATAAACCGTCTAAAACAGGGCTTTCATTTTATTTTATTTAAAAAAAGTATATTTTTAAAACGTTAGTTAAACAAGCGTAATTTTTTGAAGAGCAAACCTTTTGAGATCGGAATTGTGGGTTTATGTTCTTCTAATACAGAACTTTAATTTGATGTACTATTTGACGTATGCTCTCATATATGATTTTCTTCTGCCCCCTTGTGATATGATAGAAAAACTGTAGTTACATCAAAAAGTACATTAACTGGTGTAGTATTCATGTACCAAGTTTTATTGCTTTGTCTGTAATCGTTCAATAATTATTAATCTATTCCATTTTTTCTTCAACACTGTATTGTGTCAGCTTAAACTTGTGAAATTTTATTTTGAAAAGAACAGTGATATATAAATTGGTAATTTCAAACGATTAGCATGATAACAGATATTTTGAGAAATTAGTTGTCGTTTCTTTACTTGTATTGATTGAGTTAGTACTCCTTAATATTCCCCGCCAATGCATTGTGCAATATCTCCCGGCTGAATGAAACTGAAATTATTTGTTATATTTACTGGAAACAGTTGAAATATTCACGAATGAAATATTTTTCTTTTTACCCAGACCCATCCAATTAAACAATTTAAAAAACATAATTTCACCAATAATATCATTATCAATGAAAACACTTAGGTCATGTAAATTCGCGATAGCTATACATAAAATAATAGAATAGTAAAATGAGATTAATAATAATTTAAGGAAGGGATCTTAAACCGAGCAAATTAGGTGATTTGTAACGATCGGTCTACAAAACGTAACCTGAGAGCTAAATGGAAGTTGTTTGTTGCTCAGAGTAAGTACACTGTAAACACATACTCGTTACATCTTTATTGGTTTGTAATTCTGGTTCAGTTTTATTCCACATTTAAGATTCAAGTAGCGATGGCATGTTGAAAAAAATTAGTAAAATCCACCAGTTTCCGTCTAAATTTTTAAATAACTTCTGTGTTTTACCGTATTAACTCACCAGATGTTTGTCACTTTTAATGAATGTCTTATGAATCCTAATCAAACAGTTTTATTTTTATGTAACAGTTAATATAAAATAGGTTTTTAATGTGACAGCTATTTAAGTATCCATATGAATAAATGAATGAAAAAGTGGAACTTAGTGAGAATGTTCATTCTTTCAATATCTAAGTGAGGTAAGAATTGTAAATGTTTACAAATGTGAAATGTACAACTTACTTTTAGGATAGATGTCAGCCTGGACAGAATCCGTCACCTTCCTCAGCTTATGAGTCTGCAGAGGATGTCAGCCTGGACAGAATCCGTCACCTTCCTCAGCTTATGAGTCTACAGAGGATGTCAACCTGGACAGAATCCGTCACCTTCCTCAGCTTATGAGTCTGCAGAGGATGTCAGACTGGACCGAATCTGTCACCTTCCTCAGCTCATGAGTCTGCAGAGGATGTCAGCCTGGACAGAATCCGTCACCTTCCTCAGATCATGAGTTTGCAGAGGATGTCAGCCTGGACAGAATACGTCACCTTCCTCAGCTCATGAGTCTGCTGAGGATGTCAGCCTGGACAGAATACGTCATCTTCCTCAGCTCATGAGTCTGCTGAGGATGTCAGCCATGTTAGTCTTAATCACATAAGAGCAATGTTATTTGTGAATTCATTCTTTTGTTGTTATTTATTGACCCAGTTGTGTATGAGGTGTCATTTTAAACGTTACCATATTGAACATTGGATTTGCTTCAGATATTTTGAAAACAGAACTGTTTAAATTGTATAACTCAATATTTTACAGACTTTTCCAAATAGTGAAAGCTTTCACACGCTTTGGAATTACGTATACTAGTGATTTTGATAATGACAGTATAGTTTAGTAAATCAATAATCCATATTAATATGGTAAATATATTTTATTATTGTATCTATTTTAACATGTTTATATCTAAGAGTACTGCTGTTATTTGAATGTCTCTAAAGCTTTTTTGGTGATTCACGACTAAATAAAAACAGTGAACCCTTGGCTTGTTTTAGCATTCACTAAGGGACTTTGTGAGTAAAATGTACGTTTTGTCATCAGTGAACCTATTTCTAAGGAGTGGAGTATCGGTGCAAGTTCATAACAAAAGTTTAGTAAGAAGTCGAACTGCAATAACTATAATCAATAGGAAAATCATCAATAATTTATATTTCGTCTATGGAATATATATTTAATGAATGTATATTTTAATTCTAACCATGTAACAAAAATGATGTTGTTAAAAGTGAATGCATTAATTTCATTTCTCTGACACTCAAAATGTAATTAAATTGTACTTACAGTCACGGTGGTCAATTGGTTACTAAATTCACAACCAAACAAAATATTTAGCTATAGTATAAACAAGTTTCTGGTTTACTGATGGGAGGATATCTCAGAGTAAAATGTTAAGGATTCTTTTGAAGAATTAACACTCACTAAATGGTATATAAAAACAAAACTATTCGTCATTAACGTTATATTTTGTATTTGGGCAAACCAAGAGACAACCTATTGATTTCAGAATTTTATTAATGAAACAAACCAATCATGAAATTTACCATAAGAAAAGAAGAAACTCGAAAACTTCCGTTTGACTGAAGATAAAAATTGTGAAGAAAAGAAAATTTGCAAATTGTTTAAAATTCAATAACTATTCCAATAAAATAACTAAAGGAGTAAAGAGAGGAAAAACATAGTAAAGTAAAATCGTGAAGACTACTACTAACCTATAACCTACTAATACTAACCTATGACCTACTACTACTAACATATAACTTACTACTACTAACATATAACCTACTACTACTAACATATAACTTATTACTACTAACCTATAACCTACTACTACTAACCTATGACCTACTACTACTAACATATAACTTACTACTACTAACATATAACCTACTACTACTAACCTATAACCTACTACTACTAACCTATAACCTACTACTACTAACCTATAACCTACTACAACTAACATATAACCTACTAATCCTAACATATAACCTACTATTACTAACATATAACCTACTAATCCTAACATATAACCTACTATTACTAACCTATAACCTACTAATACTAACCTATAACCTACTACTACTAACATATAACCTACTAATACTAACCTATAACCTACTAATACTAACCTATGACCTACTACTACTAACATATAACCTACTACTACTAACCTATAACCTACTACTACTAACCTATGACCTACTACTACTAACCTATGACCTACTACTACTAACCTATAACCTACTACTACTAACCTATAACCTACTACTACTAACCTATAACCTACTACTACTAACATATGACCTACTACAACTAACATATAACCTACTACTACTAACATATAACCTACTACAACTAACATATATCCTACTAATCCTAACATATAACCTACTATTACTAACATATAACCTACTAATACTAACATATAACCTACTACAACTAACCTATAACCTACTACAACTAGCATATAACCTAATACAACTAACATATAACCTACTAATACTAACATATAACCTACTAATCCTAACATATAACCTACTATTACTAACATATGACCTACTAATACTAACATATAACCTACTACTACTAACATATAACCTACTACAACTAGCATATAACCTAACACAACTAACATATAACCTACTAATACTAACATATAACCTACTAATACTAACCTATGACCTACTACTACTAACATATAACCTACTACAACTAGCATATAACCTAATACAACTAACATATAACCTACTAATACTAACATATAACCTACTAATACTAACCTATAACCTACTACTACTAACCTATAACCTACTACAACTAGCATATAACCTAATACAACTAACATATAACCTACTAATACTAACATATAACCTAATACAACTAACATATAACCTACTAATACTAACATATAACCTACTATTACTAACATATGACCTACTAATACTAACATATAACCTAATACAACTAACATATAACCTACTAATACTAACATATAACCTAATACAACTAACATATAACCTACTAATCCTAACATATAACCTACTATTACTAACATATAACCTACTAATACTAACATATAACCTAATACAACTAACATATAACCTACTAATACTAACATATAACCTACTAATACTAACATATAACCTAATACAACTAACATATAACCTACTAATCCTAACATATAACCTACTATTACTAACATATAACCTACTAATACTAACATATAACCTACTAAAACTAACATATAACCTAATACAACTAACATATAACCTACTAATACTAACATATAACCTACTATACTAACATATACCTACTAATACTAACATATTACCTACTACTACTAACATATTAACCTACTACAACTAACATATAACCTACTACTACTAACAATAACCTACTAATACTAACATATAACCTACTAATACTAACTATAACCTACTATTACTAACATATGACCTACTACAACTAACATATAACCTACTACTACTAACCTATGACCTACTACTACTAACCTATAACCTACTACTACTAACCTATGACCTACTACTACTAACCTATGACCTACTACTACTAACCTATAACCTACTACTTCTAACCTATAACCTACTACTACTAACCTATGACCTACTACTACTAAATTATGACCTACTACAACTAACATATAACCTACTACTACTAACCTATAACCTACTACTACTAACCTATAACCTACTACAACTAACATATAACCTACTACTACTAACCTATGACCTACTACTACTAACCTATGACCTACTACTACTAACCTATGACCTACTACTACTAACCTATAACCTACTACTACTAACCTATGACCTACTACTACTAACCTATGACCTACTACAACTAACCTATAACCTACTACTACTAACCTATGACCTACTACTACTAACCTATGACCTACTACTACTAACCTATGACCTACTACTACTAACCTATGACCTACTACAACTAACATATAACCTACTACTACTAACCTATGACCTACTACTACTAACCTATGACCTACTACTACTAACCTATAACCTACTACTTCTAACCTATGACCTACTACTACTAACCTATGACCTACTACTACTAACCTATGACCTACTACTACTAACCTATAACCTACTACTACTAACCTATGACCTACTACTACTAACCTATGACCTACTACAACTAACCTATAACCTACTACTACTAACCTATGACCTACTACTACTAACCTATGACCTACTACTACTAACCTATAACCTACTACTACTAACCTATAACCTACTACTACTAACCTATGACCTACTACTACTAACCTATAACCTACTACTACTAACCTATGACCTACTACTACTAACCTATGACCTACTACAACTAACATATAACCTACTACTACTAACATATAACCTACTACTACTAACCTATAACCTACTACTACTAACCTATAACCTACTAATACTAACCTATAACCTACTAATACTAACCTATGACCTACTATTACTAACATATAACGTAATAATACTAACCTATGACCTACTACTACTAACCTATAACCACTAAAATACTAAACTATACCTAATACTACTAAACCAACCCTACTAAACTAAAACCATAACCTACTACACTACTATACCTACACTACAAACCTATATACTAAAAAAACTAATTTTATAACCCACTATACTAAATATAACCTACCACTAACCTATAAAACTACTACTAACCTAAAAAAATTACACAAACCATAACCTATACACTAACCTATAAAACCCATACACTAACCTATAACCTATACACAAACATAAACCCACTATACTAACTAAACCTACTATACTAAAAACCTATAACCTACTACTACTAACCCAAAAAACTTCAACAACCTATAACCTAACACTAACCTATAACCTACTAAAACTAACAATAAAACCTACTATACTAAATATACCTACTAATCCTAACCTATAAACCCACTAAACTAACCATACCTATACAACTAACAAAACCTACATCTAACATATAACCTACTATACAAACCCCTTAACTACTATACTAACATATAACCTACTACTACTAACCTATAACCTTCAACATCTAACCTATGAACTACTACAACTACATATAACCTACTACTACTAACATATAAACCTACTACTGAACTAACATATAATCTACTACTGACTAACCGATAACCTTACTACTACTAACATATAACCTACTACAACTAACCTATGAACCGTACTACAACTAAGAATATAACCTACTACTTACTTAACATATAACCTACTACAACTAACATATAACCTACTACTACTAACCTATAACCTTACTACCTACCTACTACTACTACCTATGAACCTACTGTACTACTAACCTATAACCTACTACTACCAACCTATGACATAACTACTATCCTATACCTACTTCTAACTAACCTATAACCTACCTACAACTAACATATAACCTACTACTACCTAACGCTATAACCTACTAATACTAACCTATAACCTAGCTACTACTAAGCCTATGACCTTCTACACTAACAGTATAACCTACTTACTACCAACCTATGACCTACTACTACTAACCTATAACCTACTACTACTAACCTATAACCTACTACAACTAACATATAACCTACTACTACTAACTTATAACCTACTAAAACTAACCTATAACCTACTACTACTAACCTATAACCTACTACTACTAACATATAACCTACTACAACAACATATAACCTACTAACTACTAACATATTAACCTACCTACTACTAACATATAACCTACTACTACTAACCTATAACCTACTACAACTAACCTATAACCTAATACTACTAACCTATAACCTACTACTACTAACCTATAACCTACTACTACTAACCTATAACCTACTACAACTAACCTATAACCTACTACTACTAACATATAACCTACTACAACTAACATATAACCTACTACTACTAACATATAACCTACTACTACTAACCTATAACCTACTACTACTAACCTATAACCTACTACTACTAACCTATAACCTACTACTACTAACCTATAACCTACTACTACTAACCTATAACCTACTACAACTAACCTATAACCTACTACAACTAACCTATAACCTACTACTACTAACATATAACCTACTACAACTAACATATAACCTACTACTACTAACCTATAACTTACTACAACTAACCATAAAACCCACTACACAAAACCTATAACTACTATAAAAAACCATAACCTAATACAAATACAAAACCCACTATTTTAAACATATACCAAATACAACCTATAACCTACTACAAAAAACCTCTACTACAAAAACCTATAATAAATAAAATAAAATAACTAACTTTCACAACTAACTATAAAATACAAAATTAAAATATAAAAACCACTAACCTACTAAAACTCTATAACCTATACCTAACTATACCCAAAACCCAAAAATCCTACTATCTACCTATAACTTACTACAACAACCTATAACCTACTACACTCTAACTAAACCTAGAATAACCTACCAAAAAATTTAACCCACAAACAAAAAACCTACTAAACTAACCTAACCTTTACTACTAACCCTATAACCTACTCCCAAAAAACTATAACTTAACAAAACCTATCCTACTATACAACCCTTAAAATATACTACTAACCCTTAACTACACAATAATATAACCTACAACTAAAATAATACTATATAAATAAACCAATTAATCCCACTTACAAATAACCTTTTTTAACCCACTAAAACTAACTATAACCTATAAAAAACTATAAACCAAAATAAAAATTTAATTACCTACTTCCCCACAAAATAACATATAAACCTACTTACTAAAAAAAAACATAATACCCCTATACAAAAAAATTACATAAAAACTATAACCTACTTCTAACCCTTAACCCATCAACAAACCTATAAACCCAAAACTACTAAACCCACATATAACATTAAACCTACTAAACTAACCAATAACCCCTTTTTAAAAAATATAAAAAACTAACATATTAAAACTAAACCAACCCTACTAAACAAATATAACCTATACAACTAACATATAACCTACAAATAAATATAACCCTTTTTAAAATCCCCTAACCCATAACCTAAATATTACTATACTAAAATTGCTCATCAACCTATAAAAACCTACTACTAAAAAACCATACCTCTACTACCCCTATAACCCATAACCCCTACACTTTAAAAATTTTTTAACCCCTTTAAACTAAAAAAACCCTACTACACTAACTATTTATAAAAACATACCCCTTTATAACTTTACTAATAACAAAAACCTACTACTACAAACCTTTTAAACCCAAAACCTATAAATACAACTACTTAAACTACTACATAAAAACCCACCCACTAACTTAAACCCCTTTCAACTACCCCCTTCTATACCAAATATAACCTCAAATAACCCCCTTTTCTAAAATAAAAAAACCAAAACCTATTTAAAAACCTACTAAACTCTAACCAAAACCTATTTTAATAACCAAAAACCTAACTTAATCCTACTAACCAAAACTAAATATCAAATAACCTACTACAAAAACTATAACTTTAACAAAAATAAAATAAACCTTAAAAACCCAACTTTTTAACCTAAACCTCCTATAAATATTACCATAACCTAACCCTAAAACTAAACTATAACCCAATTACTAACTATAAACTACTACAACATAACCTATAAAAAACCTATACTATTCTAAATTACCTACTACTACTAACCTATAAACCCTACTACTAAACCTTAACCCCTAAACTAAAAATTTTAACCAATACAAAACCCAAAAACCCCACCTACAACCAATAATACCTTTCAAAAAAAAATAAACCCAACAATAAACCCACTACTAACCCAAACCATACTTTAACCTTACCCACTACTATAAATCTATAACCCATAACTAAATAAACCAATAAAACTATACTTAAAATCAACTATCTATAACCTATAACCAAATTTCTACTAACCAAAAAAAAACCTATACACTAAAAATATAAACCCACTAATACAATAACCATATACAAAATTTTCCCACTTTTACTAAAAATATAACTTAATACAACATAAAAAACAACTAACAATAAACCCACTATAATAACCCCCTTAAATACTACAAACAATAAACCCAAAAACTAACTAAACCTACTATTAAATTACCTACTAACTAACCATAACCTACTACAAAATAACTAAATAACCTAACCCCAAAACCCACTAAACTAACTTAAAACCAAAATAAATAAACTAAAATATAACCTAATAATCTAAATATAACCTACCACTTTCCTACTATAAAAATATAACCTACTTAAAATAATAAAATATAAACTCAATTTTCCCCTTCAACAAAAAATAATATAACCCAAATAAAAAACCCCTACCTAACTTAACCACTAAAACCCAAAAAAACCTACTACACAAATTAAACCCACTATACTAACCTATAAACCCAAAACAAAAAATTAAACCTACTAAACTAACTATAAACCTACTATATAACTTTTAAAACCTATAAAACTAACCTAAAACCCACTAAAATAAAATAACCAAAAACCACTAAACTAACTATAAAACCACTATTAACCAACCACATAAACCCAAAAATACAACTAAACCTATAAAACCTATACTCTAACCTATAAAACCCACTACTACAACCTATAACCTACTACAACTAACCTTAAACCCAATTTCAACTAACCTATAACCTACTATTACTAACCTATAAACCCCTACAACTAAACTTAACCTACTAAACTAACTATAAACCCACAATACTAACAATAACCTACTATCTAACCTATAAACCCATATTTCTAACCTAAAACCTACACAAATAACCTTAACCTACTACTACTAACCTATAATACAAACTAACCTTAACCACTATACTAACTATAAACCTTAAACAACCTATAAACCACTACTACTAACCAATAAACCTACTTACTAACCTATACCTACATACTAACCTATAACCTAAAAACTAACATATAACCTACTAAACTAAAATAAAAACCCACTAAACCCAAATATAACCTATAAACAAATTTAAATATACAAATAACCTATAACCTCTATACTAACCCTTAACCTAATCACTAACCTATACCCTAAAACAAAATATAACCTACAAAACTAAACCTATAACCTACTTAAAAAACCTAAAAAACTAAAAAAATAACCTACTATACAAAATATAACCACTACAAATAACCTTTAAACCTACACTACTAACCTAAACCTACAACTAAACCCTATAACCCACTAAACTAACTTAACCAAATACAACGCCCAAACCTACTAATACTCAAATTAACCCTATAACAACAAAAACCTACATACTAACTTAAATATATACTAACCTTAACCTACTACACTAACCTTAACCCAAATACTACTAAACCCATAACCACTAAACAACTATAACCTACTAACAACTATACCCAATATTTAAATATACTACTAAATTAACATAACCTATAACCCAACTAAAACCTACTATTTTCTAAATATAACCTACTAATACAACTATAACCTATACAAAAAACCTAAAACCTCCCCATAAATAAAACCACCACAAAAAACTTTAAACCATAACCAAAATTAACCTTAAAACTAAAAAAACCACTAATACTAACCTATAACCTATCAACAAACTTTAAAAACCCACTAATACTAACCTATAAACCCACTACAAAAAACCTAACCTACTACTAACTATAACCTACTATCTAACCTAGACCACTAACTAACCAATAACCTATACAAATAACATATAACCCTACTAAAAACCCAACATATAACCTACTAATCCCCAACATATAACCTCTAAACTAACTAAAACCTACTAATCTAACTATAAACCCATTTCAAAAACCTATAACCCACTAACTAACCTATAAACCCTAACTAACCCATACCATACAAAACTATAACCTACTACACTAACCCTTACTATACACTAACCTATACCTACTATCTAACCTTTAACCCCCACTAACTAACCTATACCTACTACAATATATAACCTATACCTACATTAACCTAAAAAAACCCCAAACCTTAACTACTACTAACCTAACTACTATACTAACCTAAACCTACTATACTAACCTATACCCCACTACAACAAAAATAACCTATCAACTAACAAAAAACCCAAACTAACTATAATACTAAAAAACCTATACCTACAAATCAAATATAACCCTAATAACTATAAACCAAACCTTAACCTATCTACTCCTATACCCTATTCTAACTATAAAACTACTATTTCTAACCCTATACCTATAATACCAAAACATATAAAACCCAAACCCCCTTCTCTTAAACCTATAAAATAAAATTAACCTATAAACTAAATTCCTATAAACCTATGACCCACTACTACAACCTATAACTTAATATAACCTATAAAACCCATCACTAACCCCTACCTCTAACCCAACCATAACCTATTTACAAACCCATACTTAACCAAACCCAAACAACTAACTATCCTACAAATAAATCCCCAACCTAAAATTAAACCCCTTAAAAAACTAAAAAATAACCCTAATATTTTCTAACTATACTATAAACTAACTATAACCTAATACTAATTTAACCTCTTACTAATATAAACCCACTACAACAATATAACCCACTAAACTAACCTATAAAATACTACTACTAACCTATAAACCATACAACTAACATAAACCTACTACCTAACCATAACCTCTATCTAACCTATAACCTACTAAACCCAACTATAATACTAAATAACCTATTTAAACCCATAAACTAACCTATAACCTACTAATCTAACATATAAAAAACCCTACCTAAAAAAACCCACTCAAAACCCTATAACCAAAAACTAAAATAAAAACTAATCTTTCCAAACATATAACCTACTATTTTTACTAAACAATCGTAATAAACTACATATAACCTTTTACTATAACCTTAAAACCACCACTAAACCTATAATACACAACTAACAATATAAATACTTCCTAAATTACCTAAATTTTAAAATTACACTAATAAAAAAATCTACAACTTTAAAACTAAAATTTTTAAATAAAAATTTCTTAACAAAAAAAAATTAACCATGAAAAATAATAGGCATGGATTTAAATTTGAAGTATTATCTATGGTTTATAAATTAAAGTAATGAAAAAGAGAAAAAATACAGTGCATTCATAGCAACAAAAAAAGATCACAGTGTTTTACAGCTATATATAATGATGTATTTCCACCGAACATTAGAGATATACATTAGAATTATTATAAAATACATGCATATTTAAAAACTTGTTTTTAAATTTTTTATACTTATCCATTTATGTCCAAATCGATTAATAATGTTTTTAAACTTTTTATTTTATTATTTTGTTTAGTTTTAAAATAATGTGATGATGCCGTAAACTAAAAAAAATATATAAATTGTGGAATAATTGCATTTATTTTATATTAACTTTTATGTTGCTTTTCTACCAGAAAATTACTGTTATATGCATACTTTATTTCTTTATTTTTCATTTTCACTATGGATAGAATTAATTTAAACAGTCATACATTACATGCTGTTAAATTCATCAATCTTTCCATCACACGCAATTTTTTTTAATACATGGGGTTTGCTAGGGTTATTTTCCACTTTACCGGGGGAAACGGATAACTGAATGTTTTATTCATATTCATTTTAAATTTCTAAGGATGTGAAGTCTCCTTCACCCACAACACAGTTACTCCAATAATACATGTATCGCACACCACTCTCCATGATACTTACTGTGCCAATATGAAGTTTGTTTATACTTAATTATTATTTAGAAAATTACTATGCTCAAAATAACAAACATGCTCACAACGTTGGAGAACGTAAAATGTAATGATATATTTGTGTGTTTTATTAACTAAATGATTTGTGTTAGAGAGTGTAAATCCTGCCAAAAGCATTTTATATACCACAAAACACGTGTACTAAAGGTTAAGTAATGTTTGTGTTATAGTTAATATAAATTATAAAAAAGTATTACATTTTTAAATGGCTAAGGTTTGCTATTAAAATGTAATAATTCTTAATATACGTATATGGGCGTTCAGTGGTAGGGATCCACACTCGCCATACATGCGCAGTGGTAAGAACCCATCCACCTACTCATACATATACAGTTAAATTAAAAAATCCCTATCATATATTTTAATTTTCAACACAGAGAGTGCGGGTAAAATAACAATATAGTATCTTAAATATATATATATATATACACTATGTGTGTATATATATATATATATATATATATATATATATATATATATATATATATCTTAAATATATATATATATATATATATATATATATATATATATATATGTGTGTGTGTGTGTGTGTGTGTGTGTGTGTGGGGCTATAATCTTATGTACACTAAAATATAGTTTAATTTATTCATTACGTCAATTCACCGTACTGTGATATTCACATTTTACATTTTTGTAATTGCATTCATATTATACATATTATTTTTACATATGCAGAAAGAATTAATAGCCTTAAATTTTCTATTAAGGTACTAACTAGACATCATGAAAAGTAAAACATGAGACAAGAAATTAATAATATATGATATAATATAAAATGACTCCAAACTAGTTTGAATTAATATTTACAAGCTGCAGTTAACTACAGTTTGCTATAAAATGTGGTATTTAATTATCCAAAGTAATAAAATATCAACAATAAATGTACATTGAAGTAGTAAAATCTTCCTGGGAGCGGTTAGCTACACAGCAGAGGTTAGCTCATGTAATGTTTTATGTGTTGGTTTCTAGCTTGCAGTGTTGCTGCTTTCACCTCTAGTTACTTGACCTCATTAAACTAAAGCTGTATCTTAAATGATGACTTAAGAAGTTTGAATATACATATAATAAGGTTATTTTTGTGTCAGTATGTGGTATAGTAAACGATTGTTATAAATCACAACAACGTGTAAACACAGTTAAATGCAATTTCTGCATGTAAAAGGACCCGATAACCAGAAATATGTGGGTATTTAATATCTATAAAAATATTTACTGTGACAATTTGTAACTCTCCGACATCCATATTGGGCAAATCGATTCTTTTGCAGTCATCGGAAGTTTGATAGAACATTTTAATTAAATACATTCTTTAAAGTAATTATGTTTCATATTGAACATTTGTTTATTCTTAGCTCTAAACAAACAATTTTCTCATAAAAAACAGTTTATTATTTGTAAACATGTCTATTTAGTCTTAGTATAATACAAAGTATCTTTCGTTTATGAAGATTATACATTTAACCACTATGCCTATATAAATTAATATTTTCTAAAAACTATAATGTCAGAAGTAACCACTTTTGATTTTCCTAAAATTGCTAGTTGACCCTACAAAAGTCAGTAAATCCGTATTAATGTTGAAACAAGCCAATTTATTCAGCTACTTCAATGAAACCTCGTCAACATTTCAAGCTATTTGCATAACTCTCAATTTACAGAAACATTTACATATATCACAATTTATATTACATTACAGTGTGTTTAGTTACACTACTATTCCAATAATGGTACTAAATCTTCCTTATTTTATAATAACACTAGCAGAAAGTACCCGTGCTTCGCTACGGATTATGATTAAGGAACACTTACATTAGGACCTATGTACGGGTTGTGTATTTTCGCCGAGGAACGAAATAATTAATTGTTAGTAACTCGAGTACATCTGCCCGTTGGTTTACCAGAATTAAAATTGAGAAAATGAGTCTGGCGTATCCAGTCTCGCCACGGGGAGGCCGGCAGGTAGAGACCATATTTACAACTTATTAAAAAAAAAAAAAAAAAAATATATATATATATATATATAACATTTAAT
>JAQJVL010000025.1:2126800-2214300 GCA_035578905.1 Stictocephala bisonia
CCACCCGTCAAGTCCTAAATATCAAGTAATGCAACTGGTTGACCAACGGTGAGTTATTTGTGCCCAGGAGTAAAACCGATAATAAAGCCCCTTGTGAGAATGTAATTAACCGCAATAATTAAACTGCAGATTGGGTTTATATTTCATGTTGTATATTCCATATCTCTGGTATATGCGCAAATTAAATTATACTGTTACGTATTGTGTTTTTAATAAACTTATGTTTTTCTGTAATTTAATCCATTTAACCTAAATAACTTTATGTGCTGTTGTATGTTATACTTTTTAAATTAATAATGTTGATATCAGTTAATTATTTGTTTGCAGTATGATGACAATTTATTTTATATTTAAATAATATGATGAAAACATTTATCAGGGTAGAATTACAATTTAATATATAAATCATTAATATGAACATAAAACTATGCATAATTTTAAAATAAATAATTGAAAATTAGTTATATATTTCACAAAACTGAATTTTATTTTGTTGTATATTAAAAATGTAATCTTGGTAATATAAAATATATTAAAAAAAGTATTTTTTCGAAATGTTATGTGTTATTATATCATCATAGACCTATTAAAAATCTATTTATTAAGTTGTTTTAAAGATTGCACGATATGGATTATTTCATAATTGGTTATTTTAAAAACTCACCCTTCATAAATTTACATACTTTTTTCAATTAATGATAATTATATTTCGCATCTCAGTGCATATATTGAATATTCATTACAGACTCTATGCAATAATTTTATATCCATTCCACTTTGATTTCATATTGTAAAAGATTATCTGCCATATTTATACAACTACTATGATCATTGGAAATGTAAAAATGTTTAAAATTGTCAGTATTTTTCCCGTGGCTGTTGTGGCAGTCAGATAAACTATCCCGTGGCTGTTGTGGCAGTCAGATAAACTACCCCGTGGCTGTTGTGGCAGTCAGATAAACTACCCCGTGGCTGTTGTGGCAGCCTTTATTACCTTGTCGAAACTATTGAAAAAGTCATATGCAATGTATTGTTTGTTGTAATTTATAAAACTTGTTTTTTTATGTTTAGGTGAAACTGCAATAATAAATAACTGGTTTTTAGAACAAGTTATAACAACTTTTTTAACTGATAACATTTTAAGAATATTGTAATTAGTCTGCAAGAAATTAGAATTTTATAATACTTAAAAGCATAGATTCAATCAAAGTATGTTAAATTTTAGTAATAATCCTATATGAGATTTTTAGAGTTTCTTCTACAAGTTATTGTATTTCGTTGGATTGTAGGAGTGTGAGGGTCAGAAAGGGCCCTCTAAAAATGGAGGGAATAATGCAGTCATGCTAATTTTTAATCATTAATGAATATAAAATTAGAATACACTTGCGAGTCAGGTTGGGTATGATGGTTTGTACTAATCTTTAGTTTAGTACCTCAATAGGACTCACCAATGCCCTTTCCCCCTCACTTTCCCACAGTGCTCAAATACGTTGTCAAAATACAAATAAATATAGTAGATATCGTATTGCTACAATACATTTGTCTTGTCTGTTGTAACACAATAGCATTTTACTTTGTTGTACTTTAAAAATATAATCTTGTTAATATAATATATGTGTTAAAGGGTAATTTTTCAAAATATTATGTTCTTTTAAATATTCTTGGACCTATGAAAACCCAATTTATTGAACTATTTTGAAGAATGCTTGACATTCTTAAGTAGGAATAGGTTTATTATAATTGAAGTATAGTCTGTTTTATAGTTTAGATTAAAATATTCCAAAATCAATATTTTATTTTTCCCTAAACGTTCTTATACTGCAATATATTACAAAGGGTGAATGTATGAGTATATTATATGTAAATTAAAATGAATACAAAGAACGCTAAATTATAGAATTTTAAGTGCAAAAACTTGTTTATTCGTGTTATCATACTATCTTTTATCTCTGCTGTGACAATTAAATTGTTCTATACAAGACATATTTGTTTATTGTTGTTTAAAATTGCACGTTTTGTCTGCAGCAGTTTTGTTAGCAACGTGTTATATGTTAAAAAATGCGCGCTTATGTTTGAATAATATCCAAAATTGTCAGTTAAATTATAAACTATATAATGTAATGTCGCTTGGCTTTATATTATGCAGTTTATTTCTCTATTGTAAATAATAAATAGTATAATAATACTATCTTAAATCGCAGGCTTTAGTGGCTGGTGTTATTACTAAACACTAAACCTTTCGGTAACGACCACGTCAAGATGTTGGTTACAATATTTACATCACACAACGTTTGTCCATGCTGTGATAAGGCATCCTCCCTCTGAGACTCTGATACGGTGAGAGCACGTGATCATCACCGGAAGTTTTTTTTTTAGTAGTATATGAATATTATCTAAATAAATTTAACTTAGTTTTTGAATAACATTGTTAATAGAAAAAAATAATTAGAGACCAATGCATTCAAATGTTTTAAAATAAACTCATCCTTGCCTCAAGGGAAGGTGCAAAGGTGAGAGAGTCGCCTCAAAATTACAAATAAATGAAACTGCTCGTTAATTCTAGTGTCTGTGTTACAAAAGAAAATACGTTAAATGAACAACCCTGTATCCGTACGTAGCAATAGATCTACTACACAATAAACGGGTGTAGATTATTGAGTTAATATGGGGATTTTAATATGATTACCATACTTATAATAATACGATTTTAAAAATGTATCATTTCAGTACAGTACGTTTGGAAATGGTTCACCAATAATATACCTCATTCAACTTATACTTCCACAGTCTCGGATCACTAATTGAATTTCAATTTATTTAAATTCAGAGTCAAACTACAGTTTCAAGTTAAATATTCCACACAGCATAATTGTAATTATTTAATTATGGTTGTTATGTACTTTAATTTCACGCTCCATAGATGTAAAATAGATTACCAATATTAATATATATATATATGTGTGTGTGTGTGTGTGTGTGTGTGTGTGTGTGTGTGTGTGTGTGTGTGTGTGTGTGTGTGTGTGTGTGTGTGTGTGTGTGTGTGTGTGTGTGTGTGTGTGTGTGTGTGTGTGTGTGTGTGTGTGTGTGTGTGTGTGTGTGTGTGTGTGTGTGTGTGTGTGTGTGTGTGTGTGTGTGTGTGTGTGTGTGTGTGTGTGTGTATGTATATAATATTCTTAGCCTAAAATGTATAATGAAGCAGTTTTATATACTTTTGTTTGTGTTTTAAATTATTTATATGAATTGTCTTAATAATTACTTATAATATTCATGTATTTATGAGCTCTTAAGTGAAAAAATGTCCATAATTAGTATCGACAAAAATATCAATTATTCAACAAAACTGTTCTTTAAGCCAACATAACTGTCACTCATACCAGTAAAATGAATGAAGCCTTTGTAAAATTATAGGCTGTTTGAAAATATTTATGAGGGAGTTGGTAAATTGACTTAGTAGAGTGGATTGCAACAGTACATTTATGTGTATTTTCTGGTTAGCCTCTGATATCAGTTATTCAGAACTTGCCAAGTCATGGACTTGGGTATAGTAAGAACTTGGAAGCGGTCGTGCAAGATGAGCTTTGGGAGCGCTTACCTGGCAGTTCGGTAAAACCCATCAAAGCTTACTAATATTCATTGTTATCGAACTCTAAAATGTTATAATAGAGGAACTTCTGTAGTTAATATTAAAAATAAAGATATATTACAAAATAAATGTTATTGTTATAGACAGAATAATATTTATATATAGCGCACAACATACTCAAAAGTATGCTATAATAGACGTACGCTAAGATACTCTTTCAAGTACGGTGTTAAATTAAACTGCTATGTAGTTTCCAAATATACAATAATTAAATTGAATGCTTCGTATATTTAAAATGTTTTATAGAATACATATATTTAATTATTATTAAAATCTAAGATCATTGTACTTATTTATTGATTATCTCTTACACATGCCTTTATAACTTTCGAGTATGTGGTTAGGAAGCTCAATTGATTAAAACTGTCCAGTACATACTTCTCATACATATTTAGCTAATCCTCAGTTCCAAGTAGGGCAACGATGAAAGGTATCGATGTAAAATATGTTTAAGAGCAAAACAAATGTAACAACCAATCTAAATAAGTGAAGTTATATTAGAGTATGATTGATACTATGAACCTATCCACAAACATAAATGATTGATACTATGAACCCATCCATAAACATGAATGATTGATACTATGAACCCATCCATAAACATGAATTATTGATACTATAAACCCATCTATAAACATGAATGATTGATACTATGAACCTATCCATAAATATGAATTATTAATACTATGAACCCATCCATAAACATGAATGATTGATACTATGAACCCATCCATAAACATGAATTATTAATACTATGAACCATCCATTAACATGAATGATTGATACTATGAACCCATCCACAAACATGAATGATTGATACTGTGAACCCATCCATAAACATGAATGATTGATACTGTAAATCCATCCATAAACATGAATGATTGATACTATGAACCCATCCATAAACATGAATTATTGATACTATGAACACATTCATAAATATGAATGATTGATACTATGAACCCATCCATAAACATGAATGATTTATACTATGAACCCATCCATAAACATGAATTATTGATACTATAAACCCATCTATAAACATGAATGATTGATACTATGAACCTATCCATAAATATGAATTATTAATACTATGAACCCATCCATAAACATGAATGATTGAAACTATGAACCCATCCATAAACATGAATGATTGATACTATGAACCCATCCATAAACATGAATTATTAATACTATGAACCATCCTTTAACATGAATGATTGATACTATGAACCCATCCACAAACATGAATGATTGATACTGTGAACCCATCTATAAACATGAATGATTGATACTGTAAATCCATCCATAAACATGAATGATTGATACTATGAACCCATCCATAAACATGAATGATTGATACTATGAACACATTCATAAATATGAATGATTGATACTATGAACCCATCCATAAACATGAATGATTTATACTATGAACCACCCATAAACATGAATTATTTATACAATGACCCCATCCATAAACATGAATGATTGATACTATAAACCCATCTATAAACATGAATGATTGATACTATGAACCCATCCATAAACATGAATGATTGATACTATGAACCCATTCATAAACATGAATGATTGATACTATGAATCCATCCATAAACATGAATGATTGATACTATGAACCCATTCATAAAACATGAATGATTGATACTATGAACCCATCCATAAACATGAATGATTGATACCATGAACACATTCATAAATATGAATGATTGTTACTATGAACCCATCCATAAACATGAATGATTGATACTATGAACTCATCCATAAACATGAATTATTATACTATGAACCACCCATAAACATGAATTATTTATACAATGAACCCAATGAACCCATCCATAAACATGAATGATTGATACTATGAACCCATTCATAAACATGAATGATTGATACTATGAATCCATCCATAAACATGAATGATTGATACTATGAACCCATTCATAAAACATGAATGATTGATACTATGAACCCATCCATAAACATGAATGATTGATACCATGAACACATTCATAAATATGAATGATTGTTACTATGAACCCATCCATAAACATGAATGATTGATACTATGAACTCATCCATAAACATGAATTATTATACTATGAACCACCCATAAACATGAATTATTTATACAATGAACCCAATGAACCCATCCATAAACATGAATGATTGATACTATAAACCCATCTATAAACATGAATGATTGATACTATGAACCCATCCATAAACATGAATGATTGATAATATGAACCCATTCATAAACAAGAATGATTGATAATATAAACCCATCTATAAACATGAATGATTGATACTATAAACCCATCCATAAACATGAATGATTGATACTATGAACACATTCATAAATATGAATGATTGATACTATGAACCCATCTATAAACATGAATGATTTATACTATGAACCCATCTGTAAACATGAATGATTGATATTATGAACCCATCCATAAACATCAATGATTGATACTATAAACCCATCCATAAACGTGAATGATTGATACTATAAACCCATCTATAAACATGAATGATTGATACTATGAACCCATCCATATACATGAATGATTGATACTATGAACCCATTCATAAACATGAATCTTGTTGAGATGAAACAACAACAACTTGTTTAATTATTTATGATGTATGATGTGTTTGCTCCAGTGGCCTAGAAATGTTACTTAGTAGATAGCTATAAGGAAACTTTGTAAAACATTTCATTCAATTGAAATTGTTAAGAATGATTGAGTAATGCTACTCAATTATAATAAAAATTACTTTCACTTTTAAAAAAATTATCAAAATATGAACATTCAACTAACGATTCAGAATATTTCATGTTTTCACACTAAATATAAAATAAATATGGCCATATTGTCAACAAATTATGTATCTATTACTATTTTAAAAATGCAAAAAAAAAAAAAAACATGGATTATATGTGGCATATTATTTTAATTAAAATATCTGAAGGCTGATGAAGTTTAACTAAACATGAAATTACAAAGTCATTAAGAGGTTCATAACTACACAAATAAGACGGTTATAACAAATACGTATGTATTATTGTAGAATAATAAGTGTAAACATAGCATTTTATTTGAGAGAGTATCTCTCTGTACTTCTGAAGGACTAACAGGATCACTACGTACTGATCAACTTGCACTTAACACTTTGGTGTTCTTGGTCATACATTCAACTAAAACCATATAATACAAGCATTAATCAAACTTTCTAACTAACTGTAAATGTCAATTATAAAAATATAATAGTATAAAAATACTTTTCAATAAAATCTAGAATAATTTTCTTAATTATATAAGAGCATGTAATATGAATGTTACATGAAATGTTATATGAAATAATTACAAATTTCATATGAATTTTTAATTACTCTCTGGAGTTAAACATCTTGAATATGACTTCTGAAAAAATTCTTTAACCTTTTTCCCTTTCAAATAAATTATTTTCTTGTTGTCATACATACTCTTGAAAAAATATGTATTATTCTAACGTTTTCAAGTAAAACGTAATTTTTAAGAATCTTTCTGAGAAA
The DNA here is from genome assembly GCA_035578905.1 of Stictocephala bisonia. Classification (NCBI taxonomy): domain Eukaryota; kingdom Metazoa; phylum Arthropoda; class Insecta; order Hemiptera; family Membracidae; genus Stictocephala; species Stictocephala bisonia. The sequence continues at coordinate 2,134,027 of JAQJVL010000025.1, forward strand.
ATATATTACTGGTATTAACGATATTATATTTAATTATCCATTTTAATATATCATAGTGTATCATGCCCATTTCCTCAAATCTGCCTCTTAACGACTCAAAAATACTTTAGCGAGTGAATAATGTAAAGTACTTATTAGTTTTTAAAATGCATGGGTAACTCAAATTCAAATGTATGCCCTTTCAGCAAAGGAATGGCATATTTAGTGATCCACCCACATCAATAGATTCTATTTAAATGATGAAAAACTCTCCAACTCACAGTAGTTTGTTCTTAATGACACAGCCACTCGTCCATAAACTATATAATCGATAGCTCAACCGACTAATGACACAGCAAGTGGTTTACCACACGTTCGCCAACTCACAGACGTTTTCTATGAAGAAGGAAACTCTCCGAACAAACAAACAAACAATCGGACTTGGTTTTCCTGATATTTAAGTAAGTTTCATAAATAACAATATAATTAAGTGGTATTTGAAGAAATTTTACGATAATTTTGTTGTAATTACAGATTTTATAGTAATAATGTAACACTAGGTTTATAGTAATGAAATGGTATATTAATATTGTTTGTACAAATATCTGAAATATTCTTATTAATATTGTTAAATAAGTGGGATTTTCAACAACAACAAATTAGATGAGGGAGACAAAGGTAGTTGGACATTTGCCATCATTACATGAAAATTACCAATCACGACGTTTGGTTAATTATCTTTTCTTTGTTTTACCATGTAATAGGTAACAATACAATTGTCCATTCTATAGTTTTTGCTTTTTTTTTAGCCAAGTACGTAGAAATTACATAATCATTCATATTTTACAGTAACGTGAGTATGACATTTTCAGATCAGGCTTGCCTTGCTTTGACAGTAGGAAATATGGAAGCACTAATAATCACTCCTTAACTATAATTTGGATTTTTTAAAAATATTCTTTGTTTTATAGCCACAAATATAATATGAAAATATTATAATGTCTAATTACACTAATATATACAACAATTTTATTTAGCAAAGCACTAGCTTTGTATTTACTATTTTTCTCTAAATTATTGTATATATAGTAATATAGTTATTCAAGTCGTATATTGTTGAACTAATTATCTTATAAAATTAAGCACACATTTCCATTTATCAGTTTGTTGTGAAACGAGTGATTGGTCTAACAATATCCAAGTGTACATGTGTAGTAAATTTGATACAGCCCAGTGGTAATTGTTTGTCCAAAATATTTTACACTAAAGATTTTGTTTTTTACACGTTGATTATATAAGACTAGTCTCAAAGATGCTTATCCTACATAGTTGTACATTATTTGTTATATCTGGTGTATAATTTAAAATATTTGTTTAAGGGTCGATAAAATAACAATCACAATTTCTATTTCTAAACCTGTATTTTCGGTATAAATAAACAATGTAAATAATAAATATGATATTTTGACTCAATCTCTATGAACTAAAAACAATGAAGCAAGGCAATATGTAAACTAATATTGCTAAAATACTTATAAACTATATTAGCGATGGAAACTATTTGCTATATCCTAAAGCACACTCTAGCGTTAAGTATTTGAAGAATGAAAGGAATTCAATTATATACTGTTACACTTCAACTTTAGACGTTCTCTCAAGCGGAATATTGTTATTGTTTAACCCACTCACGCTTACTATAGTAAAAGCTGATTTAAAAAAGTTTGTATATATCTAAAATGTACATAAGAATATAGGCAACAATATATTTTAACAAATAATTAGGTTAACGTACCTTTGTCGTCTTCAGCTAGAAAATCCTATTTATTGGATTACCGGTTTCAGAGTAAGAACTCCACATCCATTCATTGTTCACATCCATTGTACGTTGTCAAAACAGTCACATTAAAAACATAATACAAAAATTACATATTTACAAAAATAAAAATAATAAAACACATGATAACATTGCCGGTTGGTATATGATGGTTAGATCCGGATTGAGCGTGCAGCTGGAACGATTTTATCCAATGGTTACTTGACTTTGAACAATTTTATTTCTATCTGGCCGTCTGTCTTCTTTCATCGGTTGATTCAAATTTGTAATCTGATCAAATAAAATATTTGTAGAGAATTTTAATTTTTCATTAAGCACAGTAGTTGGGTTGCTCTTTATGGCTTTATATATTTCATAATATTCAAGAGTATTCATTGTCGCACCTTTATTACATTTATGGAGAATATCTAGGTTGGTGTCAATGTCCTTAATAATTTTATTATTTTTGTTAACTAAATGTTCAGCAAAAAGAGATGTTTGAGGCTTATTAACGTTCCTGGGTAGGTGTTCATTAAAAACGCTTTATATTGACCCACCCGCCCGCCCATACATTAACAGTGGCTTTGACCCACCCGTCCACTCATGCACGTACACTGGTATTGATCCAGCCACCCGCCCATACACGTACAGTGGTATTGACCCACCCGCCCGCTCATACTGTACGTGTATGTGTGGGTGAGTGGGCCACTGAACGTGTATAGGTGTGTGGGTGGGTGTAGGTTTGATACTACTGTATGTGTATTACTATACGTTTGGTTATCTTGTAATAGTGTAGTGCTACCTTGACAAGACATGTAATATATAATATCTATATAGCCGCACGTGTAACTCACTCACTCACTCACGTATACAAATTCTAACCCACTTCCAGATGAGATAGAAACTTGAAATTTGGCACACTTGTAGCTTTTGCCGAGAAACCGACGGGAAAATTCCGAAAATTAAAAATTTTTAATTTTAACCCTCCAAAAAAATCAAAATGGCGGACGGGAATTTTGAATTGTGTGCAGAGTTTTACTAACGGCTTTTGTGGGCAAACCGTTGGTTGTAGAACAAATCTGACAGCATATTCCACATTTGTAATTGAATTTCCTACAATTTTGGTCATATAAAATGTTTTTGTATTTTTGATAATAACTACGCAAAAAATCATTAATTTTCAAATTTCGTTCAAAAAATGTTATTTTTGTTTTGTTTTTCGTATTTTACTGCATTATAACGATAATTTAAGAACTTAAACCCCTACACACTACTTAATTATACTGATTTGTTATCAAAACTACTATTAAATTCGATTTTGCACTGTCCATAACCTAGAAAAAAATCCAAAATAGCTGACGTGAAAACGTTTATCTTTTTGCAGAGTTGAAGTTTTTGTTTTGCTGAAACTTTAATTTTTAGTTTACTTAACACCAAATGATATATTCAAATTGACAATAAAAGTTTGCACAAAAAGTGTCTTGTATGTTTTTGTGCTATATACAATAGTTTCCTCAGAAAAAGTCGGTAAACTTGAGTTCTTTCGAAAACACGTGAGTTTTTTGGAATAGTTCCTCCCATTTAAGCATGATTTAAAGGAGCTAAAAACTTAAAACCCTACACGTTATTTACGTATAGAACTTTGCTATCAAACTGCTATAAACTTTGATTTTTCACTTTTTATAACCTAAAAAAAATTTCAAAATGGCTTACGTGAAATTGCTGTACTGTTTGCAGACTTGAAGTTTTTGTTTTACTGAAGCTGTAACATTTAGTTTAGATAGCGTCTAATGAACTTTTCAACTGAAAAATTAGATGCTGTACAAAAAATGTAATGTACATACAAAAATCGATGTACCACAAAAGGTACATACTATAGTTTCGTTGCAAAAAGTCAGTAAAGTTAAGTTTTGTCGAAAACAAGTGATTTTTTTGGAAGAGATCATCCTATTTAATCATGATTAAAAGAAGCCAGAAACCTACAAACTTACATACTATTTACCCTCACATTTCTTGTTACTAAAATGTTATACAATTAATTGTACTTTGTACTTTTCATAACCAAAAAAATTCATAATGACTAACGAAAATACGCTCACCTATTTGCACAGTTGAGATTTTTGTTTTACAGAATCTGTATAATTAGTTGGATAACACCTAATGAAATATTCAAACCAACAATTCAATTCTGTACGAAATGTGTCATAAACTTTTTGTGGTATGTTCAATCGTTTCCTCACAAAAATTTTAGAAATTTGAATTTGTGCCTCCGTTATCAACTTAGATAGTATCCAATAAAAAACTAAGGTAATTTCTTATGATCATCTTAGATAGAACCCCCCCCCCCGCCCAGATCATATTGGAAGCCCCCTGTGATCAACAGATAATCACCCGTTATCATCTAAAATGGCTGACGGGAATATTGAATTGCTGACAGTATACTTCAGATTTGTAATTAAATTTCCTACAATTTTGTTAAGAAGTAACTTTTTGGTATTTCTGATATTAACTAGGCAAAAATCATCAAATTTCACTTTTCGTTTTAAAAATTCTATTTTTGTTAGGTTTTCGTATTTTATTGCTGTATTACGATAATTTAAGAACCTAAAACCCGTACACACTATTAAATTTACTACTTTGTTACGAAAACTGCTATAAAATTTTATTTGTAACTTTTCATAACCTAGAAAAAATCAAAATGGTTGACTTGAAAACGCCGACCTGTTTGCAGAGTTGAAGTTTTTTATACTGAAGCTGTAATATTTAGTTTGGACAACATCTAATAGAATATTTAAATTATATACTTAAATGCTTTATATATAATACATTTCCTCACAAAAAGTATGTAAAGTTGAGTTTTGTTAAAAATATGTTACTCACTTATTCACTTACGTATTCAAATTGTGTACAAAACTTTACGGACATTTAAACTATATATAAAAACAGTTTGTATTCATTTTTGTTGCCTAAAGGCCAATCATAGTTTTACGCTGTATTTTCGGAATTTGTTTGTTAGTTTAGGCACCCTCCAGCGGCTGCGATAAACATTTTTAGAACAGTTGGTAGACCGGGCCTTTGTCGATTGAAACGAGTCACTGAAGCGTCTGCGAGAAACGTTTTTAGAACGGTTGGTAGAACGGTCCTCAGTCGATTGAAACAAGTCCCACCAAGGTTATATAAGGATGACGCCGCTTTTCATGCCTCAGTCTGCTGACACCCTACGGCCTCTACACGCTTGAATTACCTTCAGTACTTAACTGTTCAATTGTTTGGCTTTCTGCCCTATTGAAAACTGAATCGTTTTCACTGCATGTTGAGACGAATCTTCTATCATCGCTATTTTTCAACATAAACTCTAGGTTTATTCTGTCGTTTCCTTCATTTAATACGTTTTTATTGTGATTAATAATCAATCACGAATTTCTTCTGATTGTTTTCGAAACTTTATACTATTTTTTTTTCCAATTTCTTCTTCTCCGATTACTTTAATTGTAATTTTACATTTTAACTCTCTACGATGGCTTCTCATCAACATAATTTTTTGTGTGTTGCCGATGGGTCATTTCATAAGGGCAACAATGAACTCTTCACATGGAGTAGAAATGCTCAGTGTGTGGCTAATTCTGCTTGTGCCCTTGCATGGAAGAGTCTTGGTGGACATTTTATGACAACTGCAATTGAAGCAATCCTTATGAGTGGTGATCGCATTTACAAAACACTGCGTAGTGAGAACTGTACTGGTTATGGGCGGTACTTTTTTCCAGAAGAATTACCATCAGTCATTCATGTTTTGAATAAGTCAGTTTCTATGTTACAACTAGAGCACATTTACGATGCACTTTATCCCCTAACGAAAGATGATTGGCATGACACTGTTTCGTCACTTACTGAAAAATTACAAGACATATTGGCTGCAAATCAAAAAGATATCGGATTCCTTTTCACGGGTCAAACAGTTACTGTCTCCTTTTGGAGGTTAAATGAACTGCTGTATCTGTTTGATCCACATCCAGTGAATGAAAAGCGCAATTTTGATTTGTCCAATGATGGTAATAATCTGACTCGCCTATTTCTGTGTGACAGCTACTTTTCACTGGTCAGATTGATGTTGTCGAATGCAGCTCTGGATGGAGTTGCAAAACAGTTCACCATAACTCAGCTGAATTTGGGAAAAACTGCCACACAAGACCTTACTATTGTCTCTGAAGAACCGCGCATTGATGACCCTCCAAACCAATTGTACGAACCAATCTGTACATCTAATGTAGACTCGCAGGAGTCTTATGTCGACGTTAAGTTAAAATTGATGCCTGTGGTAGTGTTATCACCCTTAAAAGAAATGTCTCCTTCGACCAGGCCATTATTTAACAAAATGCCTGGCAGACCTAAAAAGGTTAAGCGAGGATGTCCAAAGAGTTTCTTGACAAGTACTCGACAGGAACAGCTTACAGATGCAAAAAAACGATACAGTAAAAATAAACCTCAGATAAATAGAGGTGGTGTAAGACGTTACACTGACCAGCCCTAAATCAACTGAGAAGCTGTCTGACGTTACACCAAGCAGAATCCCGAGATCAACCGAGAAGCTGTCCGACGTTACATCGAGCAGCATCCCGATATCCACCGAGAAGCTGTCCGACGTTACACCGAGCAGAATCCCGAGATCAACGGAGAAGCTGTTCGGCGTTATAACGATCATAATCCTGGAGCTTCCTGCCAGAGAGTAGAGGCTTTTCGATTGAAGAATCATCCCTCATTTCCCAACATGAGACACGTTCCTGCTCTCCTTGCTCGGAAGATTGGTGAACAAGGCCCGATGGCGTACTGGAGAGACTACGATTTAAATGCCATTAGTTCATTTAAACTCCGTAAAGTATGTCTTTGGGAAGATGAAATTTACAAGTGTTTGTTCTGTCATGCTCGACTGTTTGAGGAAGAGAAAGACAGAAAAAAAGTGGTGCTGTGGTGAAGGAGCATATAATATTCTTAATCTACCTCCTTTGGACGCGCCGTTTTATACTGATCGTCATTTCCTAGAAAGAGCCAGAACATACAACGACCTGTTTTCCTTCTGTGCACTCGAGGTGTCTGGTGGGTACCGTCATCCTAGTGGACTCTCCTTCTTCAAAATCGAAGGAAGAATGTACCACCATGTTTACAATATGGACGCCGCTGGTCAAAGGTTCGCGCTTAGGGGTGGAGACGTTCAGTTTGTCAACCGGTGCCGTATTTACATCGACGATAATGAGGAGCGCAAGAATATTGCCATGGGTAGATCTCTCAATGCCAATTGGATTGAATCTATCAGTTCTTATCTCATTTCTTCAAATCCTTTCATTAATGAATCTCGCCGTTTGAGCAATGAGCCATCTATCAACGCTCACTTACAGTTTGAAATTACAAATAGATCTACCCACGACCCTGTTCTTGGTGATAGGCAAACAGGTGTGGAAGTGCACGCTGTTCTCAGTACTGAGGATTCCGTCAATGATCCCCGGAAGTTGACTGTTTTGAAGAAGGGTTCTGCACGGCCATCTTCTATCGATCTATGGATAGGAAATCATATTTATATAGATATGATTCACATGAATTAGTTACCTCCATGTTTTGTATACAATGTATAGAAACCATGATTTTTTAAAATAAATTTTGTATACAATAAATTTTGTATACAATAATGTTATAATAAAAAATAATAACTGAGCACCCTTAAACAGTTGTTTATTAAATTAACACGACCGGTTTCAGCATTTATGCCATCTTCATAGGTGTTATGCGTTTACAAAACAAATAAAATTAAATAAATAATTATCTTAAAGGAAACATATGTTAAATTAGTAAATATTTTTGATTTGGTGGTTAGTTGTCATTGTGTGTGTTGTTTCTTATATGTATAATTGTTTGGAATATTGTATATTCGAATATTGTATACAATGTATAGAAACCATGATTTTTTTAAAATAAATATTTGTCCTGTTAAATTAATAAATATTTTAACTTTTTATATTCAACTAATTGGCCTGAACCCCAAGGGGGTTTGGGGGCGAAGCCCCCAACGAGCAAAGCGAGTATATATTATAAAGCTCAATGTAGTGACTCACTCACTGACTCAATGACACTAAATATTGAGGCACTTCCCGGCGTCATACCCCATGAAGTGTATACTTGAATTGAAGCTCTTGGTCTGAAACCTCCAGGAAAATTCACAAAAGTTTACTTTTTTCACTCGTAAACAAGATGGCGCCCTTTTTTACCCAAAAACTGCCCCAATGCATTTCTTATGGGATAATCACAAAAAAATCGTTTTTATAACCTTACTTGAGAAAAAACTTGAGTAAACTTGTCAAACCTTCACAGTTCTACATGCTTAACAAACTCGTACAAACAAACTTTATGTATAAATTTCAGCTTAAAAATTTGAGGTAAAGGAGGCCAAAAAACATAAATTTTTGAAAATATAAAATTATTTTATACTAATGTTATCTACTTAAGTGGGATATCAAATTAAATCTCTCTCTTGAATCCAAATATACCATCATATTTTGAAAAGGGAAAAATATAAAGGGTATATCCCAAAAAACAAAAATTTCTTCTAAAACAAAAAAAAAAAAAGTAAATATAAAGTAAAACACCCAAGTGGGGAAGAAACTATTTCTCCTAAATCACATTATAAGATTTTGGAACAGACACCTTTTAAGGGCTCTGCCTCCCTCCCCCCCAAATAAAAATTTGTCTCAAAAACCCAACATTGGGTAATGTTAAACTAATACATCCAACTGAGGTATTAAATTATAGAAATTACTCTCATGATTAATAATATACCGTCATATTTTAGAAAAGGATATATTTATGGGTTCCACTACCCCAAAATCAAAATTCATTGTCATACTGGTTAAAAATCCTGGCGAGGCCGTAGGCCGATTTTGCTCATGAGGCGACATGCCGAGATACACAAATGGGATTGTAGCAGAGTGTCTTGGTGAGGCCGCAGGCTGAACTTTCTCCCGCCGTAGGCAGTTCCACAAAGAGACTTCCCATCCCCAAATAAAAATATGTTCAAATAACCATTTGGTAATGTTAAACTAATACACCCAAATGGGGTATCAAATTTAAGGCATTCTTCCCTTAATTACTAATATACCATCAGATTTTAGAAAAGACTATGTTTATGGGCTTCACTGTCCTAAATACCAAAATTCGTGGTCGTACTGCTCAAAAACCCTGGCGAGACCGTAGACCGAGTTCCACAAAAGGGCTAAAGACAGATATCCCAGGTGAGGCGGCAGGCCGAGCTTACTTCATGAGCGTAGGGAGTGACGGCGTTGGCACGCGAAGCGTGCAGGGTTGTCCCCTAGTATACTCTATGAACAAATAGCAACATAATAAAACAGATTTATTTTGAAAGAAAATTCAATAAAAACAGTCAGCTTACTTACTACATTTTGAAGCCAGTTCAATATTGTAATATAACTTTTCTTACGATGTCACTCCGTTAAACAAAATTAATATTTGTCTATGAATGATAGTTATTAGTTAGTTTTATTCATACAAGTATTGTACATGCATAGTGAGCTGCGAAATTATTTTTTAGTTTTCTTTTAACGTGTGGAAGTATTATCACATGTTTCAAATTAAATCGTTATACACAAAAAATTCACCTCCTAATAAACTTTACTATAAAAATAAACTTTTAGTAAAATATCTTTGAAATAACCTTTTTGGAATTTTAAAAATGTTGCCTATTGTTTTAAGTCCACAAAATAATCGTTCATATTTGCTGCCTTTTAAAAACTAAGTAAAATACCTAGAAAAAAGAGACATAGTATCGTAAAAATACTGAACCATACCAATGAGACTGACTCGTTTGTTTAAATAGACTTTTATTTTCTTCATGGATATTAATTTATACTAAAATATTAATAAGTTCTACTCTCGAAGATACATTTATCTTAAGTCTGGGTATATACACCGGGTCTTTTTACCTCTGCCACCGTCGTGATCTTATAAACTATAAAGCTGACAACAAACTTTAAGTGGGAAACATACCTGTGTTTTTTTAGAGGATTAAAAATATGTAAATAACATTTTTCTAAATAGACACATTTTCCAATATGGCGACTAACTAAATTTTTTTCTACTGGAAATCCCCAATTTTAAGGTGGTTTTGGATAGTAAATATAGTTTAAGTTTTGTTTATAACAGAGTAGTTTTGTTTTTACCCAGCTGTTGACTAGATACATGGAGCTTACGGTTTGTATAGTACTGAACAACTCTTTTATAATTATGTGATCAAATATATAAACTTACAATTAGTACGTTGTGTAGAGAAGAAGACTTATTGGTACAGTTTTCTGTTTCTAACTTTAGCAGTTGTTTTCTGACGGTGACTTTTAAAATACGCCTATTTTTATAACTAGGCTAGTGTACCACTCTTACTATAGTCAGCTGTTGAATCATGCATTGTTGGAACATAAAAAATTACTAACCTATAAACTTTCTGTCTATGAACAATTACAGTTCACTTTTCCACTTATTCTCCATTGCCTAACGTAGTACATTTTATGGTTTTATTGCTTTTAAAATACCTACACCTTAGAAAAAACTTCAACTACATCAAGTTTCTCATTTTTTTTAAACTTCATAGCAGTATAATTCATAAAAAATAATACAATTATTACACACGATTTGATTATTACATACACTAAATTAACGATATAAAATAAAATAAACTATTTAAAATTATAATAAAAGGTTTGTATATATCTGAACACAATTTGGATTTTAAAACAAATTCGCTTTGAAATATTGTCAATCATTACAATAATTGTATAGCATTTTTAAACATCATTTGTACAAAAAACAGGATATAATTTGATAATTTTTATATTAAAAAGCATACGCTTTGTTAATTTATAGAGAGTAATAATTGTCTCTGTAAGAATAAAATAAGCCTGGATTATTTCATCTATCTACTTAACCAAAATATTTTATACAATAACAAAAGTTATTCATACAGGAAATTCAGCTAAAATATGCAGTAGATAGAAAATGGAGGATTATTTTTAATTAAAATGCAGAAACTAATTTAACAACAAATTATGGAGGAAAATGTGGAATTATAGCAGATATTGCAGTAGAAGGGTATTATGAAGTTTTATTGAAATAAAAACAATATTGAAGCATAATACAGTGTTTCTGAAGTGTTTTTGTTCTATTAAAACGTAGTTCAAACAAAATTGATGAACTTTTCAAATAATGTTAATTTTTTCAACTTTCCTTTTCTCAGAATCATATTTTATGTTAGTATTACATTATTGATAAAATTAGTTGGTTGTTGTATTAAGTTTTAAATTTTCTAGATATTGTTTGAAACTAGATCCCCTTACAACATAATGTCTTCAATTTAAATAACTCTCCAACTGTAAAATAACTGACCGTTATGAGTATAAACAATTGCATCTTATATAGATAAAAGTACCCAACCAAAGAAAATAAATTAGTTCTAGCACAGTAAATAATAGGAGTACAATTTCTTAACTCATGCATTAAAACATCGGTAAACTAAGGAAACAAGCTTCATTGTGATATACACAACTATACACTGTAGTATGTAATTACTGCTTGGTAAGGCTGTTACCATACCAATTGTACAGAGTTATCTAGAAATATGCTTTGCCTAAGCAGAAATAAATATCAGTACCAAGTATGATAGTAAACTAAGCCTGCTTACAAGAGCAAAATAATGTATCTAAATTGTGATATATTTTAAATGTTTAACGTTTTAAATAAAAGAGTTTTCCAATTTATGCAGCTGTACCTTTTACTTGCACAATAAAATCAAAGATAAATCAAGGCAAGGTCAATATGTAATAAAATTCCGTGATATTTACTGAGATATCACAGGAAATTCTGCTTACATCGTAGGAAAAGATAAGAATATAGGTCAATAAATATGTAAATAGTATAATAAAAATTTGAATATAATCATTTTTATAATGTATTATATTTAAGAAATGTATTTTAAAATAAAACATTTTAAAATCAATAATATTGTGTATATCAATATTCTTACATCTTTTTACTGTGAAATTGTCTTAAAAGATAAAAAACAAAAGATTTTTAACTTTTTTCAAAGAATATTATCAATGTAAGATAAATGTATCTTCGAGAGTAGAACTTATTAATATTTTAGTATAAATTAATATCCATGAAGAAAATAAAAGTCTATTTAAACAAACGAGTCAGTCTCATTGGTATGGTTCAGTATTTTTACGATACTATGTCTCTTTTTTCTAGGTATTTTACTTAGTTTTTAAAAGGCAGCAAATATGAACGATTATTTTGTGGACTTAAAACAATAGGCAACATTTTTAAAATTCCAAAAAGGTTATTTCAAAGATATTTTACTAAAAGTTTATTTTTATAGTAAAGTTTATTAGGAGGTGAATTTTTTGTGTATAACGATTTAATTTGAAACATGTGATAATACTTCCACACGTTAAAAGAAAACTAAAAAATAATTTCGCAGCTCACTATGCATGTACAATACTTGTATGAATAAAACTAACTAATAACTATCATTCATAGACAAATATTAATTTTGTTTAACGGAGTGACATCGTAAGAAAAGTTATATTACAATATTGAACTGGCTTCAAAATGTAGTAAGTAAGCTGACTGTTTTTATTGAATTTTCTTTCAAAATAAATCTGTTTTATTATGTTGCTATTTGTTCATAGAGTATACTAGGGGACAACCCTGCACGCTTCGCGTGCCAACGCCGTCACTCCCTACGCTCATGAAGTAAGCTCGGCCTGCCGCCTCACCTGGGATATCTGTCTTTAGCCCTTTTGTGGAACTCGGTCTACGGTCTCGCCAGGGTTTTTGAGCAGTACGACCACGAATTTTGGTATTTAGGACAGTGAAGCCCATAAACATAGTCTTTTCTAAAATCTGATGGTATATTAGTAATTAAGGGAAGAATGCCTTAAATTTGATACCCCATTTGGGTGTATTAGTTTAACATTACCAAATGGTTATTTGAACATATTTTTATTTGGGGATGGGAAGTCTCTTTGTGGAACTGCCTACGGCGGGAGAAAGTTCAGCCTGCGGCCTCACCAAGACACTCTGCTACAATCCCATTGGTGTATCTCGGCATGTCGCCTCCTGAGCAAAATCGGCCTACGGCCTCGCCAGGATTCTTAATCAGTATGACAATGAATTTTGATTTTGGGGTAGTGGAACCCATAAATATATCCTTTTCTAAAATATGACGGTATATTATCAATCAGGAGAGTAATGTCTATAATTTAATACCTCAGTTGGATGTATTAGTTGAACATTACCCAATGTTGGGTTTTTGAGACAAATTTTTATTTGGGGGGGAGGGAGGCAGAGCCCTTAAAAGGTGTCTGTTCCAAAATCTTATAATGTGATTTAGGAGAAATAGTTTCATTCCCCACTTGGGTGTTTTACTTTATATTTACTTTTTTTTTGTTTTAGAAGAAATTTTTGTTTTGAGGGATATACCCTTTATATTTTTCCCTTTTCAAAATATGATGGTATATTTGGATTCAAGAGAGATATTTAATTTGATATCCCACTTAAGTACTGCATGTTGCCACCTTTATCAATTGATTAATAATCACTGTGACTGCGGGTGCCATCTGCATGTTGCCATCCTTATCAATTGATTACTATTCACTGTGACTGCGGGTGCCATCTGCATGTTGCTACCCTTATCAATTGATTACTATTCACTGTGACTGCGGGTGCCATCTGCATGTTGCTACCCTTATCAATTGATTAATAATCACTGTGACTGCGGGTGCCATCTGCATGTTGCTACCCTTATCAATTGATTACTATTCACTGTGACTGCGGGTGCCATCTGCATGTTGCTACCCTTATCAATTCATTACTATTCACTGTGACTGCGGGTGCCATCTGCATGTTGCTACCCTTATCAATTCATTACTATTCACTGTGACTGCGGGTGCCATCTGCATGTTGCTACCCTTATCAATTGATTACTATTCACTGTGACTGCGGGTGCCAGCTGCATACTGCCACTTATCAACTGATTATTATTTTATGTGACTGCGAGTGCCAGCTGCATTTTGCCACCTTTATTAATTGATTACATTGTGCTGTAACAACGAGAGCCACTTGAATATATCAACCCTTATCAATTTATTACAATCCAATGTAACAGCGAGAGCCAGCTGAATATTACAGCCTTTATCAATTTATTACTATTTACTATACCTACGAGTGCTTGCTGAATGTTAACCCCCTTTTCAATTGAATGCTATCCGCTGTAACTACCAGAGCGTGTTGCTTGTAATCCCTCTTTTCAATTTATTTACATTAAATATGACTGTAAATGTCTGTTTGTATGTGACTAACTGTATCAATTGATTACTGCTACTGATATAAATTACTAGGCCTTGCTATTAAAATGTATAAAACAAACATTATCATTAAAATATAATATAACTAATCATTCAGGATTTTGTTCCTAAATATGAAGGTATAATTTTACTTAATAAAGTTCACTTAATACCACCATCACGATATATTCTTATCTATATATTTACTAAATCATTTCTGAAGGATAAATATATTCCTAACAGATCTGGACAAAGGAAATGATTTGTGAGGCAGGAGGCGAGGTGAAAGTATTTTTTCAATGACAGTTGCAAATAACCCATGCATATGACAGATACGCTCTCCAACAGAGTTATTCTCACGGCTAAAAGCTACTCGTTTGTCACAATGACATATTGTATTGTGAATACCATTATACTTATATTTAAAACTAAGCTGTGGACAGTCTTCCATGGCTCATTTGTGACATATTTTTCATAAGCTACATAACTGCTTTTAAATAATTTCAAAATCACTTCTTTGTTATTTGTTCACAGTAGTTCCTTAATGTTTGTTACAGTACTATTTAATATTACATGGAAAATAACTTAAATATCAATAACATTTTACAAATGTTAAAGTATTGTATGAACTATTGAGAGCTTACATTTTTAGCGATGCCCCTGGTCTGGTTTAAGCGTCAAAGCTATTGCAGTTCTAAAGCGTAGAATCAATAATTTGTTATCATTAATTAAATAAAGGAAATGTGTTAACCATTGTATTATTGGATAAATTAAGTAAAAGAAATAAATGCATCATTCCATACAAAAATCGAAAAAGTTGAAAAATAATAAAGTGCTTTTAGCACCATGTGCTTTTTACAGCTTAATGTAGAAATAGAACATGTCCTGGGTGTGTTCTCTTTGTACAGTAAATATAATTACCTCTATCAAAATGATTAAAATGAAAATAATAACGAGTGAAGTTTTTGTTAAATGTTATTATAATTGTTGAAATATCTTTGGTGATGTACAAATTATAGTGTTATTTACTCTAAAATTTAACATCTAGCATTTTCACAAATATTGTTTTGTGTGATTATTTTGAATTTAAATTCACATATACTTTATGAGGTAAAGTGACGTATGTTTGTACTCAATATTTTTTTTCAAAAACTAAATATATGTTTATCTCAAGAATATTCACAATGGTAATTTAGTTTACAACCAAGTTAGTATGACAGTTGTTTACATTTTACTCTCATTCTGTTCTATAACATGATTTCTAATAATGTTAGAGGACGCTTTGTTTAAAGTGTAAATGAAGGCATAACAATGTAATGGAGCTGATTTACAGATTAAGGTCATTATAAATTAATCAGAGAACATTAATAATAATATTTATTTTTGTTTTTCACACAGGAGCTATCCAGAGGTTCATTAGATGAATTTCCAGTAGCAATAAGATGGTAAGGCAAGTAATTCAGTGTAATTAGATGTGTTCTAATATCAACTGGTTTTATACTAAATGAGTAATTACATAATTAAGACATTAAAATATGTCTTAATTGCTTGATAATTAAATACATTGGTGCAATTGTCTAATACATTTAATTTCAGTTTGTGGGAATTATTTATTAATTAATTGTTTGCTAAACTTATGTTTTGTACATCCTCCAAACACATTTTACCAGATTTTTTCAGCTATAGCCGTTTTATTCATATATTCATATGCCTGGACACCTGCCTATTTACAACAACACAATTTGGTTTAGAACCAATGCAACAACATTTTCATACACAATATATTCACTTTTTTTTTTTTTTATTAAAAAATGTAAAATCATATATTTATATATTACATATCAGCTTTGTAACCCAGAAAATGAGAGTTTAGTACAATGTAAGTTTAATTACATTTAAAACAGAGAATGCATGTCTAACGAAACCCAGATCTAGCAGTTCAAGTTTGGCCATAAACTTTCTCCTTTCGCTGTTCAGCGTTAAGTGGAAGTTGTTAACCAGTGTTTCGGGGCTGGGAAACCGCACACGCTGTTCTTATTAATGAAAATACCTTATATCTGAAATAAGACACTATGGTTAGCTGTATGTTTACATAATGGTAATTTATTGAACAAGAATATATTGATAAATATTACAATCAAATAGGAGGCCATCATATCATTAAGGATAGCTATGAACATTAGAATGACTCTGATATCTATTATATATAATATCTTTCCCATGTAAACAATATATATATATATATATATATATATATATATCAGTGCATACTTCTTATGAAAGACAATACCCTCCGCTTAACCCTATGATATAAATTATTATGATAATATACACAATGCCATATATGGAGATTGCATTACACTTTTTGTAATATTATAAAAAGTGTTCATTGTACCTCTATCAAATTATTTGATAACCTCCAACAATCAATTAGTTGCCGATCTGAATCCTGTAAAGTTCAAAGCTGAAGAAAAGATTACTAAAACCCAAATTTACAGCTTATGGGAAATTCTTTATCATAAATTATAATTTCATGCTTTCAAACGTTTAATAAAATTTAAGCCTTTTTTGTAGTTATTTAATACATTCCATTGTTTTATTTATGTTATACAAAGTTTTTATTTTAAGTTTATGTATGACATATATATTACATTATAAAGTTAAAGTAAAATTGTTGAATATTTGCGTTATTTTATGGAAATAAATTAGGCTTAGATTTAAAATGTCACAATTATAAGACTCATAGGGTTGCTTGTCATTGATCTGTAAGTTATTTTTTATTAGTATGTTACGGTTTTTAACAAATCTATTATTTGGTTGCTTTTTATTTGATTGATTTTGTTTTGTATCGAATAAATATTATTGCACTCATAACATATCTTTTATGTATAGTTTTAGTATAGTATATTGTTTGTTAGTTTGTTGATATTTTAGTGATACAGTGTATATTGTTATAGAGAGTGGAACTTAGTTCGTATGATTGACGATTCCTATGCAGACTTCAGTGAAATTAGACCCAGGGGATAATTGGAAATGATTGCCGGAAATCTGAAAATTGTTTTAAAGTCTTCATTTATACTTTAAGTAAAGTAATCTGAGTTTGCATCATATGCGAGGGTGAGCCTAATTTTTAGCAGACAAAAACCTATAGTTTTTCAGACCTTTTTCAGTTTTTTGCTAATAATTCCTAAACGATACTTCTAAGTGAATAATTAACCATCAAAGAAACTAAAGATATAATATTCAGCGTCAATTAGTTAAAATAATATGTTATACAACCATTGTATGTGGTTGTAATTATCGACTGAAAAATATCGTTAATATTAATATGTTGCTTAAATTGTACCTCTCTTCGACGTTTATCCGCCTGTAAAGCCCAAATTACAAGTCACTTCAAATACTTTGGGTATAACAGTTGAAGAGAATTCAATTTTGAGCATAAATATTACTAAATCCTTAAAATATGAATAATTAAACTATACTTAGGCCTATACGCCAAATTCCAAAAAAAAAAAAAAAAATCATTATCACTCTTCCAACGATGCAGTTAGCTAATTATTTCACTTAATATATGCATGCATAGTGTGTTTCATCATCATTATTAGTTATAACAGAAAAAATAATTAAGTAATATTGTATTATTTTTCTTTAAAATAAGTTACGTTCTCAACTTATGAACTTTATCAAAAAATATACTAATTTGTTTCTAGTAATGAAATAGATTTTAAACTAAGTTTTGATAATCAAGGATAATCATTTATGGTATAGTAATATATTATTGGGAATAGTTTATGCTATATCTTAAGACATTTGCTATTTCAAAAGTCAGACATTTTTTCAGGGGTTTGCACTTGAATAACGGATAGTATTCTACTTGGAAATATCTAAAAGTAGTACAACTGATACAGACATATAATTATGTTTAGTACATCTTATTTACTAAGTATATGGATAGTTTGACTTACTGTGACGAAGAGCTCCACAAGATTTAACTGGGTACATTGGTGCTCGTATGAAAAACAATGATATCAGATGAGTCATGACATTGCAATCTTCAAATAATGCTCTTCCATCTGACCTATGACCTTGATGATTCTTGCACTCATAGGTCTTTCATTTTGCAATAGTAGGCTACATATATATTTCTATAGCCCATTGAATGAAAGAGTACAAAATGATCACAGTAAAAAGTTGTCTTGTTCCTTATATTATTTTTTGAGTGGAATTAATACAACTTGAAACCATTTGAAATGGTTCTATAATCTTAAACCTCAGCCACCATAATGGTATTTTTACAAATATATCTAATCAACTTTAGGATTAAGAAAATATATAACTCCACCCATTATCAGTTTACAATGTGGTGATATTTCTAGAAAATTTTACAAAAAAGATAAAATGTCTCCATTAATTAGTTATGTATGCATATTCTGCTTATATTGTTTTGAAATAATATTTTTATTAAATTAACTACCCTTGAAAATCACCCCATAAGTAATAAATGTCCTTATATACGATGTTATCTCCTGTAACCTAATCATGTAAGGATAATTGCTGTAACTCCAGAGGGAAAACACAACCGATCATTAATTTTTGACAAGTTGTTGTTTGACTCATTTATTAAACCTGCTAATGAAACATTAATTATAGTCATCATTATTTGTTCGGTGTACAAGGTTTGTTATCACTCTAATATACTAATTTTTGACATTTCCTTTTGTACACTGGACTGTTTTTAATTTTTTAATTGAAGGAGGCTGTCAATGCGCCTACTGTATAACAAACAAACACAACGTTTCGACAAGTCTAAAACGTCTTGTTACCTTTAGGTCTTGTTACCTTTAGGTCTTGTTACCTTTAGGTGTTGTTACCTTTAGGTCTTGTTACCTTTAGGTCTTGTTACCTTTAGGTCTTGTTACCTTTAGGTCTTGTTACCTTTAGGTCTTGTTACCTTTAGGTCTTGTTACCTTTAGGTCTTGTTACCTTTAGGTCTTGTTACCTTTAGGTCTTGTTACCTTTAGGTCTTGTTACCTTTAGGTCTTGTTACCTTTAGGTCTTGTTACCTTTAGGTCTTGTTACCTTTAGGTCTTGTTACCTTTAGGTCTTGTTACCTTTAGGTCTTGTTACCTTTAGGTCTTGTTACCTTTAGGTATTGTTACCTTTAGGTCTTGTTACCTTTAGGTCTTGTTACCTTTAGGTCTTGTTACCTTTAGGTCTTGTTACCTTTAGGTCTTGTTACCTTTAGGTCTTGTTACCTTTAGGTCTTGTTACCTTTAGGTCTTGTTACCTTTAGGTCTTGTTACCTTTAGGTCTTGTTACCTTTAGGTCTTGTTACCTTTAGGTCTTGTTACCTTTAGGTGTTGTTACCTTTAGGTCTTGTTACCTTTAGGTCTTGTTACCTTTAGGTCTTGTTACCTTTAGGTCTTGTTACCTTTAGGTGTTGTTACCTTTAGGTGTTGTTACCTTTAGGTGTTGTTACCTTTAGGTCTTGTTACCTTTAGGTCTTGTTACCTTTAGGTCTTGTTACCTTTAGGTCTTGTTACCTTTAGGTGTTGTTACCTTTAGGTCTTGTTACCTTTAGGTCTTGTTACCTTTAGGTCTTGTTACCTTTAGGTCTTGTTACCTTTACGTCTTGTTACCTTTAGGTCTTGTTACCTTTAGGTCTTGTTACCTTTAGGTCTTGTTACCTTTAGGTCTTGTTACCTTTAGGTCTTGTTACCTTTAGGTCTTGTTACCTTTAGGTGTTGTTACCTTTAGGTCTTGTTACCTTTAGGTCTTGTTACCTTTAGGTCTTGTTACCTTTAGGTCTTGTTACCTTTAGGTCTTGTTACCTTTAGGTCTTGTTACCTTTAGGTGTTGTTACCTTTAGGTCTTGTTACCTTTAGGTGTTGTTACCTTTAGGTCTTGTTACCTTTAGGTCTTGTTACCTTAAGGTCTTGTTACCTTTAGGTCTTGTTACCTTTAGGTGTTGTTACCTTTAGGTCTTGTTACCTTTAGGTCTTGTTACCTTTAGGTCTTGTTACCTTTAGGTCTTGTTACCTTTAGGTGTTGTTACCTTTAGGTCTTCTTACCTTTAGGTCTTGTTACCTTTAGGTCTTGTTACCTTTAGGTCTTGTTACCTTTAGGTCTTGTTACCTTTAGGTCTTGTTACCTTTAGGTCTTGTTACCTTTAGGTCTTGTTACCTTTAGGTCTTGTTACCTTTAGGTCTTGTTACCTTTAGGTCTTGTTACCTTTAGGTCTTGTTACCTTTAGGTCTTGTTACCTTTAGGTCTTGTTACCTTTAGGTCTTGTTACCTTTAGGTCTTGTTACCTTTAGGTCTTGTTACCTTTAGGTCTTGTTACCTTTAGGTCTTGTTACCTTTAGGTCTTGTTACCTTTAGGTCTTGTTACCTTTAGGTCTTGTTACCTTTAGGTCTTGTTACCTTTAGGTCTTGTTACCTTTAGGTCTTGTTACCTTTAGGTCTTGTTACCTTTAGGTCTTGTTACCTTTAGGTCTTGTTACCTTTAGGTGTTGTTACCTTTAGGTCTTGTTACCTTTAGGTCTTGTTACCTTTAGGTCTTGTTACCTTTAGGTCTTGTTACCTTTAGGTGTTGTTACCTTTAGGTGTTGTTACCTTTAGGTCTTGTTACCTTTAGGTCTTGTTACCTTTAGGTCTTGTTACCTTTAGGTCTTGTTACCTTTAGGTCTTGTTACCTTTAGGTCTTGTTACCTTTAGGTCTTGTTACCTTTAGGTGTTGTTACCTTTAGGTGTTGTTACCTTTAGGTCTTGTTACCTTTAGGTCTTGTTACCTTTAGGTCTTGTTACCTTTAGGTGTTGTTACCTTTAGGTCTTGTTACCTTTAGGTCTTGTTACCTTTAGGTCTTGTTACCTTTAGGTGTTTTTACCTTTAGGTGTTGTTACCTTTAGGTCTTGTTACCTTTAGGTCTTGTTACCTTTAGGTCTTGTTACCTTTAGGTGTTGTTACCTTTAGGTGTTGTTACCTTTAGGTCTTGTTACCTTTAGGTCTTGTTACCTTTAGGTCTTGTTACCTTTAGGTCTTGTTACCTTTAGGTCTTGTTACCTTTAGGTCTTGTTACCTTTAGGTCTTGTTACCTTTAGGTGTTGTTACCTTTAGGTGTTGTTACCTTTAGGTCTTGTTACCTTTAGGTCTTGTTACCTTTAGGTCTTGTTACCTTTAGGTCTTGTTACCTTTAGGTGTTGTTACCTTTAGGTCTTGTTACCTTTAGGTCTTGTTACCTTTAGGTCTTGTTACCTTTAGGTGTTGTTACCTTTAGGTCTTGTTACCTTTAGGTCTTGTTACCTTTAGGTGTTGTTACCTTTAGGTCTTGTTACCTTTAGGTCTTGTTACCTTTAGGTCTTGTTACCTTTAGGTCTTGTTACCTTTAGGTCTTGTTACCTTTAGGTCTTGTTACCTTTAGGTGTTGTTACCTTTAGGTCTTGTTACCTTTAGGTCTTGTTACCTTTAGGTCTTGTTACCTTTAGGTCTTGTTACCTTTAGGTCTTGTTACCTTTAGGTCTTGTTACCTTTAGGTCTTGTTACCTTTAGGTCTTGTTACCTTTAGGTCTTGTTACCTTTAGGTCTTGTTACCTTTAGGTGTTGTTACCTTTAGGTCTTGTTACCTTTAGGTCTTGTTACCTTTAGGTGTTGTTACCTTTAGGTCTTGTTACCTTTAGGTCTTGTTACCTTTAGGTATTGTTACCTTTAGGTGTTGTTACCTTTAGGTCTTGTTACCTTTAGGTCTTGTTACCTTTAGGTCTTGTTACCTTTAGGTCTTGTTACCTTTAGGTCTTGTTACCTTTAGGTCTTGTTACCTTTAGGTGTTGTTACCTTTAGGTCTTGTTACCTTTAGGTCTTGTTACCTTTAGGTGTTGTTACCTTTAGGTCTTGTTACCTTTAGGTCTTGTTACCTTTAGGTGTTGTTACCTTTAGGTCTTGTTACCTTTAGGTCTTGTTACCTTTAGGTCTTGTTACCTTTAGGTCTTGTTACCTTTAGGTCTTGTTACCTTTAGGTCTTGTTACCTTTAGGTCTTGTTACCTTTAGGTCTTGTTACCTTTAGGTGTTACTACTTTATCCTTAGTTTCAAATAAAACTAAACATATAGTTCTAGTAAAACAATCTTAATAACTACCATTAATAAATAATCGTTATTAACTAAATATTTATAAAATAAGATCGACTTTAAAATAAAGTCGTATTCTCTCCTACAAACAATTAAAACTATGAAAATAATATAATCCACAAAAATATCAAATATTATCAAAAAGGTTTTCTAAAAAAGTTAATACAGAATCGTAAAAGTTGTATAGAGATAACAAAACATCTTTGTATGACAGACAAAAAGTATATTTCAAATAACAGCATCTAAAAAGAAAAATATAACAGAGTGTGATTCGTAAAAAACGTGGTATACTTGTTTACCCCACAGCATCATAAAAAACAAAAAAGAAAACAAGTTATTATGATATATATTTGTTTCTCCTAATTACTAATTCAACATGAATAGTGGTATACTGAAAATTCAGCTGAAAATAAATTACTATACACATCAATTGATAATGTTAGCTAAGTACAATGACAAATTAAATAGTAACCATTTTAACACAACTTAAATTTGAATATATAAAAGCTAATATAAATAAAAGCAGATTAAAAACACAAAAATAAGATTACCTCTATATATAACGTCATAGATTTATTGAAATTCCAAGTGAGTATATATGTTTGAAAAGGCAATTAAAAAGCAGATAAATGTAATAAATTTAAAAAGCAGATAATTGGCCAGTCAAAACAATAAACTAAACGAACTATAATGATTTAGATAAGCTGAGAATTACACCTGATACAGACAGTGGGGCTGGATGGTTCCGAATTGGAAATTTAAATGGACTTAAAAATCCCAAGAGCCCCACCCTTTACAAATTAAAAAAAGAAAGGAAAGTGGGCAAGGAAAGGGGAGAAAATAAGAAAAAGTAAAATAGAATTCAGACTTTTTGTAAATTCCTCCCCATCCCACTACAAGTTATAAGTTTCAAAAGCGCAGGCCACGCCAAAACAGCATACAACTTTCTGCCGGTCATCACTGATGAAAGAAAAAGGGAAAGGAGGTGGTAAAATGTAGAAGAATGTCGTCTGGTATGAAGCTACGAGTATAAGGGTCGAGTTGCATAGCAGCCCCCACTGGGCCACCATTGCTTCTCAGAAACTCTGACCCTTCTCCAGGGGACTGCCTGGATACCCACCCGGACCTTAAATCTGATAGTTTACTAGCCACGAAAGTAAACGATCATAATAACAACAAAAAAGCAAAATTCATGGAATCTGTGAAACTGCTCGCAATGGCGAAAAACGGAATCACAGACAGTTTCATCGACGAACGAAAAATACTGTACATGATGATAAAACACACACAGATACATAATCACAGCATAACAAACGAAGAGGATAGCGTCTAGCCGGAAACCGTAATTTGCCATAACAGACAACCATCCTAACGTTTTAGGAACACATGATTAGATACACAATCACAGCATAACAAACGAAGAGGGTAGCGTCTAGCCGAAAACCGTAATGTGCCATAACAGACAACCATCCTAACGTTTTAGGAACACATGATCAGATACACAATCACAGCATAACAAACGAAGAGGGTAGCGTCTAGCCAAAAAACGTAATGTGCCATAACAGACAACCATTCTAACGTTTTAGGAACACATGATCAGATACACAATCACAGCATAACAAACGAAGAGGATAGCGTCTAGCCGGAAACCGTAATGTGCCATAACAGACAACCATTCTAACGTTTTAGGAACACATGATCAGATACACAATCACAACATAACAAACGAAGAGGATAGCGTCTAGCCCGAAAACCGTAATGTACCATAACAGACAACCATTCTAACGTTTTAGGAACACATGATCAGATACACAATCACAACATAACAAACGAAGAGGATAGCGTCTAGCCGGAAACCGTAATGTACCATAACAGACAACCATTCTAACGTTTTAGGAACACATGATCAGGTACATGTTAACATAACTGATTATATTCTTATGGAGTGTAGGTTTTCACTATCATCTAATCACTTTTTTTTAATTGTTGATTAATGGAAGTTTAAATTTGGTTGTGTGTATTCCGTTGTTTTCATAGTTTTTAATCGTTTAGCAAGTCTTATTTGACAGGCATGTAGTTGTTTAGGACTCAAAATATTGGCTAATTATATAGTTTGACTGAGATGTTAAGTTGCATTTGAGACTTGACATCTGAGTTTCAATATATAAAACCCATCACCATCAAAATTCAACAAGAAAATTAGTTGAAACATTTCTTAATACGAATTAAAACGAAGAACGTATTGTATTACATTTTGTTTAAATAATATTCTAAAACTGCAGTTTTGATTTGAGCGTCTGCAAACAGAACATGAATTATATTCAAATACGATTCAACACCATTTTTCAAAATTACACTATACACTATATTTTTACTATAGATTAATATTATGCATTATAAATTACTTTTAATTTTAAATGGTTTTAAATCATTTTCATAATATTACATGGAGTTTATGTATTGGTTTATACATTTAGCTATGTAAGTCCGTTACAATAACATTATTGATTTTGATAACATGGAATATCAGGAAAGCAAGGATGGGATGTACTAAACACCCAGGTTAAGCCCTTCTAAAGCTCTTTTTGCACGGCCGCTTCTAAGCTCTTCTTATACTCAAGTCCGTGACTTGGCAAGTACACCTTATCTTTTGGAGGAAATGCTCTTCAAGAAGTGATTCTGAATGACTGATATACTATATATATTCTATAATTAGACGGAATGTATTATTTTTAATGATCGTAAGTTATTTAAAATACTAGAAACAGCAAATTCAAGGTATAAACATTGCATTTAATGAAATACTGTACTTGCATTGTTGATAGTCTCGAAATCTTCGTCTTTTGTGTAAAAGTACAAAACAGACTCTGAAAGAACCATGTAAACTAATATTTACATGTTTGCTACATATCCTTTTACCCGCAGGTAATTGGTAAGTCAAGCAATTTAGTTGTCTCGATGACTTACATGCTAGGTTCAATGGTTTTATTGCATTTATTTTTGTATTATAAAGTTGACTTTTAGTTGTCATTAAATCCATTACAAATTGAAGTCCACGTTAGTTTTATATTTACAGTGTTATTAATATCCATTTATATAAGTTGATTTATATAAATATGTCCTGTATGTCCTTTACTCTCAGGTCCACTTGTAAATAAAATCAGTTTCTAAAGTACTTTCTTCGAAATAATTGTATTATAACCAAAAGTTTATAAAATCTCACAGCAGTACACCATATTATTAAGGATAAATGTATGTATTGTAGACAAATTATATATTTAGTTAAGTTTGTTACAATCATCAATTACTTTATTTTGCAAGTATATGAGAGGAAAAATATAAACAACATGAAATTCCAATGTATCGAGTTTAATTAGTGTGGAACATTCTCACAAGAGACTTTATTATCGGGTTTTGTCTGCTATGTTAAATGACTGCTGGGTAAAAATAACTCGTTGTTTATCCGCGTGTTTCAGAACTCGATTTCTCAGGGATTTTTACTGGTAGTAAACATAAAAAATGTATGTTCTCACTCTTTAACGCGTTGTGTATTTTTAAAATCGAGCAATTTAATGCATTTATTGTAATATTATGAGATAAATATATTTATAAATAACGGTCTGTACTTCTGTTTAGGGCTGTTTTAAAAGATGTGACATTATGTTTAATGTTAAAAAAATACGCCAAACATACAAAAATATGTTGCATATGTATAAGTATATATATAGTGATCTTTATTTACTTTTCTGAATTGTATATACATACTAATTTATAGTATATTATTATACTCATTAAATTATAGAAAGTAATATAAGCGACCGTTGTGACGAGGTAGATCTTAGGTAATGGGGAGGTGCGGAGCATTCAGGATCTTTTTGATTTCTTTAAGTAATGCATCCTGTCTCTCATATCTATGCTCTATTGCATAGTATTGGGAGCCAAGGAAGTGGAGTTACCATGAGAGTACCACACCACTAATAGGTCTCATGGCCCTATTAAGTAGGACATCAATCGCTTTCGTATATACACTATTTAGCCATATGGAAGCACTGAATTCAGCAGTAGAATATACCACAGACAAAACAGTTGTTGTACGCAGGACGTGTGCGTTGGTGCCTCAAGTTGTTCCAGCAATATGATGTAATAGATGTGCCCTGGTTTTGATTTTAGATGCTGTTTTTTGGAGATGACTTTCAAAAGTTTGCGATCGATATAACGCAACTCCCAAGTAATGTGGATGATCATTATAATGGAGTTTTACATCATTTAAAAAGATGCTCATTTTTTGATTAGCCAGTCTTTTATTTAGGTGGAAGCAAGCTACTTCGGTTTTGATGGGATAGTATTTAGCTTCCAGGTTCTAAAATATCTTTCGCGGGCTGCAAGGTCACTTATGAGTGTTTCTTCAGTAGCTGTGAAGTCTTTGTGTTGGTAAGCTAAAGCAATACCATCTGCTTATATAAACTTTCTTGACTTTGTTATTGGGATGTCAGCAGTATACAAGTTGAACACAATTGGAGCAAGAACAGACCCCTGCATTGATTAGCCTTCATTGACTCCAAAAATAGCAAAAGAAAGGGACAGGGGAGGTGGCTGGAGAATTTTAACAACAAAACTTTGCTCCATACTGTGTCATAAGCTGCTGTAAGATCAACAAAATCTGCAGATGTTTTTAACTTCTTTTGAAACCCATTCTCTATAAATGATGTCTGAGCTAGGATCTGGTCTCTACAACTTTGGCCAGGGCCAAAACCATCCTGCTCAACTGGAACATTAGAATTAAGAATGGGTTATTGCTGTAATTAAAACAACAATTACAGTAGCTTATAACAAACACTAAAAAGATATATATATATATAATGGGCGATAAATTTCCTATCGTTCAGGGTCTTTTCCAGGCTTCAGAATAGCTATTACTTTTGATCATTTGAAAGCTTTCGGCAAATTTCCTGTAGCTAATATCTTATTGTAGACTGCTTGAAGCAATTGTTTAACTTTGCTATCAGCATGTATCAGAAATTCTGGAAAGATACCATTAAGACAGGCTGCTTTCCCTGCTGGTATAGCGGAAATCACCATGACTATCTCTTCATCCGAGAAATTTCTGGAGACTCTGGGGTGCCATTTGACTCATTCTTTATTTCACTCAGCTTGTAAAGCACGTGTTTGTCCGAAGAATGGCTGGCTGACTTAGATAAGCTGACTATCCGTTCAGCTATATTATAGGCCTTTGGGTGAAGCACTTCTCTTTGATTTGGAGATTTACCAGTAGACAGTTTCCATAAAAGTGAATAAAACTGTAGCCACGCTTCTCTACTGCTGTGGCTAAAGTTTATGTCTTCAACAGTTTTCACCAATGTTTCTCTTCTGGTACTTATGCAGTGCAGTATCAAATTATCTGTATTGGAGTTTTTGGTATCATTAAACTCCTTGTAAAAGTCATCTGATTCCTTACTCTATCCTGGTATATTCTCTTGTCTTTATCTTCTTGGTTTGCAAGCTTAAGTAATGGACGAGACGAGATTTGTAAACCGATCGTAATTTCATATTGTAGGAGGAATTAACCTGATGCTATCATCAAGTCTGGTGGAAATGCCCAGTGTGCTTTATTAAAATTCCATCTAGACCTTGGTAAAGATCGAATTATGGGAATTTGTTTTCCAATAAAACCAGTACTGGCCTATCTTGGGAGTGGAGAAACGCATCAAGAACTTTCCTAATTGGTTTTGGGCTTGATGATCGTTTATATGAGCAGAAGCTTAAGTCGGGATAGTAACCTTGGCGCCAACAAGTGGCTAATAAAAAGTCGCTGAATATTTATCATCAAAGATCAAGAAAAGGTTGTTCATTTTAGCCCATTTTATATAAATTTTACTAAATATGATACTGAATGTTTGCTCAAAAGTAATGTAACAAATGTAGGGTAAAATAATAATTCAGTAAAATTGTTTTGAGATTCTATTTTTACTTAAAAATAGAGCTTGTATAAAATACAATGCTAAATGATTCCAAAACAGGGATTTCTTTTGGAGAATGGTTACTGTGTTTTAAACTAATGTTTTGTGCTCTTTGACAATTTACATATTGTGAATAACAACCAATATCAAGACATGCTATATTCCAAATGTTTATTATAGTTTAATATGCATAAAGTATAGCGTTTATGTATAACAGCAACCACTGTCAGAACATTGGCGCATTTCTGTAATCCACCTACAAGAGAAAAAGTGTAGAGGAGATTGTAGGTGATATGTTATATGCTCAGTCCTCTTAATACCAATTCTTGATACTTCTCTTAATCGCTAATGGTTGCCATCGACTTGTTAACTACTACAGAAATCTGGGTTGTATATGTTGGGTGGTAGTCAAGGTTCAGAGGTTGTGTAGGGAATAAAACTGAGTGTCGGGCTAGTCAGTAAGCTGAAAATCAGACAAATAATACGTGGTTTGGATTACACGTTAAGCTGTGGGTCTCTTCGCTGTCCTGGATATTGGGCTATTAATAAAGAGCTCTTTCTGAGGAACAGTCGACCTTAGTTAGTAACAATAATTATCCTCGTTCATCTACACTCATCAAACTTATTCGTCCCTCATATTCGTCCATATATCTACGATCGGTATCTTACAAATGAATAAATATAAAGGTTCTCCCGATCTCTTAACTGAAAGGTTAAACGTAATGAAAACTGTTTTTCCTCGATCAGAATCAGTCGTGGTTACGCAGGTCTTTACAGAGACTTGCTCTGATAGGTGTAAACTTGACGAAGGCCTGATAGACGAAATAAAAGACTTTCAACTGTATCTAGGGTGACATTACTTTTTTATATTAAAAATATATAGTTAATTTTTATACTATATTATTTAAAATGAATTTATCGAACCAACTTAATATTAGTTATAAATATTCAAAAATTATACTTTAACATTAAAATCAAAGTTTATAGGCTTGATAATGTTAGTGGCAATGATTTACAATAAAACATAACCGCTCTAGGTAATCTATAAATTCTTGAAACTTTCAATAGCAAAAATTATTAAAAAATAGTAATATTTGTCGTTGTAGTTAATCAAGAGTTGCTTTCTTGACAAAACAATCACGTACGCATTATTTGGACGTTATAGGATCCAACCGTCAGAGGGGCTCAGTGAGAAATCTGTTATTCTCTACAGTTAAGCCTTGTAGAGCTGCTCTCTGGCGTAGTGTGATTCTTTATGTAAAGGAATCGTGCTGCACATATATTCAGAGTATTACGGATGGTAAACTTATCGAATTACTTTTGCATAGTAAAATATTACTTAGGATTATATTGCTTATGTGGTTTTGGTTTTATTTGTTTACATGAGCATTATTAGTTTATATTCGTTGGTTCTAAGGAAGGAATTAAAGTTGGGATGCCACCTGATGTAAGTAAACATTATGTAAGGGTATACGTTCATTCTTTACTTTTACTATATACAGTGATAATTAGAGAGCAAATAATTTAACACATACACTTTTTAATATCTGGTCATAAAAGGCCGTCTAAGATATACAAATTTATGTAAAATAAAAAAATTAGGAACTACCACTGGCGCAGAAATTATGTGCACCCGAGTTTGAGGGTTATTTACTACAAAAAAAGAGGCCTATGAAAGCTCCAATTACACCCTGAATTTTGTCGTTTATGTTTTTGTTATTAAATAAATATACATATGAATTCCTATTTTATTATAAGTTTCAATAATTGTATCCTAATTGGAACAAAAAATTACAGGATTTTTTTCTAGTTTTTACTGTACATAACATTTATGCAGTTATAACTAAAAAACTAATAATGTATGATTTTAATATGTTATATTTTATTACGTGGTTGCTAAGCATGTTTATTCAAGTTTTAGGATATACAGGTTTGGGCAAAAATCTGGAATATAGCTATTTATTTCAAAACCACTGAAAGGTATTTAATGAAACTTTGCAGTTTTGTACATGTCCCTATACCAAAAATTTAGACATGTTTTACTTGTTTTTTTGCATAGCCGGGTGATGGCCCATGAAGGCAGTCTTAAAACTTTTTAATGTAAGCCTACATCGAGTTATACCTCATTTTAAAGGTCTTTATTTGTAAATCACAAGAGTGAAAATATGAAGTCATAGGAATGGCCTATTAACAAAATACAGTGATTCAAAGAATTTAATGTCAGGGTTGGGCAAAAGTATTTATTAATTTTAAAAATATTAAAATAAAATTAATGAAACTGTAGTTATGTACATGTCCCGATATCAAATATATGGACATATTTTGCTTGTTTTTTGCATATCCAGGGGATGGCCCCAGAAGTAAGTCTTAAACATTTTAAATGCAAGCCTACTTTGAGCTATACCTCATTTTAAAGGTCTTTGTTTGTAAAACACAAGAGTGCAAACCTGAGGTCAAAAAGATGACCCAGTCAGAAAATATATCCTCTGAAACAATTTAATGTCATATAACTAGACCTAACACTGCTTAAGACTATAGGTAGTTATAGTGACTACAGTGACTCACTTGACTATAGTGACTTAAGACTGTAGATAACAAACTAAGGTTATTATTATTATTATTATCTATTGCTGTGTGGAGCTGTAATTTATCTAACTAAAAATGAAAAATTAAGGTTCACAAAAAATAAGTAACAACTTACTATAATAATATTCTTAAACTATTGTAGGTAAACCTACAGTCAAAAGTGTTTTAATAATTTTTTCTTAGTTTTATCTTAGTTATATAGCATAACTATTTTTATAACGCAGTCGTTTGCTACGATTGTTAACAATCAACAACATAATCAGCACCAGGGACCTGAAACTGTTAATTAAATAGCCATATAATTGAGAAGAATTAGTAATACATATACATTAAATTCTTTGAATCACTGTATTTTGTGAATAAATAATCCTTTTAACCTCAGGTTTGCACTATTATGTTTTATAAACAAAAGCCTTTATAATAAGGTATAACTAGAGTTAGGCTTCCGTTTAAAATGTTAAAGACCTCCTTTATGATCCATCACCTGGTTATGCGAAAACAATTAAAATATGTCTAAATGTTTGGTTTAGGGACATTTACATAACTGCTAGTTTTCATTACATTCCTTTCAATGGTTTTGAAATTAATAAATATATTCCAGACTTTTACCCAACCCTGTATAGGCCTAAATAGAGTTTTATCTTCTCAAGAAAACAAGTTCTTATCATTTCTCAGAAACGTCGTTTTCTTGGCTTATAAAGGTCGTAAAATTAACATAAGGTCATACGGTGTTGTTATAATCCTTATGACAAATATAGTTGTTAAAATTGTAACATTTACTAAAGTAATAGAAAACATTCCCATCAACCACGTATTAAAATATAAATGCGATTCAATAACTTGTTTTTGAGTAAAAACTGTTTAAATTTTATGTACAGTGAAAACTAGTTAAAAGTCCGCTTGTTTTTGTGTTCCAACCAGGATAAAATATTGAAAATTATAGTAAAATATAAATATGCAAATGTCAAAAACACACAATTGAACGAGGAAAACAATGGTGTAATCGGAGTTTTAATTTTTAATAGATTTTCAGTTATCTATTAAAAACTATTATCTATCTCTCTTCAAACTTGGTTGCACATAATGTCTGCACCGACATTAGTTTAAATACGTTCTCTTGTTTATTAATTAGTTGGTAATTTAATTTATAGTCTGATTGATTTAATACATCTGTTTCAAAATATACTCAAATATACGTATGTCAATAGGGCAAACTGTCGTCACTAATATTAAAGTACGTGTTATCTAAATTGAATATTATTTTTACTATTTTACCAGTATTTTTTACTAGTAAATTGCGTAAACCAAAGTATAATTCAGGTTTTTATATTTTCTGAAATAGTGATGATATTATTTTATTGTGTCTAAGATACTTAAATACTGCATATATAATTTAACATGTTGTTATAAACTAAACTAATGATTTATTTTAAAATAGTTCTGATTTCTCAAAGCAATATCTGATTACGAACCGTGAGTGGAACAGGAAACACCTGCATGAGTATTGAGTCTGGGTATATACACCGGGTCTTTTTACCTCTGCCACCGTCGTGATCTTGTAAACTATAAAGCTGACAACAAACTTTAAATGGGAAACATACCTGTGTTTTTTTAGAGGATTAAAAATATGTAAATAACATTTTTCTAAATAGACACATTTTCCAATATGGCGACTAACTAAATTTTTTTCTACTGGAAACCCCCAATTTTAAGGTGGTTTTGGATAGTAAATATAGTTTAAGTTTTGTTTATAACAGAGTAGTTTTGTTTTTACCCAGCTGTTGACTAGATACATGGAGCCTACGGTTTGTATAGTACTGAACAACTCTTTTATAATTATGTGATCAAATATATAAACTTACAATTAGTACGTTGTGTAGAGAAGAAGATTTATTGGTACGGTTTTCTGTTTCTAACTTTAGCAGCTGTTTTCTGACGGTGACTTTTAAAATACGCCTATTTTTATAACTAGGCTAGTGTACCACTCTTACTATAGTCAGCTGTTGAATCATGCATTGTTGGAACATAAAAAATTACTAACCTATAAACCTTCTGTCTATGAACAATTACGGTTCACTTTTCCAATTATTCTGCATTGCCTAACGTAGTACATTTTTATGGTTTTATTGCTTTTAAAATACCTACACCTTAGAAACAACTTCAACTACATCCAGTTTCTCATTTTTTGTAAACTTCATAGTAGTATAACTCATAAAAAATAATACAATTATTACACACGATTTGATTATTACATACACTAAATTAACCATATAAAATAAAATAAACTATTTAATATTATAATAAAAGGTTTGTATATATCTGAACACAATTTGGATTTTAAAACAAATTCGCTTTGAAAATATTGTCAATCATTACAATAATTGTATAGCATTTTTAAACATCATTTGTACAAAAAAAACAGAATAATAACAGGAATTTAATAATTTTTATATTAAAAAGCATACGCTTTGTTAATTTATAGAGAGTAATAATTTTCTCTGTAAGAATAAAATAAGCCTGGATTATTTCATGTATCTACTTAACCAAAATATTTTATACAATAACAAAAGTTATTCATACAGGAAATTCAGCTAAAATATGCAGTAGATAGAAAATAGAGGATTATTTTTAATTAAAATGCAGAAACTATTTTAACAACAAATTATGGAGAAAAATGTGGAATTATAGCAGATATTGCAGTAGAAAGGGTATTATGAAGTTTTATTGAAATAAAAACAACATTGAAGCATAATACAGTGTTTCTGAAGTGTTTTTGTTCTATTAAAACGTAGTTAAAACAAAATTGATGAACTTTTCAAATAATGTTAATGTTTTCAACTTTCCTTTTCTCAGAATCATATTTTATGTTAGTATTATATAATTGATAAAATTAGTTGGTTGTTGTATTAAGTTTTAAATTTTCTAGATATTGTTTGAAACTAGATCCCCTTACAACTTAATGTCTTCAATTTAAATAACTCTCCAACTGTAAAATAACTGACCGTTATGAGTATAAACAATTGCGTCTTATATAGATAAAAGTACCCAACCAAAGAAAATAAATTAGTTCTAGCACGGTAAATAATAGGAGTACAATTTCTTAAATCATGCATTAAAACATCGGTAAACTAAGGAAACAAGCTTCATTGTGATATACACAACTATACACTGTAGTATGTAATTACTGCTTGGTAAGGCTGTTACCATACCAATTGTACAGAGTTATCTAGAAATATGCTTTGCCTAAGCAGAAATAAATATCAGTACCAAGTATGATAGTAAACTAAGCCTGCTTACAAGAGCAAAATAATGTATCTAAATTGTGATATATTTTAAATTTTTAACGTTTTAAATAAAAGAGTTTTCCAATGTATGCAGCTGTACCTTTTATTTGCACAATAAAATCAAAGATAAATCAAGGCAAGATCAATATGTAATAAAATTCCGTGATATTTACTGAGATATCACAGGAAATTCTGCTTACATCGTAGGGAAAGATAAGATTATAGGTCAATAAATATGTAAATAGTTAATAAAAATTTAAATATAATCATTTTATAATGTATTATATTTAAGAAATGTATTTTAAAATAAAAAAATTTAAAATCAATAATATTGTGTATATCAATATTCTTACATCTTTTTACTGTGAAATTGTCTTAAAAGATAAAAAACAAAAGATTTTTAACTTTTTTCAAAGAATATTATCAATGTAAGATAAATGTATCTTCGAGAGTAACACTTATTAATATTTTAGTATAAATTAATATCCATGAAGAAAATAAAGGTCCATTTAAACAAACGAGTCAGTCTCATTGGTATGGTTCAGTAATTTTACGATACTATGTCTCTTTTTTTGTAGGTATTTTACTTAGTTTTTAAAAGGCAGCAAATATGAACGATTATTTTGTGGACTTAAAACAATAGGCAACATTTTTAAAATTCCAAAAAGGTTATTTCAAAGATATTTTACTAAAAGTTTATTTTTATAGTAAAGTTTATTAGGAGGCGAATTTTTTTGTGTATAACGATTTAATTTGAAATATGTGATAATACTTCCACACGTCAAAAGAAAACTAAACAATAATTTCGCAGCTGACTATGCATGTACAATACTTGTATGAATAAAACTAACTAATAACTATCATTCATAGACAAATATTAATTTTGTTTAACGGAGTGACATCGTAAGAAAAGTTATATTACAATATTGAACTGGCTTCAAAATGTAGTAAGTAAGCTAACTGTATTTATTGAATTTTCTTTCGAAATGAATCTGTTTACTATGTTGCTATTTGTTCATAGAGTATACTAGGGGACAACCCTGCACGCTTCGCGTGCCAACCCCGTCACTCGCTACGCTCATGAAGTAAGCTCGGTCTGCAGCCTCACCTGGGATATCTGTCTTTAGCCCTTTTGTGGAACTCGGCCTACGGTCTCGCCAGGGTTTTTGAGCAGTACGACCACGAATTTTGGTATTTAGGACAGTGAAGCCCATAAACATAGTCTTTTCTAAAATCTGATGGTATATTAGTAGTTAAGGGAAGAATGCCTTTAATTTGATACCCCATTTGGGTGTATTAGTTTAACATTACCAAATGATTATTTGAACATATTTTTATTTGGGGAGGGGAAGTCTCTTTATGGAACTGCCTACGGCGGGGGGAAGTTCAGCCTGCGGCCTCACCAAGACCCTCTGCTACAATCCCATTTGTATATCTCGGCATGTCGCCTCCTGATCAAAATCGGCCTACGGCCTCGCCAGGATTCTTAACCAGTATGACAATGAATTTTGATTTTGGGGTAGTGGAACCCATAAATATATCCTTTTCTAAAATATGACGGTATATTATTAATCAGGAGAGTAATGTCTATAATTTAATACCCCAGTTGGATGTATTATTTTAACATTACCCAATGTTGGGTTTTTGAGACAAATTTTCATTTGGGGGGGAGGGAGGCAGAGCCCTTAAAAGGTGTCTGTTCCAAAATCTTATAATGTGATTTAGGAGATAAATACCTATAGTTTCCTTCCCCACTTGGGTGTTTTACTTTAGATTTACTTTTTTTTTTGTTTTAGAAGAAATTTTTGTTTTGAGGGTATATACCCTTTATATTTTTCCCTTTTCAAAATATGATGGTATATTTGGATTCTCAAGAGAGAGATTTAATTTGATATCCCACTTAAGTAGATAACATTAGTATTAAATAATTTCATATTTTCAAAAATTTCTGTTTTTTGGCCTCCTTTACCCCAAAATTTTTAAGTTTCTAAGCTGAAATTTATACATAAGGTTTGTTTGTACGAGTTTGTTAAGCATGTAGAACTGTGAAGGTTTGACAAGTTTACTCAAGTTTTTTCTCAAGTAAGGTTATAAAAACGATTTTTTTGTGATTATCCCATAAGAAATGCATTGGGGCAGTTTTTGGGTAAAAAAGGGCGCCATCTTGTTTACGAGTGAAAAAATTAAACTTTTGTGAATTTTCCTGGAGGTTTCAGACCGAGAGCTTCAATTCAAGTTTACACTTCATGGGGTATGACGCCGGGAAGTGCCTCAATATTTAGTGTCATTGAGTCAGTGAGTGAGTCACTACATTGAACTTTATAATATTTACTCGCTTTGCTCGTTGGGGGCTTCGCCCCCAAACCCCCTTGGGGTTCAGGCCAATTAGTTGAATATAAAAAGTTAAAATATTTATTAATTTAACAGGACAAATGTTTATTTTAAAAAATCATGGTTTCTATACATTGTTTACAATATTCGAATATACAATATTCGAAACAATTATACATATAAGAAACAACACAAACAATGACAACTAACCACCAAATCAAAAAATATTTACTAATTTAACATATGTTTCCTTTATGATAATTATTTATTTAATTTTATTGGTTTTGTAATTTTGTAAACACATAACACCTATAAATGCCGAAACCGGTCGTGTTAATTTAATAAACAACTGTTTAAGGGTGCTCAGTTATTATTTTTTACTATAACATTATTGTATACAAAATTTATTTTAAAAAATCATGGTTTCTATACATTGTATACAAAACATGGAGGTAACTAATTCATGTGAATCATATCTATATAAATATGATTTCCTATCCATAGAAGATGGCCGTGCAGAACCCTTCTTCAAAACAGTCAACTTCCGGAGATCATTGAAGGAATCCTTAGTACTTAGAAAAACGCCTGTTTGCCTATCACCAAGAACAGGGTCGTGGGTAGATCTATTTGTAATTTCAAACTGTAAGTGAGCGTTGATAGATGGCTCATTGCTCAAACGGCGAGATTCATTAATGAAAGGATTTGAAGAAGTGAGATAAGAACTGATAGATTCAATCCAATTGGCATTGAGAGATCTACCCATGGCAATATTCTTGCGCTCCTCACCATCGTCGATGTAAATACGGCACCGGTTGACAAACTGAACGTCCCCACCCCTAAGCGCGAACCTTTGACCAGCGGCGTCCAAATTGTAAACATGATGGTACATTCTTCATTCGGTTTTGAAGAAGGAGAGTCCACTAAGATGACGGTACCCACCAGACACTTCGAGTGCACAGAAGGCAAACAGGTCGTTGTATGTTCTGGCTCTTTCTAGGAAATGACGATCAGTATAAAACGGTGCGTCCAAAGGAGGTAGATTAAGAATATTATATGCTTCTTCACCACAGCACCACTTTTTTCTGTCTTTCTCTTCCTCAAACAGTCGAGCATGACAGAAAAAACACTTGTAAATTTCATCTTCCCAAAGACATACTTTACGGAGTTGAAATGAACTAATGCCATTTAAATCGTAGTCTCTCCAGTACGCCATCGGGCCTTGTTCACCAATCTTCCGAGCAAGGAGAGCAGGAACGTGTCTCATGTTGGGAAATGAGGGATGATTCTTCAATCGAAAAGCCTCTACTCTCTGGCAGGAAGCTCCAGGATTCTGATCGTTATAACGTCGAACAGCTTCTCCGTTGATCTCGGGATTCTGCTCGGTGTAACGTCGGACAGCTTCTCGGTGGATCTCGGGATGCTGCTCGGTGTAACGTCGGACAGCTTCTCGGTTGATCTCGGGATTCTGCTTTGTGTAGCCTAACGTCGGACAGCTTCTCGGTTGATTTAGGGCTGGTCAGTGTAACGTCTTACACCACCTCTATTTATCTGAGGTTTATTTTTACCGTATCGTTTTTTTGCATCTGTAAGCTGTTCCTGTCGAGTACTTGTCAAGAAACTCTTTGGACATCCTCGCTTAACCTTTTTAGGTCTGCCAGGCATTTTGTTAAATAATGGCCTGGTGAAAGGAGACATTTCTTTTAAGGGTGATAACACTACCACAGGCATCAATTTTAACTTAACATCGACATAAGACTCCTGCGAGTCTACATTAGATGTACAGATTGGTTCGTACAATTGGTTTGGAGGGTCATTAATTCGCGGTTCTTCAGGGACAATAGTAAGGTCTTGTGTGGCAGTTTTTCCCAAAGTCAGCTGAGTTATGGTGAACTGTTTTGCAACTCCATCCAGAGCTGCATTCGACAACATCAATCTGGCCAGTGAAAAGTAGCTGTCACACAGAAATAGGCGAGTCAGATTATTACCATCATTGGACAAATCAAAATTGCGCTTTTCATTCACTGGATGTGGATCAAACAGATACAGCAGTTCATTTAACCTCCAAAAGGAGACAGTAACTGTTTGACCCGTGAAAAGGAATCCGATATCTTTTTGATTTGCAGCCAATATGTCTTGTAATTTTTCAGTAAGTGACGAAACAGTGTCATGCCAATCATCTTTCGTTAGGGGATAAAGTGCATCGTAAATGTGCTCTAGTTGTAACATAGAAACTGACTGATTCAAAACATGAATGACTGATGGTAATTCTTCTGGAAACAAGTACCGCCCATAAGCAGTACAGTTCTCACTACGCAGTGTTTTGTAAATGCGATCACCACTCATAAGGATTGCATCAATTGCAGTTGTCATAAAATGTCCACTAAGACTCTTCCATGCAAGGGCACAAGCAGAATTAGCCACACACTGAGCATTTCTACTCCATGTGAAGAGATCATTGTTGCCCTTATGAAATGACCCTTCGGCAACACAAAAAAAATTCTGTTGATGAGAGTTAAAATGTAAAATTACAATTAAAGTAATTGGAGAAGAAGAAATTGGAAACAAAAAAATAGTATAAAGTTTCGAAAACAATCAGAAGAAATTCGTGATTGATTATTAATCACAATAAAAACGTATTAAATGAAAGAAACGAGAGAATAAACCTAGAGGTTATGTTGAAAAATAGCGATGATAGAAGATTCGTCTCACCATGCAGTGAAAACGATTCAGTTTTCAATAGGGCAGAGCGCCAAACAATTGAACAGTTCAGTACTGAAGGTAATTCAAGCGTGTAGAGGCCGTAGGGTGTCAGCAGACTGAGGCATGAAAAGCGGCGTCATCCTTATATAACCT
The DNA here is from genome assembly GCA_035578905.1 of Stictocephala bisonia. Taxonomy (NCBI): domain Eukaryota; kingdom Metazoa; phylum Arthropoda; class Insecta; order Hemiptera; family Membracidae; genus Stictocephala; species Stictocephala bisonia. The sequence goes on from JAQJVL010000025.1 coordinate 2,173,349, forward strand.
TGGTGGGACTTGTTTCAATCGACTGAAGACCGTTCTACCAACCGTTCTAAAAACGTTTCTCGCAGACGCTTCAGCGACTCGTTTCAATCGACAAAGGCCCGGTCTACCAACTGTTCTAAAAATGTTTATTGCAGCCGCTGGAGGGTGCTTAAACTAACAAACAAATTCCGAAAATACAGCGTAAAACTATGATTGGCCTTTAGGCAACAAAAATGAATACAAACTGTTTTTATATATAGTTTAAATGTCCGTAAAGTTTTGTACACAATTTGAATACGTAAGTGAATAAGTGAGTAACATATTTTTAACAAAACTCAACTTTACCTACTTTTTGTGAGGAAATGTATTATATATAAATCATTTAAGTATATAATTTAAATATTCTATTAGATGTTGTCCAAACTAAATATTACAGCTTCAGTATAAAAAACTTCAACTCTGCAAACAGGTCGGTGTTTTCAAGTCAACCATTTTGGTTTTTTCTAGGTTATAAAAAGTTACAAATCAAATTTTATAGCAGTTTTCGTAACAAAGTAGTAAAGTTAAATAGTGTGTACGGGTTTTAGGTTCTTAAATTATCGTAATACAGCAATAAAATACGAAAACCTAACAAAAATAGAATTTTTTCAACGAAAAGTGAAATTTGATGATTTTTGCCTAGTTAATGTCAGAAATACCAAAAAATTACTTCTTAACAAAATTGTAGGAAATTTAATTACAAATCTGAAGTATACTGTCAGCAATTCAATATTCCGGTCCGCCATTTTAGATGATAACGGGTGATTATCCGTTGATCACAGGGGGCTTCCAATATGATCTGGGCGGGGGGGGGGTTCTATCTAAGATGATCATAAGAAATTACCTTAGTTTTTTTTATTGGATACTATCTAAGTTGATAACGGAGGCACAAATTCAAATTTATAAAATTGTTGTGAGGAAACGATTGAATATACCACAAAACGTTTATGACACATTTCGTACAGAATTGAATTGTTGGTTTGAATATTTCATTAGGTGTTATCCAACTAATTATACAGATTCTGTAAAACAAAAATCTCAACTGTGCAAATAGGTGAACGTATTTTCGTTAGTCATTATGAATTTTTTTTTGGTTATGAAAAGTACAAAATACAATTAATTGTATAACATTTTAGTAACAAGAAATGTGAGGGTAAATAGTATGTAAGTTTGTAGGTTTCTGGTTTCTTTTAATCATGATTAAATAGGATGATCTCTTCCAAAAAAATCACTTGTTTTCGACAAAACTTAACTTTACTGACTTTTTGCGACGAAACTATAATATGTACCTTTTGTGGTACATCGATTTTTGTATGTACATTACATTTTTTGTACAGCATCTAATTTTTAGGTTGAAAATTTCATTAGACGCTATCTAAACTAAATGTTACAGCTTCAGTAAAACAAAAACTTCAAGTCTGCAAACAGTACAGCAATTTCACGTAAGCCATTTTGAAATTTTTTTTAGGTTATAAAAAGTGAAAAATCAAAGTTTATAGCAGTTTGATAGCAAAGTTCTATACGTAAATAACGTGTAGGGTTTTAAGTTTTTAGCTCCTTCAAATCATGCTTAAATGGGAGGAACTATTCCAAAAAAATCACGTGTTTTCGAAAGAACTCAAGTTTACCGACTTTTTCTGAGGAAACTATTGTATATAGCACAAAAATATACAGGACACTTTTTGTGCAGAATTTTATTGTCAATTTGAATATATCATTTGGTGTTAAGTAAACTAAAAATTAAAGTTTCAGTAAAACAAAAACCTCAACTCTGCAAAAAGATAAACGTTTTCACGTCAGCCATTTTGGATTTTTTCTAGGTTATGGACAGTGCAAAATCGAATTTAATAGTAGTTTTGATAACAAATCAGTATAATTAAGTAGTGTGTAGGGGTATGGGTGGGTGGCTGGATCAATACCAGTGTACGTGCATGAGTGGACGGGTGGGTCAAAACCACTGTTAATGTATGGGCGGGCGGGTGGGTCAATACAAAGCGTTTTTAATGAACACCTACCCAGGAACGTTAATAAGCCTCAAACATCTCGTTTTGCTGAACATTTAGTTAACAACAATCATAAAATTAAGGACATTGACACCAACCTAGATATTCTCCATAAATGTAATAAAGGTGCGACAATGAATACTCTTGAATATTATGACATATATGAACATGGACTTCTTACTCTGAAACCAGTAATCCAATAAATAGGATTTTGTAGCTGAAGACGACAAAGGTACGTTAACCTAATTATTTGTTAAAATATATTATTGCCTATATTCTTATGTACATTTTAGATATATACAAACTGTTTTAAATCAGCTTTTACTATAGTAAGCGTGAGTGGGTTAAACAATAACAATATTCCACTTGAGAGAACGTCTAAACTTGAAGTGTAACAGTATATAATTGAATTCCTTTCATTCTTCAAATACTTAACGCTAGAGTGTGCTTTGGGATATATCAAATAGTTTCCATCGCTAATATAGTTTATAAGTATTTTAGCAATATTAGTTTACATATTGCCTTGCTTCATTGTTTTTAGTTCATAGAGATTGAGTCAAAATATCATATTTATTATTTACATTGTTTATTTATACCGAAAATACAGGTTTAGGAATAGAAATTGTGATTGTTATTTTATCGACCCTTAAACAAATATTTTAAATTATACACCAGATATAACAAATAATGTACAACTATGTAGGATAAGCATCTTTGAGACTAGTCTTATATAATCAACGTGTAAAAAACAAAATCTTTAGTATAAAATATTTTGGACAAACAATTACCACTGGGCTGTATCAAATTTACTACACATTGTACACTTGGATATTGTTAGACCAATCACTCGTTTCACAACAAACTGATAAATGGAAATGTGTGCTTAATTTTATAAGATAATTAATTCAACAATATACGACTTGAATAACTATATTACTATATATTGTACAATAATTTAGAGAAAAATAGTAAATACAAAGCTAGTGCTTTGCTAAATAAAATTGTTGTATATATTAGTGTAATTAGACATTATAATATTTTCATATTATATTTGTGGCTATAAAACAAAGAATATTTTTAAAAAATTCAAATTATAGTTAAGGAGTGATTTTTATTCAATTAGTGTTTCCATATTTCCTACTGTCAAAGCAAGGCAAGCCTGATCTGAAAATGTCATACTCACGTTACTGTAAAATATGAATGATTATGTAATTTCTACGTACTTGGCTAAAAAAAAATTGGGTGTGCGTCGGACCACACGGTGGAAGTTATACTTCTTTGGCTATTCTCATACACCCACTCACGCACACAAACAGACAGGATATATAAATGAAATATAAGACATTTTTCAATATTATTCAATATATTTATCTTCAATATATTATACGTGACTTCATTATTATATTATACACCTATATTATCATTATCAGTAATTTCTTCGATTAAATTTCTTCGATTAACAATCGATTAATCGATAGTTCTTAAAAATTTGTTCTTACTTTTCAGCGTGACGCGGTTTCTCGACCAACATCCCATCCCAAAGTGTCTAACGGGTGCAAAGAAGTATAACTTCAAAAAGCAAAAACTATAGAATGGACAATTGTATTGTTACCTATTACATGGTAAAACAAAGAAAAGATAATTAACCAAACGTCGTGATTGGTAATTTTCATGTAATGATGGCAAATGTCCAACTACCTTTGTCTTCCTCATCTAATTCGTTGTTGTTGAAAATCCCACTTATTTAACAATATTAATAAGAATATGTAAGATATTTGTACAAACAATATTAATATACCATTTCATTACTATAAACCTAGTGTTACATTATTACTATAAAATCTGTAATTACAACAAAATTATCGTAAAATTTCTTCAAATACGACTTAATTATATTGTTATTTATGAAACTTACTTAAATATCAGGAAAACCAAGTCCGATTGTTTGTTTGTTTGTTCGGAGAGTTTCCTTCTTCATAGAAAACGTCTGTGAGTTGGAGAACGTGTGGTAAACCACTTGCGTGTGTCATTAGTCGGTTGAGCTATCGATTATATAGTTTATGGACGAGTGGCTGTGTCATTAAGAACAAACTACTGTGAGTTGGAGGGTTTTTCATCATTTAAATAGAATCTATTGATGTGGGTGGATCACTAAATATGCCATTCCTTTGCTGAAAGGGCATAAATTTGAATTTGATCTACCCATGAATTTTAAAAACTAATAAGTACTTTACATTATTCACTCGCTAAAGTATTTTTGAGTCGTTAAGAGGCAGATTTGAGGAAATGGCCATGATACACTATGATATATTAAAATGGATAATTAAATATAATATCGTTAATACCAGTAATATATTTTCTCAGAAAGATTCTTAAAAATTACGTTTTACTTGAAAACGTTAGAATAATACATATTTTTTCAAGAGTATGTATGACAAAAAGAAAGTAATTTATGTGAAAGGGGAAAAGGTTAAAGAATTTTTTCAGAAGTCATATTCAAGATCTTTAACTCCGGATGGTAATTAAAAATTCATATGAAATTTGTAATTATTTCATATGACATTTAATGTAACATTCATATTACATGCTCTTATATAATTAAGAAAACTTGTCTAGATTTTATTGAAAAGTATTTTTATACTATTGTATTTTTATACTATTATATTTTTATAATTGACATTTACAGTTAGTTAGAAAGTTTAATTAATGCTCGTTTTATTTGTTTTAGTTGAATGTATGACCAAGAACACCAGAGTGTTAAGTGCAAGTTGATCAGTACGTAGTGATCCTGTTAGTCCTTCAGAAGTACAGAGAGATACTCTCTCAAATAAAATGCTATGTTTACACTTATTATTCTACAATAATACATACGTATTTGTAATAACCGTCTTATTTGTGTAGTTATGAACCTCTTAATGACTTTGTAATTTCATGTTTAGTTAAACTTCATCAGCCTTCAGATATTTTAATTAAAATAATATGCCACATATAATCCTTGTTTTTTTTTTTTTTTGCATTTTTAAGATAGTGATAGACACATAATTTGTTGACGATATGGCCATATTTATTTTATATTTAGTGTGAAAACATGAAATATTCTGAATTGTTAGTTGAATTTTCATATTTTGATATTTTTTTAAAAGTGAAAGTAATTTTTATTATAATTGAGTAGCATTACTCAATCATTCTTAACAATTCTAACTGAATGAAATGTTTTACAAAGTTTCCTTATAGCTATCAACTAAGTAACATTTCTAGGCCACTGGAGCAAACACATCATACATCATAAATAATTAAACAAGTTGTTGTTGTTTCATCTTAACAAGGTTCATGTTTATGAATGGGTTCATAGTATCAATCATTCATGTTTATGGATGGGTTCATAGTATCAATCATTCATGTTTATGGATGGGTTCAAAGTATCAATCATTCATGTTTATAGATGGGTTTATAGTATCAATCATTCATGTTTATAGATGGGTTCATTTATAAATAATTCATGTTTATGGGTGGATCATAGTATAAATCATTCATGTTTATGGATGGGTTCATAGTATAAATCATTAATGTTTATGGATGGGTTCATAGTATCAATCATTCATATTTATGAATGTGTTCATAGTATCAATCATTCATGTTTATGGATGGGTTCATAGTATCAATCATTCATGTTTATGGATGGGTTCATTTATAAATAATTCATGTTTATGGGTGGTTCATAGTATAAATCATTCATGTTTATGGATGGGTTCATAGTATAAATCATTCATGTTTATGGATGGGTTCATAGTATCAATCATTCATATTTATGAATGTGTTCATAGTATCAATCATTCATGTTTATGGATGGGTTCATAGTATCAATCATTCATGTTTTATGAATGGGTTCATATTATCAATCATTCATGTTTATGGATGGAGTCACAGTATTAATCATTCATGTTTATGGATGGGTTCACAGTATCAATCATTCATGTTTGTGGATGGGTTCATAGTATCAATCATTCATGTTAATGGATGGTTCATAGTATCAATAATTCATGTTTATGGATGGGTTCATAGTATCAATCATTCATGTTTATGGATTGGTTCATAGTATCAATCATTCATGTTTATGGATGGGTGCATAGTATTAATAATTCATGTTTATGGATAGGTTCATAGTATCAATCATTCATGTTTATGGATGGGTGCATAGTATCAATCATTCATGTTTATGGATAGGTTCATAGTATCAATCATTCATGTTTATGGATGGGTTAATAGTATCAATCATTCATCTTTATGGATGGGTTCATAGTATCAATCATTCATGTTTATGGATGGGTTCATAGTATTAATAATTCATGTTTATGGATGGGTTCATAGTATTAATAATTCATGTTTATGGATGGGTTCATAGTATTAATCATTCATGTTTATGGATAGGTTCATAGTATCAATAATTCATGTTTATGGATAGGTTCATAGTATCAATCATTCATGTTTATGGATGGGTGCATAGTATTAATAATTCATGTTTATGGATGGGTTCATAGTATTAATAATTCATGTTTATGGATGGGTGCATAGTATTAATAATTCATGTTTATGGATGGGTTCATAGTATCAGTCATTCATGTTTTATGAATGGGTTCATATTATCAATCATTCATGTTTATGGATGGGTTCACAGTATCAATCATTCATGTTTGTGGATGGGTTCATAGTATCAATCATTCATGTTAATGGATGGTTCATAGTATTAATAATTCATGTTTATGGATGGGTTCATAGTATTAATAATTCATGTTTATGGATGGGTTCATAGTATCAATCATTCATGTTTATGGATGGGTTCATAGTATCAATCATTCATGTATATGGATGGGTTCATGGTATTAATAATTCATGTTTATAGATAGGTTCATAGTATCAATAATTCATGTTTATGGATGGGTGCATAGTATTAATAATTCATGTTTATGGATGGGTTCATAGTATTAATAATTCATGTTTATGGATGGGTGCATAGTATTAATAATTTATGTTTATGGATGGGTTCATAGTATTAATAATTCATGTTTATGGATGGGTTCATAGTATTAATCATTCATGTTTATGGATAGGTTCATAGTATCAATCATTCATGTTTATGGATAAGTTCATAGTATCAATCATTCATGTTTATGGATGGGTGCATAGTATTAATAATTCATGTTTATGGATGGGTTCATAGTATTAATAATTCATGTTTATGGATGGGTGCATAGTATTAATAATTCATGTTTATGGATGGGTTCATAGTATTAATAATTCATGTTTATGGATGGGTGCATAGTATTAATAATTCATGTTTATGGATGGGTTCATAGTATTAATAATTCATGTTTATGGATGGGTGCATAGTATCAATCATTCATGTTTATGGATGGGTTCATAGTATCAATCATTCATGTTTATGGATAGGTTCATAGTATCAATCATTCATGTTTATGGATAGGTTCATAGTATCAATCATTCATGTTTATGGATGGGTTCATAGTATCAATCATTCATGTTTATGGATAGGTTCATAGTATCAATCATTCATGTTTATGGATAGGTGCATAGTATCAATCATTCATGTTTATGGATAGGTTCATAGTATCAATCATTCATGTTTATGGATGGGTGCATAGTATCAATCATTCATGTTTATGGATAGGTTCATAGTATCAATCATTCATGTTTATGGATAGGTGCATAGTATCAATCATTCATGTTTATGGATAGGGTTCATAGTATCAATCATTCATGTTTATGGATAGGGTTCATAGTATCAATCATTCATGTTTATGATAGGTTCATAGTATCAATAATTCATGTTTATGGATGGGTGCATAGTATCAATCATTCATGTTTATGGATGGGTGCATAGTATCAATCATTCATGTTTATGGATAGGTTCATAGTATCAATCATTCATGTTTATGGATAGGTGCATAGTAGCAATCATTCATGTTTATTGATGGGTTCATAGTATCAATCATTCATGTTTATGGATAGGTTTATAGTATCAATCATTCATGTTTATGGATAGGTTCATAGTATCAATCATTCATGTTTATGGATAGGTTCATAGTATTAATAATTCATGTTTATGGATGGGTTCATAGTATTAATAATTCATGTTTATGGATGGGTGCATAGTATCAATCATTCATGTTTATGGATAGGTTCATATTATCAATCATTCATGTTTATGGATAGGTTCATAGTATCAATCATACTCTAATATAACTTCACTTATTTAGATTGGTCGTTACATTTTTTTTTTTTTTTTTTTTGCTTTTAAACATATTTTACATCGATACCTTTCATAGTTGCCCTATTTGGAACTGAGGAGTAGCTAAATTTGTATGAGAATTATGTACTGGACAGTTTTAATCAATTGAGCTTCCTAACCACATACTCGAAAATTATAAAGGCATGTGTAAGAGATAATCAATAAATAAGTACAATGATCGTAGATTTTAATAATAATTAAATATATGTATTCTATAAAACATTTTAAATATACGAAGCATTCAATTTAATTATTGTATATTTGGAAACTACATAGCAGTTTAATTTAACACCGTACTTGAAAGAGTATCTTAGCGTACGTCTATTATAGCATACTTTTGAGTATGTTGTGCGCTATATATAAATATTATTCTGTCTATACCAATAATATTTATTTGGTAATATATATTTATTTTTAATATTTACTACAGATGTTCCTCTATTATAACATTTTAGAGTTCGATAACAATGAATATTAGTAAGCTTTGATGGGTTTTACCGAACTGCTAGGTAAGCGCTCCCAAAGCTCCTCTTGCACGACCGCTTCCAAGTTCTTACTATACCCAAGTCCGTGACTTGGCAAGTTCTGAATAACTGATATCAGAGGCTAACCAGAAAATACACATAAATGTACTGTTGCAATTCACTCTACTAAGTCAATTTACCAACTCCCTCATAAATATTTTCAAACAGCCTATAATTTTACAAAGGCTTCATTTATTTTACTGGTATGAGAGACAATTACGTTGGCTTAAAGAACAGTTTTGTTGAATAATTGATATTTTTGTCGATACTAATTATGGACATTTTTTCACTTAAGAGCTCATAAATACATGAATATTATATGTAATTATTAAGACAATTCATATAAATAATTTGAAACACAAACAAAAGTATATAAAACTGCTTCATTATACATTTTAGGCTAAGAATATTATATACATATATACATATATAATATTCTTAGCCTAAAATGTATTATGAAGCAGTTTTATATACTTTTGTTTGTGTTTCAAATTATTTATATGAATTGTCTTAATAATTACATATAATATTCATGTATTTATGAGCTCTTAAGTGAAAAAATGTCCATAATATATATATATATATATATATATATATATATATATATATATATATTAATATTGGTAATAATAGTAATCTATTTTACATCTATGGAGCGTGAAATTAAAGTACATAACAACCATAATTAAATAATTACAATTATGCTGTGTGGAATATTTAACTTGAAACTGTAGTTTAATTCTGAATTTAAATAAATTGAAATTCAATTAGTGATCCGAGACTGTGGAAGTATAAGTTGAATGAGGTATATTATTGGTGAACCATTTCCAAACGTACTGTACTGAGATGATACATTTTTAAAATCGTATTATTATAAGTATAGTAATCATATTAAAATCCCCATATTAACTCAATAATCTACACCCGTTATTGTGTAGTAGATTTATTGCTACGTACGGATACAGGGTGGGTCATTTAACGTATTTTCTTTTGTAACACAGACGCTAGAATTAACGAGCAGTTTCATTTATTTGTAATTTTGAGGCGACTCTCTCACCTTTGCACCCTCCCTTAATGCCAGGATGAGTTTATTTTAAAACATTTGAATGCATTGGTCTCTAATTATTTTTTTCTATTAACAATGTTATTCAAAAACTAAGTTAAATTTATTTAGATAATATTCATTTACTACTAAAAAAAAACTTCCGGTGATGATCATGTGCTCTCACCGTATCAGAGTCTCAGAGGGAGGATGCCTTATCACAGCATGGACAAACGTTGTGTGATGTAAATATTGTAACCAACATCTTGACGTGGTCGTTACCGATAAAGGTTTAGTGTTTAGTAATAACACCAGCCACTAAAGCCTGCGAGTTAAGATAGTATTATTATACTATTTATTATTTACAATAAAGAAATAAACTGCATAATATAAAGCCAAGCGACATTACATTATATAGTTTATAATTTAACTGACAATTTTGGATATTATTCAAACATAAGCGCTCATTTTTTAACATATAACACGTTGCTAACAAAACTGCTGCAGACAAAACGTGCAATTTTAAACAATAATAAACAAATATGTCTTGTATAGAACAATTTAATTGTCACAGCAGAGATAAAAGATAGTATGATAACATGAATAAACAAGTTGTTGCACTTAAAATTCTATAATTTAGCGTTCTTTATATTCATTTTAATTTACATATAATATACTCATACATTCACCCTTTGTAATATATTGCAGTATGAGAACGTTTAGGGAAAAATAAAATATTGATTTTGGAATATTTTAATCTAAACTATAAAACAGACTATACTTCAATGATAATAAACCTATTCCTAATTAAGAATGTCAAGCATTCTTCAAAATAGTTCAATAAATTGGGTTTTCATAGGTTCAAGAATATTTAAAAGAACATAACATTTTGAAAAATTACCTTTTAACATATATATTATATTAACAAGATTATATTTTTAAAGTACAACAAAGTAAAATGCTATTGTGTTACAACAGACAAGACAAATGTATTGTAGCAATACGATATCTACTGTATTTATTTGTATTTTGACAACGTATTTGAGCACTGTGGGAAAGTGAGGGGGAAAGGGCGTGGGTGAGTTCTATTGAGGTACTAAGCTAAAGATTAGTACAAACCATCAATGATTTTCCAATACCCAACCTGACTCGCAAGTGTATTCTAATTATATATTCATTAATGATTAAAAATTAGCATGACTGCATTATTCCTTCCATTTTTAGAGGGACCTTTCTGACCCTAACACTCCTACAATCCAACGAAATACAATAATTTGTAGAAGAAACTCTAAAAATCTCATATAGGATTATTACTAAAATTTAACATACTTTGATTGAATCTATGCTTTTAAGTATTATAAAATTCTAATTTCTTGCACACTAATTACAATATTCGTAAAATGTTATCAGTTAAAAAAGTTGTTATAACTTGTTCTAAAAACCAGTTATTTATTATTGCAGTTTCACCTAAACATAAAAAAACAAGTTTTATAAATTACAACAAACAATACATTGCATATGTCATTTTCAATAGTTTCGACAAGGTAATAAAGGCTGCCACAACAGCCACGGGGTAGTTTATCTGACTGCCACAACAGCCACGGGGTAGTTTATCTGACTGCCACTGCCACAACAGCCACGGGGTAGTTTATCTGACTGCCACTGCCACAACAGCCACGGGGTAGTTTATCTGACTGCCACAACAGCCACGGGGTAGTTTATCTGACTGCCACAACAGCCACGGGATAGTTTATCTGACTGCCACAACAGCCACGGGAAAAATACTGACAATTTTAAACATTTTTACATTTCCAATGATCGTAGTAGTTGTATAAATATGGCAGATAATCTTTTACAATATGAAATCAAAGTGGAATGGATATAAAATTATTGCATAGAGTCTGTAATGAATATTCAATATATGCACTGAGATGCGAAATATAATTATCATTAATTGAAAAAGTATGTAAATTTATGAAGGGTGAGTTTTTAAAATAACCAATTATGAATTAATCCATATCGTACAATCTTTAAAACAATTTAATAAATAGATTTTTAATAGGTCTATAATGATTTAATAACACATACCATTTCGAAAAAATACTTTTTTTAATATATTTTATATTACCAAGATTACATTTTTAATATACAACAAAATAAAATTCAGTTTTGTGAAATATATAACTAATTTTCAATTATTTATTTTAAAATTATGCATAGTTTTATGTTCATATTAATGATTTATATATTAAATTGTAATTCTACCCTGATAAATGTTTTCATCATATTATTTAAATATAAAATAAATTGTCACTATACTGCAAACAAAAAATTAACTGATATCAACATTATTAATTTAAAAAGTATAACATACAACAGCACATAAAGTTATTTAGGTTAAATGGATCAAATTACAGAAAAAAACATAAGTTTATTAAAACACAATACGTGAACAGTATAATTTAATTTGCGCATATACCAGAGATATGGAATATACAACATGAAATATAAACCCAATCTGCAGTTTAATTATTGCGGTTAATTAATTCTCACAAGGGGCTTTATTATCGGTTTTACTCCTGGGCACAAATAACTCACCGTTGGTCAACCAGTTGCATTACTTGATATTTAGGACTTGACGGGTGGTAAACAATGCAAATGTATGTGTTCATACTGCATATTATATTGAGCAGTAACAAAGTAATTAATTGTATTATTTGTAGTGTGTAGCTGCTTTATTTCTTGAATTACAGGGAGGAAAACATATTTAGGATTCATTTGCTTGAAAATGAAGTAAAATCTTTTACTATTAATACCATACGTCTAATATAACATTACTTATTACTTATACTAGTGATAACACTTTTAAAACTGTTCCAGAATTATATGCATTCTACTTATTGGCAAAACTAAGGTCGAACAATCAACTTTACCGTCTATTAAGTCTAAGCATTGTTTATGCGAGTTTCTTGTTTACCACTCACTGTTCGTTCCTTTGAAGTGGTTAGCATTGGCTGGCTGTAATGGCCACTGGTATACTGATCATAGTAGATATTGCAATTTCCTCATAAATTTGAGAGTCACCCAGTTCAAAATATTAAATTATATCACCGAAAATTAATTAAATTATATTAAATGAGTACAATTATTATAGTGTCAACTATTGATCCAAAGTATTCACGAAGTTTATAGGTTTTCATTTGTATGACTCATATCATTCTATAATAGGACTAAGTAAATGTTTAGGTCTAGTCAAGTTTTAAAATCTTGTTATGTAAGATAAGACGAGACAATACACGCGGTGCAAGACTAGACTCTCGTTGTTTTTAAAGGTCTTTGTGAGACTTTATAAAAGGAGAGTAGTGGTATAATGTACGTGAGTGGTGGGGTATGGGAGTCTGGGTAATTGGGTAAACAAGTAAAAATGATTGGTTGGTAGAGAGTGGTATTTTGACCGACATAGAAAGAATTTCACATTTTAACATTACATGGATTTAAAAAAATTCCTCCTAGCTAGCCTACCCTTTGCCTAACTTGACAGAAATAAGGCGCATGTTTTCAGGTCACGGTGATCCTTCTGGTTGTGGGAAATCTCATTTAGTGATAAACTCTATTATTGAGATATGTGATGTTCAATTAAATATATTCATCCCTATTCCGAGTGGTACCTATAATGTTAACAATGTAAGCCTAACTTGACGATAGTAAGGTCACCTGTTTTCAGATCATGGCGATCCTTCTGGTTGTGGGAAATATCATTTAGTGATAAACTTTTTTTGTTAATATTAATGAGATGTATGATTTTCAATTATACAGTATATATATATTCCTCCCTATTCCGAGTGGTACCTATAATGTTAACAATGTAATTTTCAATAAAATTATACTGATTTGTGCTTTATTTGGAGATAGCATAATAAAAAGCTTTAATACATTTTCTCGTCTTTAGGAGGATATTTTTTTTTTTTCATTTAATAAAAGCCCGTTACAAGTAAATAGGAGGAAGCACGGTCGAGCGAGAGGGATGCTTGCTAATACAACAAACAACTTAAGTAACAAATACTTCGCTAGTATAAATACACGCTGTTAATATCCCTGGTCATCAGTTTGGTTTTAGCCTGAGCATTTGTCACATGTCTTCTTCTACCAACCAGACATCTCCGTCACTTTGCAACATCACTATTCAGCAGCTGTTACTGACTTTTCCCAAGTAAGATATAATTACTCTTTTTCATTGATGAGTAAATTTCCTTTATCTTTATTTTGTTTCCTTCTTTACTTCCCATTATAATCAAAATCGACTTATTAACACCCATGTCTCCTATTATGTCCTATTTAATCTAGTATATCATAGTTGTATACGGTTTGAGAATCTGTAGTATACAGTATAGTTATTATATAAAAATCCATTATATTTCTAAAGTAAGATTATAGATTTGAAATTACAATTGAAAGTACCTACTTCAAAATATCTGAGCACAAAAAAAGATTGATCCTCTAAGACTTACTGTCTGATAGATATAAGTTGGAGTAGACATATGATTGTATTATTTAGATCCTCAATAACTGCATAGCAAATTACTAGTTTATTTTTTATCACTAAAATCAGCAACAAGTTTTTAAAAACTTGTTCTGTATATTTTCTGTATATGAACAGCAAATATAATGTTCTGTATAATTGCTTTTTTATTTTTGTAATTAAGCATGTGTCAGAATATTTCTTATTGAGTTGTATTGTGTAAAGAATTATCACACATATTTACTAAATAATTTTACTTAATAAAACCTGTTATAACATTTTGAAAGGTAATAATGCTTTGTGTAATTAGTCTTTTAATTTTTTTATAACTTAGTATGAGCCAGAATGTTTATTCTTTATTGTATAAATTACATCTTTTACCAGGAATGTTTTAATACTACTAATGGTTTGAAAATTTTTAATTAGTGTTGAACTGTGAACACACACATGTATATTACTTTACGTTGGAGTAACGCAACACACAATTTTTTCATAACCCAACATGGAGTCCATGCAGATATGTTTGTGTGTTTGGTGTGCGACAAGTCTTTTTCAAGGAGAGACACAATTCACCAACACAAGAAGGTTCATGAAGGAGGTAGGTTATTACAATAAATAAATTAAATCTCAAAAAGTGTGTGCTTCACTTAGCTGAATGATAGGGAGGATGTGTTATTAACACTTTAAACCTGTTTTACAACTCTCCGTATGTTAACAGTATTTATGTAAACCCACCATGGGGAAAAGTTTAGTAAATTAAATAGCAATAGATTTATTTTTTAAACTCATAGAGTATTTAGTAGAAATAAAATATATATATACATTTTAGAACAACTTCGTTCACTATCAACGATGGGATTAATTAAATCACATCAATTCTTGGTAACGTTGTTATGCTTGTGAGTAACAATTCAGAATCGAACCATGGTAGCTATGATTTGAATAAAAATACTTGTATTTTTTCGTTACGCTCTATGTTTTACAGCTTTTTAATGCGTGGAGTGCAAGCGTAAGTCTACCAGGAAGGAACATTTGGCACGTCATTTTCTCTCCGGGTGTCTTGTCAAACGACTGAAGACAGCCCTGCTGGATGAACGTTTCGTGTGTGCAGTGTGCAACAAGATATTCTCTAGCAGAGCCATATTCCACCGACAAATAAGGTCTCATGAAAGAAGTGTGTTGATTAAGATCAATTTAAATTTAAAAAAAATAATGAATTTAGTTGTAATTCACATGGGATTATGAAGAGTAAAGAAATGTTCTTTTATTTATTTTATATGCTTAAGAAAACAATATATTTGAGATATAAAGGCTCTTCTAAGGCACAAAAATGATTGATATATAATATACGTATAGTACAAATAATATTTAAAAACATAAAATCAAAGAGAAATAAATGATTTTAGTTTTATATCACATGAGATCATGAATAGAAACGGTTCTTTTATTAATCTCGAAAATTTAATAAGAAAACAATAGATTTAAAATATAAAGTCTCATTCAAGATAGAAATTGGTGAATTTATAAAATATTAATTACAAATAATATTTCATATCGTATAATATGTTCTTGGGGTATATTTATCATATTTTTATTAGTGGCAGAACTCAAGTTACAATTTTGTTATACAGTGATGTTAATGTGTGGAGAAATATTTTTACGAGTATTCTGTGAATTTAATAAACATTACGGGTTTTACAGTTTTTAAATATTTAGAGTGTGGGTGAACATTTGGGAGGAAGGAATATTTGGTGCGTCACAACCGTTCCGGGTGTACTGCAACACAAGACAGTACAGTCGTCCCTCTACCTCCGCTCGTGTACATGTACCCCGAGATGTGGGATTGCCTTATGGTATATGCCGAAAGTCATTTACAACAGAGGAACGCCTGAACATACATTCACTCAGATACCATGCCGGTAAAAACAATGATTATAAAATAACTAAACCAACTAACTACAGAAATGTTTTATGTAAGGGTGATACTTATTAGGGAATACAATTAAAAAATTAACAATCAAAATAGGCAACTATACATTTATAAAGAAAGACTTTATAAAGAAAAGTCAACGCAAAGATATTCATAAAATCAATAGAGATAATAATAAAAAATCTAGGGAAAACAGATAAAAATATATTAGAAGATTGAGAGATGATTACATCCACAAATATTCGAAAGTCACCATTCTTTCTACATCAGAGTTGAGTGTTGCGCGAGAGTGAAAGCTACCCTCACAAAACCTATCGAAAGTGAAAATGGTCTGACCTGGATAGGTGCATTCCCTTGTACAATCATGTTGATAGTTACAATATGACATTTAAAGCTCGTAGAAAAAACTGTTTTTAAAATTAGGATATGTATAACACTTATCCGACTCATTGAAACCATTATTTATAAATCCGGGCTAACTTGGGCTTATAGATTATTTATTATATGCTTAATTACATTAAAACATTAGTTAATATTAGTATTATAAACATTGTTTGTTTTAATGTTACAGAAGTTACACAACGTGAGCTGGTTTACATGCGAAAAGGGGTTTCGCAGCAGAGACTCCCCGTCAACACTTTAGAGCTCATTAAAGAGGTGGGTCGGTGAAACTTGAATCGCAATAATAGATTTATGAAAGGAGTACTAGTGGTCATTTCTATTAGTGATATTTCTTATCCAAACTACTTTTTTACAACATCTTAATTACTGGTAATTTGTAAATCTATATATAAATGCATTTTTCTGAAGATAATACACTCCATATTAACACTTTTCTGCGATAGTCAACAATTATAAATTTCAAAACTATAATTTATGGGACAGTTTCTCTTTTATTCTTTCAGTCGATTTTTCTAACTTATAAATAAGGTACAATTTTATTTGTATTAAATTTGAACAAAGTAGGGTCTATATTTTATTGCTAATAGTAAAATAGATCAAAACAAGTTTGTGCATTGTAATGTGGTTAATTTATTTTCCAGCTATCAATTGTGATCAGTGCGGTTGAGAGTTTGCTCAGAAGTCAAACCTCATTTGACATATGAGCTACACTGCCCGGTGACTAAGGAACGGGACAGTCATACCCAATCCATAGCCCCAACCAGCAATCGTAAACAGTACCCCATCATCTCAACAGCAAACAGCAGGTGATGATGGAGAATTCTGGCAACAGAGATGGCATTCAGCTCACGCTTACGTACCTATGAGCTGAAAAAAAGATTTTCAAGCAAACTCACCCTCCCACTCTTCCTAACTATGCCTTTTGACCAGGTTGTAAGTCTGCTTAAAAACATGCTCATAGAGTACGAAGCAGTCAGAGTTAACGTAGTAGTGTATTGCGAATTCACTAACATTCACGGGGAGACATGTCAAAATAATTTCAAAACAATGAATTCACCTCTATTCCAATTGTCAGTTATTGCTCAGTTCTGTTCTGACATGTTTGACTAAATAATCCGCGAGGAAGAGGAATCCAGCATGGAAGAGTCAGGCTGGACATTTCTGAAAGCCACAAAATTTGAAATTCGAGTAAATAAGTATAATCAGCTGAGAGGCTGGGTACATTCCCTTGCCAAAATACTGTGAGAGGCTGGGTACATTCCCTTGCCAAAATACTGTTGCGGCGTGGTTAATACCAGAAAAACAGGTACCCAGTGTTTCAAGTACAGCGTTTTAGCAAAATTCTTGAACATATCCTGGTAACTTCCCGCGTGAATTGGCTGATAAGTTCGATTGGACTTGCAACAGTTCCCCGTTGGGTTGAACGATGTCTATAAATTTGAACATGTAAATAACATCAGTGTTAATGTCTAAAGCTTAGATGATAAAAATAAGATATATCCATTAAATTTTTGTCACATAGTGCTAGATGATCACAGGGATATCATGTTGCTGTGCAACAAAGAGAAGGAGATCCACTATGTCTACATAAAAGACTTTTCTGCTCTAGTTGAACCACAACTTACCAAAATCATAGAGTTAAGCACATTTGTAAAATATATTTTTCTTATTTTATCGATGTTCCTAACAACCTTCGTCTGACTAAAGCAAAGAGACTAATTGAACACAAATGGTTTTGCATGTCTAAAGAGCCTTTGTGTCTTGACCTCTCTTCCGAGCCTGCAATCACATTCAAGAACCCGTAAAGAAGTCAGCGTGTACGGTTCTCTGTGTACGCTGACTCTGAAGCTATCCTAAAACCTGTGAATCTTACCAATGCCCCAACCGATGATGATAAAACCCAAACCCATATTCACATCCCACACTCATCCTGCTATCTCATCAAAGACTCAATTACAGATTCTTTAACCATTTGTAGGTACAGAGGACCCGATGCAAGCAAGCAATTTGCCAATGCCCTTAAGGAAGATGCGTTGCAGGTCGGGGACACGCTGTACAAGGACAGACAGATGAAACATAAACTGACCGCTAAACAGTAAGCTCAATTTCAGTCTGCAGCCCTCTGTCACATCTTTGGCAAGGGATTCACCGATCAGGATATGGAAGTCATGGATCATATGCATTCTGCTCTGTTCACTTTCATAGGTGCTGCACATTCGAGCTGCAACGTAAAGAACCAGAATCAGATCATAATAAATATTTACTTTCACGATCTGCCCTACGATTCCCACTTCATAATCAACGAGCTCGAATTTGATGAGAATGAGATCATGGTCATAGACCGATCTGAGGAAAACTAAATTTCTGTCGTAAAGTACATCAGGTACAAAGGTGCAAATAAGGGATTTCTAATGCTACACTTTGTAGACACCCTGCGTTTCTTATTCTCCACTCTCGCTACATTTCCTAACAATCTCCCTAAATCGTTACCACTGCGTTGGATGAGCGGGTGGGTCGTTACCACTGCACGTGTATGGGTGGGCGGGTGGGTCGTTACCACTGCATGTGTGTTTCTTTACCACTTCACGGGTATGGGATCTTCCCATAGAAGCACGGCATAAAGGAGTTGTAAAAAAAGTTTCCTGACACTGAAAAGTTCATTCTTGTGACATGCAAGGGTGTATTTCCTTACAGTTTTATCGGTTCAATGGAGATACTTCTTGCACCTCGATTTCCACCCAAGCACGATTTCTAAAAACTCAAACTCGAAGAGTTTCTAGCGATGATTGAGATCACACTAAACTTGTCTGCCGAACTTTTGGCACCAAATCCTTAGGGGAATACTTATATCTGTATCTACTCACTGATATTCTTCTACTTGCACACATCTATTAGGCTTTTCGAGACTCCAGTCTCAAAACTTACGGCCTTGACCCAGCCTACTGTGTCACTATTCCGTATTTTTCCTGGGACTGAATGTTATAAAAGACCAATGTATCGTTAGAGATCCTACATGAATTTGACATGCACTTGTTCTTCGAGAACGGAATTCGTGGCGGTATTTCCAAATGCTGTAATAGAAAGTCCCAGGCAAAACAACAAAGACTTTGTAGGTTATGACGGCATTCTGCCTTCCAAATACATTGCATACTTAGATGCCAACAACCAATATGGATGGGCAATAAACCAGTACTTACCAACAGGAGGTTTCCGCTGGTTTGATCGAGTTGAGATTAATATTCTCGTCATTCAGGCCCTGCTGATAAGAATGATGTGGGGTACGTTCTTGAGGTTGATGTAGAGTACCTTACATCAACCTTAGGCTCTGCACACCTTACACAATGACATTCCATTATTGTGTGAGCGTAAGATACCACTAGGTAGTAAACATGCAACGCTGCTTACAAATCTGTCGGATAAGAAAAACTACATTGTCCATTACCATGTTTTGAAGCAGGCCCTAACCACGGTATACAGTTGAAGAAGACCCACAGAGTTGTAAGCTTCGACCAGTCTGCATGATTGACATCATATCGATTTAAACACAGACCTACGTAAACAGCCAAAACTGCTTTTGGAAAAGAACTTTTTAAACATTTCAACAACAGTTTTTTGGGAAGTTCATGAAAAATTTGCGTAAACGCATGAACTTCAAGTTGGTTTGCAATGATAAAAAGTTGGAAACGCTCATAAGCAGACCCAACTTTCTTTCGCGTAGAATATTTTCTGAATAATTAGCTGTAATTAATTTTGTAAAAACTAACATTATCCTTGAAAAGCCTATTTACGTGAGTATGTGTATATTACATATAGGTAAGGAATTGATGTACAGGTTCTATAATGAAGTACTCCATGAACACTATGAGCCCCAAATTGTAAAGCTTCTGTACACAGACACTATTAGCTTTATTCTAGAATTAGCTACTACAGATTTAAATATAAGTATGATACCCATTCTGGATCACTTTGACACGAGTGGATATTCCAACGATAGTTGGCCCAGAATGGAAAAATTATAAAGCGGTGTAAAGGGGTCCATAAACCGGTGGTGGCTTAACAAGTGACCACTGAGCGCTACAGAAGGTTTATCACTGACCATCAGGAGTAGTACACCTTAAACATTAGGTTTAAGTCGTTTAGACATAAAGTAATGACAATTTGTGAAAACAAACTAAGCCTGAGCCCTTGGGATGACAAAATACACCTACTCTTGGATGGGTTTAGGACTTTTTCCCATGGGCACTATCTATTTGCATGTACATTGGTGGTAAATATTGATTGAATGTCTTTTAGTGTCACTTCATGTGATCTAAACATCAAATTGACTAAGCAGTAGTGTCCACATACAAGTGAATTTTGGCTCTGGAGAAGCTTTGAGCTTAAAGTTGAACCTCCATCCGTTTCTTCTTGAAAATATGATATGGTCAGGAACTGATGGTGGTCTCTGCAATGACTGAGTTGTAACTCTTGGTCTCTTCCTCTTATATCCAGATTCATTCACTATCGACTTTGTTGTGAGCACGTCTCTTGAGATTAGATGTAAATTCTCTCATTCTGGACCCAAAAACTTGTTTTTGATGTACTGCACCAACCATATCACTCAACATAGTATTCCAAATTTTCAAGGCTTCTTGTACCACAGCCTTAAGTCCAGACTTTGAAAGCGGCGATATTGATCTAAATAGACCACATAGAAAACTACCAATGTCATGACCCCTCTGATAAGGTGCACCTCTGTACACTGCACTTACACCACTACCTAATTGGCTCCTATAATACTACAAATAAGGGTCATATGTTTAGGTTAGGTTAGGTTAGGTTAGCTCACATTAGTTTGATTCTCGTCTTCTAAAGAGTAACCTGACACACGAAGTTCCAAACTGGAATGCAAGTGGTTTGCCAGTGTGATTCCTTAAATATATCCCTTATATTTCCCAACTCTCCAAACAGTGCTTCAACAGGGGCACATAGTGTGAATTATGAAATTTAACTGATTTATTTGCACCATGAGTGTAATTACTAGTATCAACATTGGCGATCTTTATCAGTGGTCATTATATTGCCTATAAATTGTACATCAGCCACATCAGAGTATATGTAGATTTGTGATGGTAGACCTAAACGTAAATTAACAGGTCGAATAGATGTATTGGTTTCTTTAAAATTATTCTCACTTGGATCAACCCCAATTGAGGTGCTAAAGTGTGAGTTAACTCTATTTGGTAAACTTCGGGACTAGTAGAAATAGTAACTTTTTTGTATTTCAATCAAAGTAGAACATTGTATACTAGGTGAGTTGATCAAGTTTGTTGACTATGTTGATTAGCTCTCTTTCATCATTGTATCCTTTTGCAGATAAGGAGAACGGTTTTAGAATGAGTATAGTAATCATTAAATATTCATCGTCATTCCCTTCTGTGAACTCTTCATTTTTAGCCTCAGAGGTAGTGTCCACACTCACTGTAACATGAGAGGTTGAACTAGCCCCAGAGTTGCTTGACATATATCCCACTGTTTGTATGAATAGATAAAAATTTTGCTTTGTTCTGATATTGTTAAGAATGTGCATGGATGAATTATTTCAACCACAGCTACTTCCAACTGTCCATCCAATTTGATTGGTTGTGGTTGACGTGTAATATAATTTCTCACTGTGTTTTATGGAAAGTACAGCATAGAACTATTACTAGGCAGTGGCATATAAAATAAACCTTTCATAGCTTTTGATTATTGGATGATAATATCCAAGATGCTGAGTGAATGGGATATTTGCTCCACTTAACTAAGTATTGCTTACTGCTACCTTCTCCTTTGGTGGCTATGATTTTGTCTATTTTATAAACTCTGTCTGGTTTAATACTTACTTTTTGCAATTCTTGTTTATAGAACGTTCCTTCTATCACCTCTTCATTTAGGTCTTCAAGGGTATACAGTGGATGTGGATATTGTAATACATCTTGTATTCTAAATATGTCTTCACTCCAATTAGTCTCATACCCCTTTTCAAATCTTCCTTTCACTTTGCTAATTCTGACTGTATCTCCTAGTTTGAGTTTTGGCGAGTCTTTTAATTTCTTAAAATCTTTAACATACAGATTTAACCATACTTGAAACTTATTGTGTTCATTAACCTCTACAGGTTTCATCTGTTATGCTCCTATGTTTACTGTTGTTATATGCATGCATGAGTTTGTTTAGAACATCAATATATCTGTATGTACTGTTATGCATTGAGTATAACCATCCTATGCTCTGGTTTTTAGTGTGAGATTGAATCTTTCCACCACTGCAGCATTAATATCAGGATTATTTGTTGTGTAAAACTTTATTTTGTTTTCTTTAAACATTTTTCTAAACTCCTTTGATTCAAATTCAGTTCCTTTGTCTGTTTGGACTCAACGAGGTTTTTACTTGTTCTCTTCAAATATTGATTAAAAGGAACTTCTGGTGATTGTTTATTTTTTATGTTCTCGCAAACGCTTTCTTGCTTAATACATCGATTACAGTCTGTATACAGTTAACAACATCATTGTACTTGCTCAAACCTCTCATATCATTTCAATGGTTTTGCCACAATTCATCAATTCCATTTACAACTAATCGGTTTCTTGTAATTTTTTCAAGAAAGTCTATAATTTTCTTGTCATTGAATCCATTTCCTAATTGAATCTTCACTAAATTTATTTCCCAAAGTATAGTTTAAAGGGGTGGCTTCAGTATAACCTGCTGGATTGGTTGCATCGTAGTAGATTCTGGCTGATTCTTCTTCCATTAAAGCTTGAATGAATCCACTTGAATGGAGTTGTTATGTGCCTGCTGCTGCCACTTCCTGCTGGGGTGTTTAACGGTGTTGATATTGTGAAGTCTGATGTTGACTCGATACTCTGTTGTATTACACTGGTATCAGAATCACCATTAAGTTTGCTCAAGTACTGGCGACTGAATGGAGTTGTTATGTGCCTGCTGCTGCCACTTCCTGCTGGGGTGTTTAACGGTGTTGATATTGTGAAGTCTGATGTTGACTCGATACTCTGTTGTATTACACTGGTATCAGAAACACTATTAAGTTTGCTCAAGTACTGGTGACTGAATGGAGTTGTTATGTGCCTGCTGCTGCCACTTCCTGCTGGGGTGTTTAACGGTGTTGATATTGTGAAGTCTGATGTTGACTCGATACTCTGTTGTATTACACTGGTATCAGAATCACCATTAAGTTTGCTCAAGTACTGGCGACTGAGTGGAGTTGTTATGTGCCTGCTGCTGCCACTTCTTGCTGGGGTGTTTAACGGTGTTGATATTGTGAAGTCTGATGTTGACTCGATACTCTGTTGTATTACACTGGTATCAGAATCACTATTAAGTTTGCTCAAGTACTGGCGACTGAATGGAGGTGTTATTTGCCTGCTGCTGCCACTTCTTGCTGGGGTGTTTAACGGTGTTGATATTGTGAAGTCTGATGTTGACTCGATACTCTGTTGTATTACACTGGTATCAGAAACACTATTAAGTTTGCTCAAGTACTGGTGACTGAATGGAGTTGTTATGTGCCTGCTGCTGCCACTTCTTGCTGGGGTGTTTAACGGTGTTGATATTGTGAAGTCTGATGTTGACTCGATACTCTGTTGTATTACACTGGTATCAGAATCACCATTAAGTTTGCTCAAGTACTGGTGACTGAATGGAGTTGTTATGTGCCTGCTGCTGCCACTTCCTGCTGGGGTGTTTAACGGTGTTGATATTGTGAAGTCTGATGTTGACTCGATACTCTGTTGTATTACACTGGTATCAGAATCACCATTAAGTTTGCTCAAGTACTGGCGACTGAGTGGAGTTGTTATGTGCCTGCTGCTGCCACTTCTTGTTGGGGTGTTTAACGGTGTTGATATTGTGAAGTCTGATGTTGACTCGATACTCTGTTGTATTACACTGGTATCAGAAACACTATTAAGTTTGCTCAAGTACTGGTGACTGAATGGAGTTGTTATGTGCCTGCTGCTGCCACTTCCTGCTGGGGTGTTTAACGGTGTTGATATTGTGAAGTCTGATGTTGACTCGATACTCTGTTGTATTACACTGGTATCAGAAACACTATTAAGTTTGCTCAAGTACTGGTGACTGAATGGAGTTGTTATGTGCCTGCTGCTGCCACTTCCTGCTGGGGTGTTTAACGGTGTTGATATTGTAAAGTCTGATGTTGACTCGATACTCTGTTGTATTACACTGGTATCAGAAACACTATTAAGTTTGCTCATGTACTGGCGACTGAATGGAGGTGTTATTTGCCTGCTGCTGACACTTCTTGCTGGGGTGTTTAACAGTGTTGATATTGTGAAGCGTGATGGTGTTGACTCAATTCTCTGTTGTATTAGACTCATATCAGAATCACCTTTAAGTTTGCTCAAGTACTGGTGACTGAATGGATTGGTTATGAATTCATTTGTATCTTAATTTCCATAAGTACAGGCAATAAGTGTTCTCACCCTGGTGGTTGAATTGATTTTTTAGCTCTTATCATATTATGTGCAATGTCTACAATATTCGAGTGGGGTATTATCTCCCTTTTTATTGAAATCCTACCATGTTCATCCCATGAAAGAAGGTCAGTTCTTGTATCGAAAGCCTTAATGTTTTAGCATCCTTTTTGTATGTTTTTGAAAACGTCTCAACTATATCCTCCATTCCAATAGTGTTTTGCTTTTTATCATTCAAGTCAACAACGGGTTTACTAATGGATTTCCTTTTCTGTGAGGCAAAATGGAGGAAGCATTGTAGAACTAGTTGATATTGATCCCATGTTTCCCTATCATTCTGGCTGTAATTGTTGAGCAATTTTAACATTTCACTGTCTAACTAACTAACTGTGTTATAAATGGCTGTTTCTTTGTTTTGTATCCTTTGAAAAGTCTTTACTGGAACAATAATCATCTTCTTAGCGTTCTCCATGTCTACTGAAGTATACTTTGTAGAATTGCACTGAGCAACAAAGGCAAAAGTACCCCACCACCTTTCTGTACCAATTATCTTTTATTTTTTAACACTTTCACCTTTTTTAACCCACATCTCAGGATAGTCTTGAATTGACTTTACTTTCGCTTTTGATTAGTACTGATATTTATATTACCTTTCAACAGATTTTAAGCACACTCACAGACTGACTGAACGAGGTACTTGTCAGCTTCTTTTAACATATCCTTTCTCTGTTTGGGTTTCATGAATATAGGTGCTTATAACTTGTTGATATTCTTTTTCACAATTCGAGATATTGTGATACTGAGTTACGAGTTGATTGGTTCTTAAATTTAATTATTTTCTTTTCGGCACATACACATAATTGTAAGGATCGCTCGGAAATATGAAGCTCTAAACGTCATATCATCAGGTGTTGATTGTTTAATATATAATAATCTTGTATGAATTTTGGATTTTCAGAGTATACATGTTGGGCTAAGTGTCTGATTTGTGCCTTATCCCTAGGAGTTTTGAAACATACTATATAGTGAGCATTGAGGGAGATATTTCTCTGACCCTTACCTTGATGGAACAAGTTTTTAGATATAAAAAACACACTTATGTTTCTATGATGGTAACCTTTCGTGAATATATCAACCACTACCATCTGACTCAAGCATTAAGACATCAATAATAACAAGATTTGTCTTTGATCCATAAAAATCAACCATGTCTGGTATACCTACTTTAAAAATCACATTACTTACATTATATCCTGGTTGCCATTCGGAATAATGCCAATATACAAGTTCGAACTGAACATTACACACATCATTAAAATTATCAATAAAGTTCATCACAAAGTGAGACTTTCCACAACCAGAAGGACCAGCCACTGTGGCTGAAAATGGATAGATCCATATTTAATAATAAGTTTATTTTACATATTGTATTTATTTTGTATATGGGGAAAGATTTTATAGTAAATAATAACAAATATTTATCGAATTTAAACCAACCTTTATTGATTAAATAAATTCGATATTGCTGTTGAAACCTGTATATCTCAACTGTAACCGCTCTACCCCACCGTTGTTGTACTCCTCAATCGACTGATCGGTGAATATTCCATTATACCTCTTAGGCAGGTATACTCGAAGGAAAAACTCGTCCCCAATCAGCCCTTCCAGGATGACAGCAATGGTAGAGCCGTATCTTGTGACTACTCGCTCAACCGATGTGATCCTGTAGTTGAAGTCGGAACGTAGCTCCGATAGTGTACTGGGGTGCCCTGCAGTTATTGAGGTCGGTACGAAGAGTGTCGATGTTCATCATAGCTAGGTGCAGAGGGATCTACAGCTGAGGTGAAGTGATGACTGCAGCTTACATCTGGGGTTTTATATACGGTTTGGTCACCTTGGGGAAAGTACGCGACAAACAACACTCACTCTAATTAACATTGTGAAAGGTGTTTACGTTTTAACTCGATTTTAATATTGTCATTAACCTGGAGATGTTTGTTTCAGTAGCAGATATCCCTATAATTTGACCTTACTTTCACCAGGATAGACTCGCTAGGAGACATTTTTATAAATCCAAGCAATGTAAAAATGTTAAATGTTGACAAAGCACTAATCAGTATAATTTCATTTAAAATTACATTGTCCTCATTTTAGACACCACTCGAAATAGTAATGTATATTTAATTGAATATCACACATCTCAATAATATTATCAATAAAGTTTATCACTAAATAAGATTTCCCACAACCAGAATGATCGCTATGACCTGAAAACAGGCGACCTTACTTTCGTCAAGTTAGGCTAGGAGGAATTTTTAAAGTCCGTGTAGTGTTAAAATGTGAAATTCTTTCTATGTCGTTCAAAATACCACTCTCTACCAACGTTTATATACATGTTTTTTATTTAAACATTTGTTTTCATTTTTTTATCATTTTTACTTGTTTACCCAACTACCCACCATTCACGTACATTATACCACTACTAAGGAGTTTGTGAATGAAAACTTACAACATTCGGGATTGCAAACTGTATTATAGTTTGTACACGTTGCCTGGGTATGGTCTGATGTGTGTGATATGTCTGCCTTATATTTGAGGCAGTAATTTATATTCATAGGGCCTGTACATCACACTGAACACACAGAATGTGTACACACTCCCATGTATCACGCTTACCAGGTACGTAAACTAATCAAAATTTGAATGTGATTTTCCTTATAATCTGAAAAAAATATATCCACAATAAACAAACATGTTTCTGGTCGAGTTGTTAATTCCACATAGACGTACCCTTACAACCAATGGTACTAGTCTAGAATTTTATTAATCTAATAAAAGTCTCGAAAAAAAGCTCAAAACTAGCTTAAGCTTAGTATTTATTTTGTGGCCAATTGATTGGCTTAAATGTTTTAAAGACCTCAAGCACTATATTTAAGAACGCTTCTCTTTAGCCTTATATTTAATGTTACATACGGATACATATAATTTTAATTTTTGAATATATCTGTTAAAAACTATGCCGGGATCTTCATCCTGGAAATAATATGTTAAGGAACAGTTAAAAATATGTTTATGACCTTGAAAACATACTTATATAGACTACACTCCTATGTGAGGTTTTATGATAACTATGGAAAAATTAAGAGTTTCAATATTCTCTCAGTATAAAATTTTTAACTGAGTAAACAAAAAATTTACACTCTCAAAGTTAAGCTACACAAAACTGAAAGAAACAAACAGATAAAGGATTATTATCTGAAATGTTATGTCCGTTAAATTTATAAGAAAAACTATCACCATACATTCCTTCACTTATTAAAAAAAAAAAAAAAAAAAAAAAAAAAAAAAAAAAAAAAAAAAACTTGCCTAGTACTCATACCTAGTTAATTTTTAAACAAATATACGTTTAAAAAAAATATTTTGAAATCATTTTCGTAAACCCTTTTTAAACGGTTAATTTGCATAATGCCATCGTATTGAATAGAGTTTATCACACTCATCCAACAGCTAAATCAGTAATAAAATGTCAACATTATTAACAGTATGGATTTATATCATGTTATTAAAGGTTCAATTCGTTCCCAATTTGTTTTATTCAATTGACAATTATAATTATTATCTATTGAAATGTTTGTTGGATTTAAGTAAGTATATTCCCGAGTAAGATCTATACGACACTTAACCATTTTGAACCTTAATAAGTAAACTGGGGTTAAAAAACTAAAGGTTTTTTGTGTGTGAATATTTTTTAAATAGAATACAAAATAAATACTTTAAAAGCACACAACGACAAACAAATTTAAGAACCTTATCTTTATTCAAACTTTCTCTCTTCAATTTAACCAAGTTTGTGCCGTAAATTGTGTTGATATATTATTTAGTTTATAAATAATGGTACAGCCGTTGATGAACTTCTTCCTTGCATAGCAAATAGGCCATGAATATTCAAAGCCGAGGAACAAATAATTCTTGTAAAATCAGCTTAATTGAGGAAGAATAAAAAACAGCCTTTGCGTGGTAAGTCCTATGCATTTTATCATTTTTATGTATAACACACAATTTATAATGACAAGATGTTACTTTATGTTCATGCACAACACTTATTTTAATTCAAAATGAAGATATTGATGAAAAAACACACGTTTATAATCGAATGAAGTAAAGGCTCATTTAATACCCTAATATAAAAGTATTAATAACATTTGTTCCTAAATGGCTCTAAGCAAATATATTTTAGAACAATTTGTATATTTTGTTAAACTAAGCATACTCAAACTAGATAATTATATAATTATGTTTTTTGCAATATAAAATATGGATATACAACTTTAAATATTAAAAACTATATATATTGTCTAAAGATAGAATGGTTGAAATATGAGGCAAAACCTTGAATACCATGACTAACAACGATGATGCATTTTATGATACCTATGATATAATGTACCTATGGTATTCATGTTAATTTGGAACATCTAGTATCTTATGTCATATAATCCGTTTTATGACGCATATAGTTTCCCAAATTACATATTGAATTATTAATGTCTTTGACGTACATTTACATGTTATGGGTATACTAAACATTATAAAACCGGTGGAATATTGTTTTATTATGATTATTTTACAGATAGAATTATTGCAGATGGGTTTTGTTTTATCCTGTCTGTTGTATTTTAAAACTGTGGCTAAATTATTTATTATATTAATGTAAACAACATTCATTTGTTATGTTGTGAATGACATAGTTGACAATACTGTAGTAATGAGCTGTACAATATGAGTACTGATGTACGCGTGCGGGTGAGCGAGTGGGACAACAATTAATATCTTTTGAAAAGTTTACTTTTCTGCCAAATACTAATCTTTGCATAGTATTAGAGTAAAAGGTTCATCCTTCTAATAAAGTATTATAATTGGGTATCAGTAGTAAGATATATTACTGTCATCAAAATTAACATCATAATTACACTAATTGTTAATGTTATGATCACTATATTTTGGTAAACTAATTTTATAATATACGAATTAAATCAAATGTAATTTAGATAACAAGGCAATCAATGCATTCCATTTTTGACTATACTATTTCATTGTGTTCAGAACTATGAGATAATAACTTATCAGTAAAACAATATTAAGTTACTTCCAGAACACACTAGAAAGGGAAGTATAATAAAATATAATAAAGGAAAAGTACAAAATCAATACATTCAATTAATAACATTTAACTGAAGGAAAACAAAAATCAAATTGGTATTGAAATACATAATTTAGCCATAAAGCAATAAGTACCAAGTGCTAAAATAAGAAGTAAAAGAAAATATCAATATAAGAAACGATAAAAATATATTAGTGAATATAGCAGTATCAATGTGTGAAATACACTTATCAATTGATAATTTCATCAACCAATAAGCTAATAGAGATATTTAAGTAATGATATTTAACTCAAATAATCGATCTATACAAGAAGAAACTCAATTTTAGCACACACAATATAAAATGATAATGCAATGAAAGAGAATACAACATTCGATTATACTACAGTATAAAAGAATTGTGTGATAATTTAATTAATAATAATACACAAGCAAATGAAGTGAGTAAATTAAGTCTTTTAACTCTTTCAAAACTTCTAAGTAACGAAATACATAATTTATTTTATAAATTAGTTTATGTAACCATTATTGTTGTTCAGCCTCTCTGTATGCTCAGCTAAAACAAATTAGTTATAGCACGTATGTTAATAATAAATAAATATATAAATATAGTACAAAAAACTTACTTAGAATCACCATAATGCTACAAGTACATAAAAAAAGAGATACTACGCTTTTTAAGAGATTTTTAATTTACCTATAAAATACAACGCTTAAAATTAGCTTTGAAATTAAGTTAAGTTTTATTTTCAAAATAGTCAAGTTCCTTTGAAGATTTCGAAACTTTAGGTAAGGTTTTAACCTACAAAAGAAACAAAAATTCTTCATTTTCGTACTTTCAAACAGAAAGCTAAGTTATCTCAAACTCTATATACCTACTTGGTTTATTTTATTTTTATGTTTAGTTAAAATAATTTAGTAAAAGTTAATTACAAGAATCTAGTTTAATACTTCCCATTAAACTAGCAAGCCGGCTTGTTTAATAACTCCCATTGAGTTATTAAACAAGCCGAACATGAAACGCTACAATTGAGTATCACTAAAAGTAGTACAACATTTCGAGTTACATTTGATGTAGTGTGTATGATTTTCAGTGTGATTACGGACGAATGAGGGACTGAACGTTGTTAGTAATATTTGTTGTAACTAAAGTTAGTATCCATAAATGATTAAACTCCAAGAGAAAGTCTTGGAATGTTATATCCACATAAGTGTTATGGACCAGTAATGCTCCATTAGACAAACTCCTTAAGAGACTAACGTAACACATATTCTTCTAGGTTTCCTAAGTTACAAAAATGCATTTAAAATGTTGCTTTGATGTTTGATTTATTTTAGTTAAAAATTATCACAGAGTTTAACATCATGCAATAAAATATAATTTTAAATGTTAAAATGTCAGAGGAAAGCAATAGGTTGATATTGAAATAAACAGATCACATACTATGTAATAGGAAATAAATTATCCTAAAATCCAATATAGTGTACCTACTATGCTTAGTTAAATAAGAAAAATTGTATATTGATTTTATTACAGCATAGAAATAACTACACACTATAATGGTTGGGCCTAATAATTTTGCAAATGGCAAACTAATAAATTTTCCAAATTTTCAGTAGTAAAGACAAATTACATTATATTTTATCCAATAACTGATATCAATCATTCTAAGGAAATTGAGGCAATAAAACAAACCCTTCTTTTGTGGCTATGCCTAATATTAGGTTTTTGTTTAAGAATTGTTTAATTTATTTATTTTCTTAGTTCATTACTTATTAATATATATACAACTTCTTTTGAATTAATCTATTTTAAAGCTTATCCATCCTAATAGAACTCCTAATTTTGTTCTATGTCTGGACAACTGAATCCGACAATCCTGAACACTAACAGTAATTAAAAATCTTATTGATTACAATTATCAGCAGTAAATAATTCGTTTTGTCAAACCAGAGGTATTTCTTTAAGTTCGTTTATTTACTTTCTTAATGAACAATTTGAGTCTAAAATCAAATAATCCTACGTATAAGTATAAAAAAAAAATGTTTAATAACATTTTTCGTATAGACATAAACAATATAGTGAACTATTTTCAATAAATAAGTTCTGTTAAGGGAAATAAAAACATAAAAATTGATTTTAACCCTATGATTAAATAAGTACATGCTTGTATAATATAAATTAAATTAAAATAAATAATGTAACCTGGCAATAAAAAACTAGAAATAGCTTAAAATCTGAGAATTAATTGACATGGATTATGTATCAATTACTGTAGGCCATAAAAATACGGCTGCAATAAATATCACAAAATCAGAATCTATTTGTTTAATTAAATTTCAATCAGTATTAGCAGTAATTATATTCACTAATGAGTTTGTATAACATAATGGATGAGAGAAACCTTTTCATATAGGTTATTTATCTTAGTAAAATAGGAGACGTACTTAAGAAATAATAAAGTAGCCAGGGTTTTACCGTGTAATACTTCGATGATGTTGATTTAACATTGTTACTTTCACTAAACATTTTATTATAATACCATTATAATTAAAGTGAAAATGTTTTTTTTAGTAAAAATTATCGTGTATAACACTGGTATGAAGAGTTCCTAAAACAGTAAACTACTATCACTTTCACCATTAACGTACAACTGTCTGTTACCTTTAAAAATATCACTTACAGTACAATTAAACGTCACACAAAACAAATTTATTGCAAGATAAGCACAAAATGCACAAATATATTACAATACAAGTACAAAATACACATATATTTGTGCATTTTGTACTTGTATTGTAATATATTTGTGCATTTGATGCTTATATTGTAATATATTTGTGTTGTGTGACGTTTACTTGTACTGTATATGTACCAACACGTATTATGCTATTTAAAAAGCTAAATATCACCTGGCTTCACGTAGCTGAGCTGTAATATCACATCAGCAATGTTAAATGTTCTTGAATTATGTTATTGTTACATAAACCTTCCAATGATATACCGTAACTTTATAGGTTCGACTACGTAGGACAGATCTTCAATGAAGTAAGCTACAACTATTCTTTACAAGATATCAAATAGTATATTCATACCCACCTAATTCACTATTCCATATTTGGGAGTCTCCTACTGCGAAATTTTACCACTCGACATTTTACGTTAAGTGGTAATTTTAAAAAAAATTACCATATATTTTATAATATGTTAACAGCACGCTGCATTGGCATTGTGGCAAATCTATAAACTACTATTTAAAAAATAAAATAATAACAATTGTGTGGACAATATCAACTATTTGTTAAATTATAAGAATGCAGATGTGACCAATTTATTTGTTCTTACGTTTCTGTATTTCCTAATAAGGAGTGCACGATTACTAGTGTACCTTCTGTAATTTTAGGAAAATGGACTAGTGATAATCCTACTGTACACTTAATTTAAAAATATTTTACATAGTATAAAACCATTGTACGAAATATAATTAATAAAATAACAAAATACAGAACTATGAGTTAATTTAACTTCACAATCTAGTCTCAGTGATATTTACGATGTAATATTGTTAGTTCTATTTTCATAATTAACGTTTAAATTTTGTCTCTGAAAGGAAAAACATAAATATGAATTATTATTGGACATTTTGTTTTACTATTAATATAGTTTTGATTAACTTAACAGACCGCTACATAAATAAAGTTAATATTACCAGGAATAAAACAGTTATCAAAACAGCTGTATAATAAGTATGCATTGTTGTTTTTTTTTAAATAAATTACTAGTTGATATAACATAAGAATATTAAATTAAAAACAATAATTGTGTTAATTTATATTAACAGGATACATTGTTTTGTTAAACAAAATTTTCACAAAGCAAAAACGTTTGAAGATTGGAAATGTGTTGTTTTTATAGTCCTTGTAGGTATTCAGTTATCCAAGGTCAATAACAGTGTTTATTTGCAATACGAATAGACGTTATCAATAAATACATTTAAATTTCACATTATATCAAGTAAACAATTCCTAAAGTTGTCTTTTGGTAAGATCTTATCTCAACCAATACTCAATACAAATGAACGAACATAACAACTGGAACTGAACATGTTCGTTATAAAATTATAGTTTTAAAATGGTTTTGTGTGAAAGTAGTTTGTCTTGTTATATGAAGGAAACAAGAACAGACACTTATTTGTGGAAATTAAATATAAGTGTCCGTTCCCGCTTAGTTGAACAAATCAGACAAATATACACGGGGCATCGTGTTTAATACGTTACTTAGTTATAAAATAAAATTAGAATTGTTATCAACCAAACTTGAAGGAATAAATTGATACATTTGTAATGTGGGGCGTGATTAAACCGTAAGAAACTAATGGGTTACTTGTTTGGACAAAGATAGTAATTTCAGTATGGGCAACGATTAATTATATAGTTAAGTAGTTTGCTAGGATTCAGTTAATGTTAAAGAGATATAGGTCGAATTTAGACTAATTAAAATGAATTTTAACAGATTTTATAATTATGGCGTACATAATTATAATTATGTATAAACGATACCAATGAGAATTGTTATCAATGCAACTGTAGTTTGGGCTAAGATTGTACACCATGTGCGACATTAAGTAGACAGACATATCCTCATTGGAATATAGTGTTTTAATAAGTAAACAATGGGACTTATAAGAAAGAAAAGGTAAATTATTTTTAAAACTACATTATTGAGAAAACTTTATCTTTAGGCTTAAATTTTATCATTCTGAAAAAATAACTAAACGAATAACAACACTATATATATATATATATATATATATATATATATATATATATAGACATATATATATAACACTATATATATATATATATATATATATATATATATATATATATACTGTTATAAATGATGATACATTATATAGATACAATTACTTATAGTGGTGTCTTTTGTCTGCCTAGAAATATCCTTGTGAAATATTGTGAGTTTGTCATTTATAGATGACTCTGTTGTTGGATCAGTTAGTCTTTATATTTACAGTAAAATAAAATTTCAGTGGAATTATTTTCTTCACTTCATTCATAAATTACAAGCTGACAAAATGTGCTTGGTGTTCTTGGATCATTCCGCTGTATATTTAATATAATGTTGTATGAAATTTATACATTCTAAGTTATATAAAACTTATCCATTTAACAAAACACTAGCCAGATGTATTACAATACAACAAACGGACAGCATTACCTACATGCATTGTATTATGTCCAACCACAATAAAGCCAATACAGACTTGATACGTCATACAAATTTAACAGCTGACCGTCAATATGATCGATTATCCAAAATATGTATTTCGTATCACGAGTCAATGCATGTTCATCTCGTGAGTGTAGTGGTGCAAGGAACCCAGTCCCACGACCTGTTTATAAACTCACCAGTCAATGTGTGTTTGACGTTCGTGGTGAGTTCATCTCGTGAGTGAAGTGATGCGAGGAATCCGGTCCCACGACCTGTTTATATAACTCACCAGTCAATGCGCGTTTGACGTTCGTGGTGAGTTCATCTCGTGAGTGTAGTGGTGCGAGGAACCCGGTCCCACGACCTGTTTATATAACTCACCAGTCAATGCGTGTTTGACGTTCGTGGTGAGTTCATCTCGTAAGTGTAGTGGTGCGAGGAACGCGGTCCCACGACCTGTTTAAATAACTCACGAGTCAATGCGTGTTTGACGTTCGTGGTGAGTTGATCTCGTGAGTGTAGTGGTGCGAGGAACCCGGTCCCACGACCTGTTTATATAACTTTAATATTTGTTTTATTTTATAATCTGCTTTTTGTTTTGTTAGTATTTCATATTTTGTATTTCTTTTATATTTCATATGGTTTTTTATATTTGTACTCTTGCACTATGTGTCATAGTTTTTAGGAACACTTGACTTTCTTAATAGTTAACCATAGTTTTAACCATGTAGCATTTTATAGTCTTCTTTAATTATTAGGGGTTCAACATTTTGAAAGGGAGGCTAAGGTAGTAAGTAACACCTGAAGATGACAAGTGTTTGTAATACTTGTCGAAACGGTGTGTTTTTTCCTAAACACTTTATAAGCATTAGAAATTTTCTGGTATTATTTAAAACAAAACCAGATAAGATTATTATTCATATGTTAATTTCGTAATAAATCACTTACTTCTGATAATGTTACACACTTGTTTTTAAAACTATACGTCCATCATACGTCTCTTCGTGTTACTTATATAACAATTTTGCACTAAAACTCCTTTGAAACAGAATATTGCTCAGATCAGGTGCAAAGCTAAATCCATAACCACTGCATGTATTCAAAAGAATTTAGGCAGTATTTTTATAATCGTCACTCCAATCAAATTCCCAATATTCTCTCATTAAATACACTCACAGTTTTCCTAAAAACTCTTTAAAAATACAAAATCTCTCTAATAATAAATTCTACCCGTGTGGGTAAATAATGATTTAATTTTATAAGTTGTAGTACAGTATACGTGTTAAAAAATACAATTTAGCAACAGTTAAAATATTATATTTAATTAAATTGCGAATGATTGTAACTTGAAAAATACAGTTACATTATAGCTCGTTATTACATTTGTTAAAATAATGTCAAACATGACAGCTGTAAACTTTCAAAATAGTCTATGAAATTTTAATGTATACTAAAGATTTTAACACTTTTCCATTAACCATGAATGAGCAAACATTTTTGGATACAGTAGCACAGTTTTTGTGGGATAACCGACTTTAATTACACATAAATGCATAATACCGTTATCTGATAGCGTGAATCATGTTGGTATACGATTATTTAAGAATATTAAATGAAGACTATTTTGAATAATTTTAAATTTAAAGTTTGGCACCTGGAACATTATAATATTTAGTAACTTAGTAACACATTTCTTTAAAAATAAGTCTTGTCAGAATATTTCAGGAATATACAGTGTTTATGTATGATAGTTTTAATAAAATTCAAATATTCGGCGGTAGAATACATAATTGCTTAAGGTATTAAAAAGTAATATTTCAATGAAACTTGTTTTATTTTATACGAAGTATTGTATAAATATACATAACATTAAATACGTCTCGTTTGTTTTTTAAACTGGCATAAACAAATATAAAAGCAAACACGTGTAACACAGTGAAATTTTTAATATTTATTTTATTGCAAACCAATACACGTCGTTTTTTATGTTTATTTTTTCGAAACAGCCGAGTTTGTGAATTGGCCTCGTTCTGTTTTCTCTAATATTTTTCATTCTCTCCGAAGTGGCTCTCATCCCTCCTTTGGAAATATTCGTTACTATTTGACGTTTATTCTTTTCTAGGAACCTTGGTTGTTGGCATTTTAATATATTCCTGATGATTTGCCAGTTTCTGACGGTTTCGTGTATAATATTTAACCCCATCAAATCTTCCTGGACTTCCTTGAAATAATAACGTTTGTATGTCTGTTGTAAAAGAAATCTTTTTTCATTCTTCTCTTATATATTCTACTGTAAATATTTTTTAGTAGAAAATTATTGTTTTTTTACATTATTTCTTAGGGTTTGTAAATACTGTATGCAGATTTATTTAGATAATAACTTTATTTCATTATTTTAAAATAATTAACTAAGTATTTTTCTTAATATTCTTCGTTCTTTATTTAGTGTTCGGTATAAAAGTCTCAGAAGTATACTATGATTCTAGCTTGATACCTGTGTGCGATGGAGACCTGTTGTATGTGTCTTTAGTTAGCTGAAATGCAAGTTCCATTTTGGTGTCTCACTCACTTAATTTATTTATTTTAACTGAACCAACTGATCCATCCACCTGGGTATTTAAATTTGTATATTTTTCAAATGTTTTCATTATTTATACTAACTTTTTGTTTAAGTTTTAAACGAGTTTCAGTATTTTTAAAAGAAATTTAAGTCCTTGGTAAAAGAAAGTGAGTCAAAATTCCACTGTATGTGTTTTTTAGTTCATTAATTTGAAATGTTGTTTAGGACCATGTTTTAGACAAAGGCCTATATCGTCTACAAATGCTAGGCAGTTATTTTAAAAACTGATTTTAAATATTTTTTTGTTCGGGTTGCTGTTCCATTATTTGTATAAAAGTAGTAATATTGTTATCTCACCAATTGTTACAAACTTTGTACAATAAAGTCATGTTTCATTTCATTAAATAGCAACTGTGACAGTTCATGTGTTATTAACCATTAGAAATCGTTCTGATATTTCGCGCATAAATGTTAACTTTGAATATGAGTGTGTTAGTATCAAATTGCACTATTAGATACTATGTATGTTTGTTAAATATATTTGCTAAACATAGAAGATACCGAGACTGCTCGTGCTCACATATGTGAGATAAACTACGACTTTCACTTTGAAATAATCGTAATACTACAAACACTTATTTATAATGTTAAATACGAAAAACCTATATGATATTTTTACTGATGGCAATACGTTTGAAATGTTATAAGCACATAAAATACCTTCTTTTAAATAAAATAGAATCAGTTCTGATTGTAGTGATAGTACTCAATATTAATAAAACTATATGTACGTTACATAAAAAATATGGATTGGCGATTTGTGTATCCTAACATATATATTTGAATATGGTTAAATACATATAATTGGTAAGTAGTTTCAGTTTTTTGTAAAACATTTAATACATTTAACATACACTTGTGTTTTAGCCTATGTACTAATTTAAACAACGCCCATCCCTCTTGTTTCAAAAATAAATGAAGTACTCTGACGACAACCAATAAAGTACATTGGACAACTGGGTTGTTAGTAATTTATCTCTACTCTAGGAGAAAAAGGACCACTCACATTACTCTCCGGGACAAATCGAGACATCCTTTACTTTCTGCAGGAGTCTTGTGTTGTAAGTAAAGAATGAATATTGAAAGTCTTAATTTGTTTGGTAGGATATTTGAATGTTTTTATGGGTTCTAATTAGAACAATATTGTGCTGTTTAAAACTAGATTTTAATTGATACATGAACAGTTTTGTAATTTATAATTAAGTGTAACACTTAAACCATGCGCTATTCTTCTCATAATTATAGTGAATTTTGACATTAGAATCTTAATTTAAATGATACCGAACGTTATCATCAAATAAAATAATTTACTTCCATTCGAATAGATCAGTAATAAAATAATTTGAGTGATTTAAATGTTTTAAATGAATGTACTGGAATGTTGATTAATGTACAAGAACTAAAATAGCTAGTGTAGTTAAAGAATCCACTTACATACTTACTAAATAACACTAATTAAGGTCACAAAACTACTATTTTTAGTAAATTAGAACTAATATTATAAAACTTCCCCCATACTTTTACTACATACTTCTCAGGAAATGTACATTAAAAGAACCTCAGATCCAATACATTTAATCAAATTTGAATTTAAAAATTAAAAGAATTACAGTCACAGTTCAGTTGAACCGCTGATGGCATTTCACCAAACTTAACTTTAGTTTGAACAAAAATACACTGGAGGAAACATAACAATGTGAAATATATCTATTGATTATATTAAACTCGTGTTGTATCATAACTCCTTCCCTACCTCATCCAACAAGATATTTGATAGTTTTTACGTTTAGATGTACATGAACTGATGGTAATAATATACTTGAAGGACATCTGTAGAGTGTGATCTTTGCTTATTGTAACGTTGAGTTCATGTCAGAAAAATAATTCAGAAATGAAACAGCAAAATAAATACAAAATGACAAGGTGTTATTGGTGTATTTTGAACAGGGTAACTTGACTTCTTATATTTCAGATTTATTTTGTTATATAACTGTATATAAGGGAAAAGCGATTAGTGAATGTAACAAGTAAAGCCACTTCATGCAGGTTAAAGTGGATTTCCTGTAATTATCAATTATCTCATTATCATGCCCTCAAGTTAAGCTGTGGGAGTTACTCACTACACATTTAGGATTATTTATTAGCAGATAATGTGTTAGTAATACTAAGGCGTTATTTTATCAAAACTAGTAAATATTATATGACAGACCACTATTTACACAACACTATAGGAGAAATGTATCAATAATATAAACAATATTTAGGGCTTACATATACGTTAAATAATTCCAGATTACAATAATACTGTATATGTATCCAAGATATATGTAATAAAGTCACAAAGTGCTATTATTAATGTAAATGTATACATTGTTAACGAGTTTTCTAAAGTAAATGTTATGAAATGTTCATATAATGAGTTTTTCAAGTCATGCCAATAAAATTAATCAATACGAAATATTATGTATAAGGCCACAGTTTGTAATGAAATGTATCTAGAACTTTTAAATAAACTAACTAACGATAAAACTACATGACTTATACTCGCCTAGTGCCCCTCTAAGGACTTTAAACCAACGAGCTTTACATTTAACAACCTGCTCTATGTGGTGATGAATTTTTTCATATTTTGCTTTTATTTTTGTATCTCATTGAATATGTGGTCTATTTAATAACTTGCTCTGTGTCTTGTTCAACGATTTTATATTTTGCATTTCTTTC
>JAQJVL010000025.1:2219300-2281800 GCA_035578905.1 Stictocephala bisonia
TAAATAATATAAACTTTATGTAAATTAATTAGGAAAAAACGAGAATTAATATCAGTTCCAATACCAAGAACTAGAGCTATGCAGTTTAGTTCATATAATAATATAAAGTCAAATTGTATATATTGTATACAAGGTTTAAAATGATATTATAAATTACTGATCTCAAATTTACTTTCCTTATTTTAAGGTAAAATGTATCAAACTACTCATATATTTGGATACTAGTATTAAAAGATTGATATTATAGCCTAAAACAAGTTAATGTTATTTATTTAATCAAATAAATGTGATACTTGACTTTGTTTTGTATTCAAATCATAGTAAAATTGTATCATTGGAGGAAGACCATTTGCTGCCAATAGAGGAAAGACATCACCCACACTTTATATTTTTGTCTTAATATGGCTTCAAAAGTAAGCCCCAGTACTCAACACACTACTTTCATGATTTCAAAAGTTAAAACAAATTTAAAGTCCACCATGCCCTTCTTTCAGCTGCTTTCTCATCTGTTCTACCAAACCAAGACAGTAACAGTGCACTTAATCTCAATTGTAGCTGGAGCAGTGAAGAACACTCTCGTATCAAAAACGTCAGTCACTCACCTTTTCCTTAGATGGTTCTCCTCAGATCTGAAGAACTTAGTGATGATAAAGAAAATTCTCCACAAGCATTTTAAGCAACCCCCTACGGCTTCAAAATATCTCAGATTCAGTAATACTAAAGCCTCACGCAAGATCGCAGCCAGTGGGGACTTCAACTCATACATAAGAAAAGTAGAGTAAGGGGTTCCAAATAATCTTCGCTTCTTCTGGAGTCATGTGAACAGCTTAAGAAGATCCTCTTCCGTTCCATCTCAAATTATTTACGATGGAAAAAGTGCAACAGAACCCTTTAAGATGTGTGTGCTGTTAAAAAAATTCTTCTCTTTAATTTACTAGTTCTTCTGAAGAATTCGAGTCTGATATTTATGACTTCCTTGAAGATCGGCTGGTCTTGTGTTGCTCCACAGAAAGTGTGTTGGAAAAATTGAGGAGGCTCGAAGATTCAAAAGACTGTTGGTCTTTTGGATGGATTTCTACCTAGTGTTTTTAAGTACAGTAAGATTATTTTGGCTCCTTTTATTTGTAAGCTTTATAATGCTTCAGTACGCATTTATTGTGCCAATCCACAAAACAGGGCCTATTGAGATTGCTTTTAACTTAAGGCCTATATCAATCTTGTCCTCCCTTTCAAATGTATTTGAGGATCTCTTCCTTGACTCTACTAAACACAAAATTGAACATTTTATGTATGTCTTCAGCAGTATGGGTTCACAACTGGCAGGTCGACTGTTACAAATCTTGTATATTTCCAAAACAAAGTTCAAGAAGCCTTTATCTCAAATAAACACTTTGAATCCATATACTTGAACTTTTCAAAAGCATTCGATACAGTCAATCATGTCACGTTTCTTAAGAAGTTGGTACTACAAAAATTCAACAACACAACAATTACTTGGCTCACCAGCTATCTTTTGAACCGACGTCAATCAGTCAGGTTTGCTTTCTCTCTTTAGTCTGAATTCGTCTCATCCTCGGGGGTCCCACAGGGGTCGCTTCTGGGACCTTTGTAAATGACTTACCAGGAGCAATCAGCAGTAACGACACTTTACTGTTTGCTGATGACGTCAAAGTGTTCTCGTTATCTCTGTTTTTTGTGACTGTTTGAAAACTCAACACTGTCTAAATAGGATACTTGTCTGGTGCTTACAGAATAAAATGAAGCTTAACATTAAAAAAAGTGTCAGGTAATTTTTCTATAATTGTCAATCAAAAATAATCTTTGATTACAATCATCATGGAGAGACGGTTACCAGAGTCTTTGAAGTTCAGATTCTTATATACATCATATCTGCAGAAAAGCAAATGCTAGGTTTCATTCTTCGAAACACAAAACACCTCAGAGACACAATTAATATGAAGACATTACATTGCGCTTTAGTTAGACAAATTCTTAAATATGTCTCCCTAGTGTGGAACCCTAGTATGGATATCTGTGTAATGAACTCGAAAGAATACAACGCCATTTCATCCGAGCTTTGGGCGTTAACATTGGATTCCAATTCCATGAGGATCAAGTTGAAGATATATCTCACGAGCTAATACTGCAACTTCTTGAAGAACTCAGACGTACGGCTGATCTTGTCTTCCTTTACAAACTTCTGAACAGTGAAGTGGATTGTTCAGACTTTCTAAGTTTGATAACTCTTAAAACGCCCTATGATACCCGCTCAATGGATCTCTTTGCAAGGAAGCATCACCGAACGACCTATGCAGCGAAAAGTACAATGGCCCGTATCCAGTCACTTGGTAATAGTGTATCTGCGAAAGTGGATTTCTTTGGAGACAGCATGGCGTCATTTAGACATAGGATTGCTCAGCGTTAGATTGTTGTTATTAGGTTATGTTTTCACTGCAAAACACAAATTATATCATAATTCTTTTCAGTTTTTAGTTATCTTAACTCAAATATTGTTTTCTTATATCCTTGAAACTATTCATGAGTGGTGCTGTGTGTGTGTGTACTGTTATTTCTGATTGTTGTTTTTCA
Source organism: Stictocephala bisonia (assembly GCA_035578905.1). NCBI lineage: Eukaryota > Metazoa > Arthropoda > Insecta > Hemiptera > Membracidae > Stictocephala > Stictocephala bisonia. The sequence continues at coordinate 2,221,890 of JAQJVL010000025.1, forward strand.
TCTATTTATTCTATATTCAATTTAGTGTTTTTTGTTACCTTTTTAGGTTAGTTTAATGTAATTGTGTAGAGTTCTCATCTTTCAATAATTTTGAATGTGATTAATTCATTTTAACACTACTATTACCTATTTGATTGTCATGAATCAATAGATTCATGACTTAACATGATCCTGAAATATTACTTAACATTTTCCTGCACGAGTAAAGCTGTTGAACAATTGGAGTACAGAGCAGCCCAACTGACAGTTGCCATAGAGAAAGGGAATGTTTTTAATTCATTCATTGTCTTCACGACATACCATATTATATTTGAATGAGGATGTGTACTCGCTGTTGAATGAGCCATAAAGATTTAATTACTTACATAACTATACTAATGTTATTATTTATACATATTTTATTGTTGTTATTCCTTATATTAATCCATTTATTGTTTTTTATTTTTGAACCCCTTGTTATAGTTAGTTTTAAGGCATAGCCTATTATCTAGTAAGTAAGCCATTTCAAAAATGTAAATTTATTGTAAAATTTGAGATGTCAGTTGAAATTAAATAAGTAAATAAGTGAAAACTAATAATTTTAGGGTTATGTTTAATTTTAAGTTTACATTGAATGGTTGTTTGAAATTAATTGAATTTCTATTTCAATGCGAATTAATATTTGTTTTGCATAACTACGGGATAGTAGTGTAATACAATATATATATATATATATATATATATATATATATATATATATATATATATATATATATATGTTCATTGAAGGACAAAATGAAGCATAATACAACATGAATAATATATATTACAAAGTAAAACAAATTAGGGTCACCCAAAGGAAAAACATCTGTTGTAGATTCTCTATCATTTTATTACACATACACAGTCAAGATAGTGCCGTTATTAAAATAACAAATACAATAGTTGCGAGTGTTAAATGAACATATTTAATTTAAAAATACACATAAAACAAACACTACGGTAAAATACTAAAAAAATTTACATAATTTATATCATACAAATAATAAACACTAAACAATAAATAAAGTAATAATGTTATAAAAAATAGTCATGATTTTCTTTTTTAAACAAGAGTTTTTAAAAAGAACTCACAATCATTTAATGTGAATATTAAATATTGGTTTAAACTGTTTTACGTTAGCGAAATGTCTTTACGCACTGAGTGTGGGACCCGCCACTAAGAATAAACTTCAATTAAGTGAATACCTACTAAAACCCCTATGGGCCGTGGCTATCCAAGCAAGAACCCTTTCGGATGACTTCATGCCTTGCCGCGTGTCTTACACTCTTACGATGTCACTTTTATACTTCAGTCTCACATGTTTCCTCTAATTGTGAAATTTTTTTCATAAGTAACCTAATTATGGAAACGAATTAAGGAGTGTGTTTTATTAAGGTTGTAACTTTTAACACATACAGCGAAATGTATGGAATTAGAGGATTATTGTAACAGCTAGTAATGATAAATGTCAATACAAAATACAACAGGCATGCTGGCCTGCATGGACGTTGTCTACAGTAAATGGTAACTAACCATACCTTAGGGTGGAGATCTGAGACAAAATCCAAAGAGCAGTAGAGCAGTCATGTTACTTATCCCAGATGTAGTTAATTATCATACAATGACTCTTAAAATGTGTGTTTTCATGCTAAAAATGAAGTGTTAATGACAGACAGACAAACAGAAATCGAAAGAAAGATAATTTCAGATTCTATAGTGTAATAACTGTATAGAAATAATGAATTAAGCAAATATGCTATTCTAATAAATTAATAGACAGCTTTTAAATTTTTTACGCACAGTAGATTGGGATAAAAAGAGTTAATTTCTATTATACCAATGTACTTTTTACAATTCTTATGGTCCAGCAATTCAAATAAAACTTTAATTGAGGGTGGTCACATATGTTGTAATAAATTAAGCTAAACAACTTTAAAAACAGGCTAACGTATTAAAACAAAACAAATATATGGCTCTTAAAATTGCTTTCTAGTTCAATAATTATTTTAAACTACTGTGTTTCTAATATACATTATAATTGTAACTATGATGTTGTTGAATATTTTATAACGTGAATTGGTTGATTATATATTAAAAAGGCAAATTATTTAAAGAATATTTAAAAATATAATATGATATAGAAGTAAAAAATTCTTTTATGAGGGTGTTTGAAGTAGTTTTAAAAAGTAACAGGTCTTTAAATTTGTCATTGTTTAATAATATTACTTGTATTATTGTTAAACCTGAATGTGTTAAAGGCTGACCTGCCTAGTGTCTGGGGACACAACTTAGTTAGCGAGTAAATTGCCACAATTAGAGAGAGGCCAAGCTTGATCTGAGTTCGGATTGTCAGTCGGAGTTAGTTACTACTTCCTAACTCGCTGAACAGAATTTGTTCACTTAGTTCTATGAACCAATTCTTAAGGTATTTAATAAGTATATGTCAAAAATAAATAAAGGTTATTATAAGACATTAATAGATAAATATTAATGTAACTAACATTTCATAAACTTAAAACAAACATAACAGAATCTATAATAATTTACCAAAATTATATTTAGAATACAAAAAATAAAAACCATAGAGATTAAAATATATTCAATGTTATTACTGCTTTAGAATAAAATATTCTGTGAAAACTATGATCATCTCCGTGCGTAGGTGTAGGTATACACAGGGTCAATGTTAGCTTTGACAAAGTAGAATATAACCTTGGAACTAAATATATAATGTCTGAGAAAATCTGAATAGTTTATGTATTTAAATTTATACTTACCGTACCTTTAATACTAAGATTAGTAAGTTTAACTTGATGTACAATAGTTTACAGTTTACCCAAGATTGTTTTAGTATTAAGTTTCAAAGAGTAAATCACGAAAAAGAAACAATCTCTTATCCATGTTCAATGGTAGTAAACGTCTGGATTTTATAAATTGTATATCAGGCTTGTCCTAAATTGGTCCTATACTTCGTGGTTTGGATTCCACGTAAAGCTGTAAGTTGCTTAATTGGCTATTCGGCTATTAACCATAAGTATATTGTAGATCGTAAAAATATAGTCTCAATAAATTCAAACCATAAAATTCTCAAATAGAACAACAATCACAAAATCTTACAGTACCTATTTTATTCATCGTCCTTACCTATTATGTTGATACACTTACTAAACTTCAAATTAGATACTTGAGTACGAATGCAATAATATTACTTAAACTACAAAAATCATAAATTTCAGGTCTTTAAACTATTCGATGAACGAATGTATTGACAGAAACTATGTGCTAACAGAAACTATGTATTGACAGAAACTACGTGTTGACAGAAACTGTGTATTGAGACAGAAACTATGTATTACAGAAACTATGTACTGATAACAACTATGTATTGACATAAACTATGTGTTGACAGAAACTATGTATTACAAAAAACATGTATTACAGAAACTGTGTATTGACAGAAAATATGTATTGACTGAAACTATGTATTACAGAAACTATGTGCTGACAACAACTATGTATTGACAGAAACTATGTGTTGACAGAAACTATGTGTTGACAGAAACTATGTATTAACAGAAACTATGTATTGACAGAAACTATGTACTGACAACAACTATGTATTGACAGAAACTATGTACTGACAACAACTATGTATTACCAGAAACTATGTGTTGTCAATAAATAGATACACTATACGCTGCTTTAATGAAAACACTCCCACTCGAACATTGATATATGATGGATAACCTGCTTTCTTACATTTTTGTAAAATGTATTAAATGTTTGCAAACGTAAGTATTTTATACATATGTTATTTATATTGAATTTAGTTAACTATTTTAAGTGAATTTTGATGTATGTGATATGTATAAATTATTATGTGTTTAATATGTTTTCATAGATATGTATTAAATCACAAAGAAAATAGTTGATTTTAGTCAGAGTCCAGATGTTGAGAACTGAACACCAGGCTTATCGACTACTTGAAAATCAGACCAATACTACGTAGTTTAGATTCCACCTAAAGATGTATATCCCTTAGTTGACTGGCTGTTGGGATATTAATAACATACCTTTTCAGATAGTAACCAGGTTAGTAACTGCATAAGTTATCCACACTGATATAATCATGCATATTTGCCTTAAAGTACAAACTAAGTTGTTTCGACATCTCATATCTGAGAATAAGTCATACTCAGATAGTAACCAAGTTAGTAACTGCATAAGTTACCCACATTGATATAATCATGCATATTTTCCTTAAAGTACAAAATAAGTTGTTTCGACGTCTCATATCTGAGAATAAGTCATACTCAGATAGTAACCAGATTAATAACTGCATAAGTTATCCACACTGATATAATCAGGCATATTTGCCTTAAAGCACAAACTAAGTTAATTCGACGTCTCATATCTGAGAATAAGTCATACTCAGATAGTAACCAGTTAAGTAACTGCCCAAGCTATCCACACTGATATAATCATGCTTATTTGCCTTAAAGCACAAACTAAATTGTTTCGACGTCTCATATCTGAGAATAAGTCATACTCAGATAGTAACCAGGTTAGTAACTGCATAAGTTATCCACACTGATATAATCATGCATATTTGCCTTAAAGCACAAACTAAGTTAATTCGGTGTCTCATATCTGAGAATGTCATACTCAGATAGTAACCAGGTTAGTAACTGCCCAATTATCCACACTGATATAATCATGCATATTTGCCTTAAAGCACAAACTAAGTTAATTCGGTGTCTCATATCTGAGAATAAGTCATACTCAGATAGTAACCAGTTAAGTAACTGCCCAAGTTATCCACACTGATATAATCATGCTTATTTGCCTTAAAGCACAAAATAAGTTGTTTCGACGTCTCATATATGAGAATAAGTCATACTCAGACAGTAACCAGTTTGGTAACTGCCCAGGTTGTCCACACTGATATAATCATGCATATTTGCCTTAAAGCACAAACTAAGTTGTTTCGACGTCTCATATCTTAGAATAAGTCATACTCAGATAGTAATCAGGTTAGTAACTGCATAAGTTATCCACACTGATATAATCATGCATATTTGCCTTAAAGTACAAACTAAGTTGTTTCGACGTCTCATATCTGAGAATAAGTCATACTCAGATAGTAACCAAGTTAGTAACTGCATAGGTTATCCACACTGATATAAACATGCATATTTTCCTTAAAGTACAAAATAAGTTGTTTCGACGTCTCATATCTGAGAATAAGTCATACTCAGATAGTAACCAGGTTAGTAACTGCCCAATTATCCACACTGATATAATCATGCATATTTGCCTTAAAGCACAAACTAAGTTAATTCGTTGTCTCATATCTGAGAATAAGTCATACTCAGATAGTAACCAGTTAAATAACTGCCCAAATTATCCACACTGATATAATCATGCTTATTTGCCTTAAAGCACAAACTAAGTTGTTTCGACGTCTCATATCTGAGAATAAGTCATACTCAGACAGTAACCAGTTTGGTAACTGCCCAGGTTATCCACACTGATATAATCATGCATATTTGCCTTAAAGCACAAACTAAGTTGTTTCGACGTCTCATAGCTGAGAATAAGTCATACTCAGATAGTAACTAGTTAAGTAACTGCCCAAGTTATCCACACTGATATAATCATGCTTATTTGCCTTAAAGCACAAACTAAGTAGTTTCGACGTCTCATATCTGAGAATAAGTCATACTCAGACAGTAACCAGTTTGGTAACTGCCCAGGTTATCCACACTGATATAATCATGCATATTTGCCTTAAAGCACAAACTAAGTTGTTTCGACGTCTCATAGCTGAGAATAAGTCAGACTCAGATAGTAACCAAGTTAGTAACCACATAAGTTATCCACACTGATATAATCATGCATATTTGCCTTAAAGCACAAACTAAGTGGTTTCGGCGTCTCATATCTGAGAATAAGTCATACTCAGATAGTAACCAGGTTAGTAACTGCCCAATTATCCACACTGATATAATCATGCATATTTGCCTTAAAGCACAAACTAAGTTAATTCGGTGTCTCATATCTGAGAATAAATCATACTCAGATAGTAACCAGTTAAGTAACTGCCCAAGTTATCCACACTGATATAATCATGCTTATTTGCCTTAAAGCACAAACTAAGTTGTTTCGACGTCTCATATCTGAGAATAAGTCATATTCAGACAGTAACCAGTTTGGTAACTGCCCAGGTTATCCACACTGATATAATCATGCATATTTGCCTTAAAGCACAAACTAAGTTGTTTCGACGTCTCATATCTGAGAATAAGTCATACTCAGACAGTAACCAGTTTGGTAACTGCCCAGGTTATCCACACTGATATAATCATGCATATTTGCCCTAAAGCACAAACTAAGTTGTTTCGACGTCTCATATATGAGAATAATCTGAGTAATGTTTAAAATGTTGTAATCTAAAAAAATATGATAAATATATAAACAATTATATTTTATCCTTAAGATCGTATGATTATTACATACAATGTAGTAGTTTACTTTAATTTTATGTGCTCATGAACTGAATGCTCCAATTTTCAAAACCAAATTGTTTACATAAACTTCACAGAAACAAGAACTGAATGTTTATAAAAATGACTTGTCGGAGAGTGGTTTGGAGAGATGACAGTTGGTTCACGACTGCGCTAACAAGACTTTGACCCATCCACATCACTGGTTGGCTTCCTCTTTCAACTCATGTACTATGTAATTAAAATAAAAAACAACAATGGTTTCATATCATAAATTTCATAATTTTAACAATTATAATGGAAACAATACTTAGATAATATTTTATTGAATCACCATCTACGTGTGCTTAATTTATAATAGTTTCTAAACACATTTTCACAATAGTGAATTACCCTTTCAGTAGTAAAGTTGTTGTGTTTATAGGTATAATCAAACTATGGAATTGTAAAAGTATATTTCCAGTACGTGCTGTACTTGAAATTAGCACGTATTTAGTTAACAAGTCTGTGGTTACAGATTTAATCGAACCCTTCTGTATCTAATTAACCAAATATAGTGTTTGTTCAAGGTGTGTTGACAATGAATACAAACTTTTCTGTCAACACTGAAATATAATGTGGTTGTATAAATACAATAGATTCAGTTTGTCAGATAATTATTTAGTGAACTATACATGATTTTAATTTACGAGTATATTGAATTTTTATTTGCGCTACTCATAAATTAAGCGCATATTAAACGAACTAAAAGAAACAAAATAATGTTTGGATGTTATAGGACCTACGGGATAGCTTTCATGTATTGCGAAAGTGATATAATACAACGAATTATAACTTCGCATTGAAAAGAGCTTATGTCTTTTTTATGAAGTTACAAAAGAGCATTTGCAAGATTGTTCTCTGAAGATTTCAAATATCGAAAATGAAACATGCTAGGATACATGACGATACATTAGATTTTTTTTTCTAGAAAAGTTTTAGCTATAATTTTTGATAAAGGGGAGTTTGGATAATTATAACTGCTTTAAAATATCAAGAAACAGTATTTACGTTGGATTTACATAGGAGTATGATTGCATAATACCACTGGGGCACAAGTGCTTAAAGAGTAACTTTAGACCAACAATGTACAGTATTAGAGTTACAGAATAGCAATGCCAAAGGACTAAACTAACCAATCTAGAGTACTAATCTAACTAAACTTAAATATCACCAATATTTTTATATTCACTGTCAGTGAATTTTATACGGAAAAAGACGCCATATTGGACAAAAAAAGTGTATCTTATATAGTATAACAAGGTTAATAGTGCATTTTATATAGTATAACATGGAAAAATTTAGGTTAAGAGTGTATTTTATATAGTATAACAAGGTTAACAGTGCATTTTATATAGTATGATGTGGGAATTTGGAGGGAAATTTGGGAATTTGAGGGAAATTTGAGGTTAGGAAAAGTGAGGTTAGGAAATTTGGCGGGAAATGGGCGCCGCCATCTTGGAAAAGGCACGTGACCGCTCTCGACCAATCAGAGGCCAGAAAAGTGGGTCTCGCTCCCCCAGTTTTTATCTACTTATAAAATTGCTAAGTCACAAAAATTATGCTAGAATACAAATATATCATGTTATTTCTACAACCTTAATCGTTAAAAAAAGTAAAATAAAAATCAGTTTCAAGAAAATTTATTTGATAAAAAGAATTTTGAACGTATATTATTCATTTTGGCTGGTTAAGTCTGTCGTGAATTCGACTTCAATATACTGTAGTACGGTTCATAATTTTAACTGATTAAACATTTAATTTAAAAGATAATATTTCAGTTAATATTCTGTCAAATACGATAAAACTCCATTTATAAAACATCATTTAAGGTAACAGAATAACTCTTCATAGAAAATATTGCTGTAACAACTGTAATATAGAGAATTTAGTGATAGGCGCAACTGGAAAAGCTATAATCCATACAACCTACTTAATTCATATAATGTGCATAACATATTTTAGTAATATAATTTCCTTTGGAGTAATAAACAAGCTAAAATAATTAATGAGAATCCTTTCAAAAGTCCCATTTTGTACATTTTGTACATTTACCCATACTATTTGTCTCTTACTCTAAAACTTACATCAAATTTACTAAAATCTCAAATTAAAATTATGTTTAATAATCTTTAATAATCAGTGATGTTGAAGAAAGCTCACACTCAAAAAACATGGACTGGTTCATCAAACAACAAAGTATGATAGACCAAACATTAATCCAACCATTTTGCAGCCGTAAAAGCACATGCAATAAAATTACATGCTTTCTGTACTAAGGAGTCTGTGAACAAAATACATAAAAATATATTTAAAAATAAATAAAAAAATGTGTAGACTATAAAATAGATAAACAACGATCGATATTTCACGATTTAATATCAATTACATCGTATAAACACCCGAAAGTATAAAAATATAATGCACATTATAAAACAAATAAAGTTTGCACATTCTCACACCATGATGTTTCAATTTACACTAACTAGAAGTTTAGATAAAATGTTCATGGTCAAGTGGAATTATTATTCAGTGTAAATAAATCTATTTTTTTACGTTGATTATATAATATAGGAAAACCAAAAACGTAATACTAACCTGGATATTACTAAAATATCAATATTGTTGTAAAATTATGTAATTGCTCCGAATAATAAAGTTGTTTTGAACAACTTATTATATTTAATTTTAGTATACATTTTAAAATAATAACCTAAAATAATATGTCTTGTTAGTATCAATATAAAGTAATTAATTAATGAATTACTTCGTATCCTGATATATCCAGTACGGTTACTACTGTCTCCTACATTATACCGTACAGCTGATAAGTCGTATTGTTTTCCGAGCACAATTATTGACATGATCAATGGATTGACCTAATTAGTGGTAGACTACGTGTTTGATTGGATATCTCAGTTGATTAGATAAGGTATATATATTCTCTATAGTGAATAATTATAATTAAGTTCTGAAAATGTCAAACGAATGCAAAACTATGCCACTCATCTGAATAGTAAATTTCACATGTTTAAATTTTATCTTACATAGGAAAAAAACAAATGATTACAAAATGTATGTATTAAGAAATATTACACTAAGGATAGTGTTTCATTAGCAAATTGATTGTATACATAAAATATAATTACTAATTTAACTAACACCTTCGTTTATATATTTACAAAATAAGATAAAATTATTTTTAAAATGTTACGACTTGTCAAATACATTTTAAGAAAGCTACAACACAAACTTATTTACACGATCATTCTTTGCATATAAAAAAATGTAAGTACTCATTTATATGTTATTCTTTTAAAATCTAAAGTAAATTTTGTCTAGTAATCCAAACATGGTTGATAAAACTACAGATAGTGTAGATGAATGGTGTCAACATAAAAATAGCTTTTACTTTTTTTAACTTCACTCATTGGCTTCAATAGGCTACAGAGAGCCCAACTTTATTTAATAATGAGTATTGCCATCAATTAATTACCTGTTCGATTAACTGTAAGATAAATTAAAATTTTTTCAATATTTTATGCGTTAAAATATCCTCAAAAGCAAAAAGAACAACTTTTACACATCTATTTGGTTAAATATTATGCATCAACTTGAAAAAAAAAAAAAAAAAAAAAAAACACAAGTATATTTTTATGTATATTTTACGAGTGAAAATAACCTCAAAATAAAACTACTATAAATTTTTCTTCTAGGCTTCTAGAAATTTATTTAATTAAGCTATTAACAGTCCTATTAGGGTTGAGTGCTATCCACCAACTGCTTTACCAGTCACCTACCTATGCCTGCATTACGTTTATTTTTTTATGGTAACAAACACATTCTAATAATAATAATTATTATTATTATTATTTATAGTTAATTAAGTAAACTAACACTTTCAGGCTCAATTCGGGAGCGTACAATTTAAATAGTTGCATTGAAGTTAGCCAGAGAAGAGTGGAGATGGAAAAATTTCGTTAAATTTCATGTAACTCCCACGACAGAGCCTCACATAAGTGTTTTAATAATAACTCACATATTTTTATGCGGTATATAGTTTTTGGTCTTTTGACTAGGAGTGTGTAAACTTAGAATAAATTTATAAAGAACTTATGATTTAGAAGATACCAAACTGAAGGAATATTAAAAATTATTAGGCTCTGAATGAACATGACTTGTTAATTTGGCTCTCTAACGAGAATGACAAGGTTGAGGGAAGCCATGGCAGTCTTAGTAAATACAGGGCCAAAAAGAAACGTACCAGTTTAGCCTTACAGTTCGGAAAACTTAGGTTGTGGAGTGATTTGCTGAAAGAGTGCCGGAACAGTGGCCCACGGTAAGATCCCTAATTGTTACACAGTATAACTGAATGTCTGAAGGATCAAATTTAATTACCTTTAGTGTAGATACTAACCACAAAGTAAAAGGTTTTTTACAATTTAATCATACGAACGGGCAAGGTTTATGAGATCATGCAGTTTAGAAATAATTATAGTGTCCACATGACAGAATTTTTTTGGCAGCATAATAATGGATAAAATCACATGTTGAACATCGGTTGGGAGATGGAATTATAGAGTTTTTGATTAGCGTGAATGAATGAATGAATAAATGGATGAATGAATGAATGAAAACATCTTTATTGAGCCAGCGTTATTCAAAGTACAATTCTTTGTTTTTCAATACAACTGTTGTCAATAGTTCTTATATTAAACATATTGAAGATACATTTTGTATCAACTGACTAATTATTACTGGCATGAAATAAATCCTTCAAACCCCTTTTAAACACTGAAAGGTTTGCCAATTTGAGGTCAGTTGGAAGGGCATTGTAGGCTTGGGGTCCGAAATAAGAAAAAGCCTTCTTCCTGAGTTCAGTTCTGACCCATGGCAAGTGCAGCAAGCCTTCCTGCCGAGTGAATCGAACGCTCACCTCATACCTGAAAACCAGTTTTCTTCTGAGATATTGGGGACACTCCGTTAACAAAGTTTTATGAACAATGATAGCAGTTTGAAGGTCACAACATTGTTTAACTGTCAAGATGTTTGCCTTCGACCTATACTCGCTGATATGATCTGACTTTTTTTAAGTTGAAGACAAATCTCAGAGCACTATTCTGGAGTCTTGTGATAATATACATATTTTCCTAAATAAGGCTGTTAGCAAAAGAGGGAGGAGCATGATAAATAGATGGAAGAACTATAGCACGAACTATTTCCAGTTTGGTTGAAACTAGCAGAACTAACCTAAACCTATTAAATAATCTTAATTTAGCAACAATTATTTTACAGATGTGTCTCACATGTTCAGAAAAATTGAGCCTAGAGTCTAATTTGACACCAAGGAATTTAATGAATTGCATACAGGTAAAAGCTTATCATCTAGAAGAACTTCCCAGTCACTATCCTTGTTGTGTTGGATCTGCACATCGTAGTTTATTATTCCTAAAACAGAACACTTGTCAAGACTCAGCTGAAGACCATGATCAACATACCATTGATTCACCCTTACCAAGTCGTTATTCAAGCAATCGACTGCTTCAGGAAATTCAGCCAAAGGGTAAGATAAAACAAGATGCGAGCCGTCAGCGTAAGAATGGACAGAACAGTGACTAAGTTGTGACTCAAGGTCGGCAGTGTATATCACGAAAAGGATAGGGCCTAAGCAGCTGCCCTGGAGAACCCCGGATACTTTCGGCAAAAAACCTGAAACCTGATCGTTAACTCGAGTTTCTTGTGACCTATTATGGATGTAGGAAGAAAACCAGTTCACAGATCGATTATCAAAATGGTAAAATCTCAGTTTGGCCAACAGGAGATCGAAACTAACAGAATCGAATGCCTGTGAAAAGTCTAATCCAGCTACAATACTACCCCAGTTTCTATCTCTAACACAAATCAATTCGTCCATGACATTCAGAAGAGCTGAACTAGTGCTAAAACCTCTCCAAAAGCCTGACTGTGTTTCAGGAAGAACGTCCTCTGACTCAAGGAACAAAACTAATTGCTCTCCAATCACTTGGAAATTGGGTGGAAAATTTTGGAAAGCACTGGAAGAATTGATATATGTCTGAAATGAGAAGCACTTGAAGCATTGGCCCTCGTTGATAGCGGAATTAGAATACTTTGTTTCCAGGCACTGGGAAAAATGCCAGAAGTCAGGGACAAATTGACAAGATGACAAATGCAGAAACACAGTAATGACTTAACAATTTAACCATGTCAATAGAAATGCCGTCCACACCAACAGCTCAAGTTGTGATGCTGTTCATGACATCCCTGATTCTTTTCTCTGCCACCAGACTGAATGAGAATTTACTCTTCACTTGGCCACTGAGGTTATCATTGTAGAACTCAATCCTACTCTTGTCAATGCAAACTTTTCCGCCCATTGTGGAGAAGAATTGGTTTAAGCCCTCAGCAGAGAATTTACACTCATTATCTCTGATCGAGCCCAGTACGCCATTACTTCTTAATGATGACCAAAAACCTTTAGGGTCTTTATTCTTTAATTGACTTGAAAAGTAGCGCTTATTTGCGGTTCTTATGGCTGAGTTCAATGTGTTTCTTGCTTTAGTATATGCAGATCTGGGTCGATGAAAGGCGTAGGTCAGATTTTTTTTCAGCGTAAATTGTTGGATTGGATGCTTTCAAACTGACTTTATCAATAGCTAGGATGAGCCAGAATTTTTGCACATTAAAGTGGTTCTTACAAGAACGACTCTTCTTCCACATTGCATAGCCTTGGCTGAAGACTAATAAAAACTGATAACAACAGAAATAAGCAAGGAAATAATGAGAGGGGCCAGTAAAAACCCTACAGAATGGAGAAATCAGCAGTGGAATGGCTCTTTACCCTTGTCGGCTGATAAACGGCCAGATAATGGTCAAATCGCTGGAGAGGAAACTGTTAATTTAAAATGGCAGTATCCTCAGTGCTCTTTGAAGCACCATAATTTTATCATATATCATCATCATATCAGCTCAATCCTAAGATTGGTCGGTAGCTCTCTACGCAGCTCTGTCTATCTTCCTTTTTATCTCTATGTATGAGTATTCCACAACTTAACTTATGTAACTTAAGCGTTGTTTTCCTCTTCCTTGCTTCCTTCTCTTTTTTCTTCAACGATTGACTCTACGTATTCATTTTGTTCATATAAATTACCTATCCAATTATGTCTCCTTTCTTCCAGCATTTTCCAAATTTGTCGATTTCCTCCAATAAGTTCCAATACTTTCATTACTCATTTGTTCACTCCATTTTTTCTTCTTCATCCACTTGCAACACCACATCTCAATTGCTTCCATTAACTTTATATCCGTCTCTCTAACTACACAGACTCTGAACCATAATGCCACACTCCAAACTAAAATCTTAATGAGTTGGTTTTTAGTTTACATTATGATATTATTAGAGAAAAATAAGATATTTCTCTTGGTGAAGACTACTTTAGCTTGTGTAAATCCTTTACTTTATGCCATTTGTGCTTTCACCATTTTCCTTTAAGATTCTTCATAGTAACCTAAATGATTTGCTTGCTTGATTGTTGTGTTGTTAACTTTAATGGTAATTTCTTATGTTTTTTGCAGCACACTAATACCTCAGTGTAGGTCTCAAGATACATTCATCTGGTGCTAATATAGCAACATAAACAAAAAAATCAAATAATTTTTACTCGCATTCGATTTAAAACTATCTCCGTACAGTTTTATTTGCATTTCTCAATCGCCTTTTCAATACTGATGTTAAAAACACAAGGAGAAACATTGCAACCTGCAGCACCTTTATGAGATAAGCTTTTTGACATTCCCTATTTATATCTATTCAAACTGTTCTTTGTACATGTTAATTAATAAAGGGGCTGTTTTTAACTATTTCCAATATACTTTAGTATTTCCATTAGCAATGACCAATTTACATTGTCGTAAGCATTCTGTAACATTGCATGAAATTTGAAGCACTGACAAAAATCTTATAGTCAGTATCCAATATTTAGCGAAGCGATGGTAAAAGGCTACGTTAGCTTTTTTATCTTCTTGCAAATTGGATAGTGAAAAAGATGATCTTAATAGAAGACGGAGATATATAAATACTAAATGATGTTTTTATCTGTGTTTCTAACGTTTATCTGCCTGGTTGATGGATGACTACTATAATACTTCTATTAGTACGTATACATTTTTGACGTGTTCAGACGTTGGCGTTGTAATACATATAATGCATATAAATTACTGTTAGGTATGGAAATATCATCATAAACGTATTAAAACTTAAAATTAGCAGTTATTTTTTTGTTATAACCATTATTTTATGTCGCTCTCAAAATCAAAGACATTGTATGTCACAACATTTCAATTAAAAAAATATACGTGTGTATTGTTATTTCAAAGCCGTGTCTATCTAGGGCAGAGTTGCCAATATTGGACCGGTGCCTTGAATGGACCACCCTAATATCTGGGTACTTAGGGACTTTTAGTTGTTCAGTGGTGGCTCTACTGACTCTCGCAGGGTGGGGGATTGTTCCGCGCCAACCTTTGTTCTTGTGTTTCCTTCGTGTGCGGAGCAGTAGAATTTGTGGTGTTTATACTAGTTTTTCTAACTTTGTTCACCTCGTTATTGCATCACTGCCTTGTAAGTATCCTCATTGTCACTCACAAGCTTAATATATACAGTAATTAGACTATATTTTAGTATAACTACCAAGCTCATATGTTAACCGTGTACAAATGTAGGTTAGGTTTTATTTAACCATGCGTAGTTGCCGATATTGGACCATCGTTAGTTTCCCAGATTGGACCGGTCCAATCTAAGAAACAGTTTATTTTTATCGAAACCGACGCACACACTAAAAGCTGGTTTTCCCTTTTATAGGTTCTGATGGCAAAACGAGGCAAGTACGGGAAGTGGGGAGAGGACGATCTTCTAAGGGCGGTCGCTGCTTACAGGAATGGAGACTTTGGCTTAAATGAATGTTCTCGTATCTACTCTGTTCCCAAAGCCACTATAAAGAGACATGCAGATGGGAAAAATGATCAATCTAACGAAAAAAAAAATGATGGAGAGACAGCCTACATTTAGTGCGGAAATGGAGCAGATACTGGCAGAACATTTGCTTAAATTCGAAGAAACATTTTTTGGTTTCACAGCTAGAGATGTGAGAAAACTTGCCTTTGAAGTAGCGGAAAAGTATGGACTCCCACATAGTTTTAATTGAGAAACTAAATGCGCTGGGAAAAAGTGGTATTATTCATTTATGAGAAGGAACCCAACACTAAGTCTACGAAAACCCGAGGCTACATCTCTTGCTCGTGTACAGGGTTTCAACAGAGAAAATGTCATGCACTTCTATGACATTTTAGAAAAGTGTGTTAACGACTTCAAGATTAGTGGAAATACCATTTTCAACGTCGATGAAACTGGGTTTTCTACTGTACAGAAACACATGCAAAAAATAATTGCCTTAAAAGGTGAAAAGCAAGTTGGGGGTGCTACGTGTGGTGAACGTGGTGTCAACACCACAATGGTTTGTGCTACCAGCGCTTCAGGTATTTTTGTCCCTCCAATGATTATTTTTAAAAGGAAAATATGGCTTGAAGATTTGAGAATAGGGGCTCCCATTGGAAGTCTAGTGACTATATCAGATACCGGTTACATTAACTCCGATCTCTTTGTAGCTTGGCTGAAGCATTTTAAGAGCTTCATAAACTCAAGCGATACCAATAAAGTCCTTTTGCTGTTAGATGGACACACAACCCATAGTAAGAATCTGGAAGCATGTGAATATGCTAGAGATAATGGGATAATTTTACTCCAGCTTCCAGGTCATACGTCACATCGACTGCAGCCACTAGACGTTGCATTTTTTGGTCCACTCCAAAAATACTTCGTTCAGGCTCAGGATACGTTCATGAGAGAACACCAAACAGACAAAATAACCCAACTGCAAATAAGTAGACTGTTGTCTGAAGCATATGGTAAAGCCGCAACTGTAGGCAACGCGTCAAGTGCTTTTAGAGCAAGTGGTTGTTGGCCAGTGAATCGGAATGTTTTTCGAGATTGCGATTTTGCTGGGGCAGACACATTTTTTTTGACTGAGGATGATCAGCAGGTAGCGTCCGGAACGACCACATATAGGCCTAACCCAACACCTTCAACCTCTGGTGTGCAAAATGTAGGCCTACAAATTCAAGACAGGCATACACACTCTGCAGAACTCTCCAGCTCAGAAGTTGATAACACTGACGAGGATATAGATTATGTCCCCGAAACAAGAGTATCTTTCGAAAAGACACTTAATAATATATCGCCACTGCCTAAAAGAAATCTTTTCTCAGCACCACGTGGTCGAGGTGGCCTGGGAAGAGGCCGACCAAGAACAGGACCACAGAAAGCAGCCGTAATAACAAGCAGCCCCTACAAACTACAATTAGAAGCAGTAAACGAAGCAAAGAAGAAAAAAGAAGCCGATAGAAATAGAAAGAGAATAGGAAAGGAAAAGAAACAAGAGGACAAGAAACGAAAAGAACTACTGTCAGGAGAAAAACGAGGGGAAAATGGCA
Source organism: Stictocephala bisonia (assembly GCA_035578905.1). Lineage (NCBI taxonomy): Eukaryota > Metazoa > Arthropoda > Insecta > Hemiptera > Membracidae > Stictocephala > Stictocephala bisonia. The sequence goes on from JAQJVL010000025.1 coordinate 2,239,020, forward strand.
AAGAAAAACCGAAGAAGATTAAGACTGAGAACATTGAAACTAATAATTGGTACTGTGTTATCTGTGAGGAGAATATTCAAGAGGACATGATTAGATGTTTAAAATGCTCCTCTTGGGTTCACACAGTATGCGCAAGAGTCAGCAGTGGCGTGAAGACATACTTTTGCCCAAACTGTCATGAATAGTTTTTTTGAATAGGCAAACTTGTTTTTAAATTGAAGATTTTTCTTAAGTTCGATAACGAACAATTTATTATATATCATTATTTTAATCCATGCAACAGTTATTACAAAGCTACTAACGTATAGCCATACAAATGTTTAGTTTTTAGGTAAGAATATGTATTTGGGATAAACATTGTTACTAGTTTATTTAAATAATTTTATTAAAAAAAACATCAATTTTAGCCTATATATGTATGGTAATTTTTCATACAGACATGATAACTTGACTATGAACTGTAATTTTAAGTTTACTTTATATTGTAATAATAAAATTCCGTTTGTATTATTTGACTGATGTCAGCGGTCCAATCTCAGAACCCGGTCCAATCTAAGAAACTAAATGGTCCAAACAAGGCAACCCGTTTCCGAGATTGGACCATTGACAGGGTTTTGGAAAATAATTTATTCCTCCTTTATTAATCGTAATATGTACGTAAAAAAATACGAAAAGGAAGAAAATATGATGCTGTAAGCAATCAGCACGCTGTTTGACTTCTTGAGTTACATAAATAAAAATTAAAAATAAAAGTTATGCAAATGGTCCAATATCGGCAACCCTCCCCTACTACTTACGGTCCAATGTATTTGTAAAGGCGTTTCATTTTTGAGTAATTCATTGTAAAGAACCGTAGACATTAGAGGTCCACACCAGGAAACTGTCTAATGGCCAAACACAATGGAGAGATCATCTTTGTCTTGGTAAGCAGCTCATTTTCTCTAATACTTGAACTACAATATAGCATCGAGTATTTCCTGGAAGTTGGTTTTGAAAGGTCACGGTTTGGTTATTTTATTACTCACTATTCAATTCACGTAAAATTTATCAATGCACTATTTTTTTTAAAACTAATTACTGTTATTAATTATAGAATTTAAAAATTCGTTTGGGTAAATGCACGGATAGTTGCCTAATTAAGAAACAGTTCTCTTCATCTACTTAGACGAGCCTATTCTTGTCAGGCTCGTTGGACCACCGGCTTAACGTGACTCCCGATCCACAGGAGTGGCAAGGGGTAAACAATGTTATAATCACATCGGGAATCGAACCCGGACCAACTGCGTGACAAGTCACCGTCTTATCCCGTTATCTACGGCCACTTGAACTATAAAATGTTATCTGTTTTTAAAATAACTATCGAAAAATATGATTTCAAACTTATTTCATACAAACTGGAAATAGTAAATTATTGTTTAGAGATTTAAAATCTTTTAATATTTATTATAAATACATGTTTAATATTTATATGTAACAAAATGTATAAATTTATATTTGATTTAATTGCTATTGATACAAAGAACGACTAAGTTAATCTATCGTATTATTAAATATACAAATATTTTAAAGGCATGCTAAAGCTAAAGACATATTTAAGTAATAGATACAATTCTTAATTTTACTTAAGCTTATATTAATCATATTGTAATTATAATCTAATATAAATTCAAGAATGATCAAAGTAACCAAGAAAGGTTTATCAATTTTATTGTTATCATTTGATGATGATTATATGTAAGATATGATTTAAAACTTAAATTTACCGAAAGTTTATAATTACAAATGGGTTTTCACTAAAGAGAAGTTACTTTATGGCTTTCTTATACACCCATCGGTTGTAAAATACTGAAAAGACTGTGTTACATACACTTCAAATGTACATAACTACTGAAACCCCTAACTCTGACCTCAGTCGTACGTGACTACTTACACCCCTCCACATTTCCCTTCAAAAGTACATGACTAATAATCATACTTCACATTCCTACCCCTTCAGACGTACGTGCCTATTCACACCCCTCACTCCATGTCCGTCATACGTACATGACTTAAATGGGTTCCCCCTATCCATTTAAAAGTACGCGATAACTCACACGCTCAATCCTACCTCTTAAAAGTAAAGTAACTAATTACACCCCAAACTTTTATCATAAGTACGTGAATACTGACATCCCTCACCCATACACATTCTGATGTACTTGAGTACTGAAACCTCTAAATATTACTCTTCAGACTTACTTGACTACTGACATCCCTCACCCATACACATTCCGATATACTTGACTACTGAAACCTCTAAATATTACTCTTCAGACTTACGTGACTACTGAAATACCTCACCCATACACATTCCGATGTACTTGACTACTGAAACCTCTAAATATTACTCTTCAGACTTACGTGACTACTGAAATACCTCACTCATACACATTCCGATATACTTGACTACTGAAACCTCTAAATATTACTCTTCAGACTTCTTTGACTACTGACATCACTCACCCATACACATTCTGATGTACTTGAGTACTGAAACCTCTAAATATTACTCTTCAGACTTACGTGACTACTGAAATACCTCACCCATACACATTCGAATGTACTTGACTACTGAAACCTCTAAATATTACTCTTCAAACTTCCGTGACTACTGACATCCCTCACCCATACACATTCCGATGTACTTGACTACTGAAACCTCTAAATATTACTCTTCAGACTTACGTGACTACTGAAATACCTCACCCATACACATTCCGATATACTTGACTACTGAAACCTCTAAATATTACTCTTCAGACTTCATTGACTACTGACATCCCTCACCCATACACATTCTGATGTACTTGAGTACTGAAACCTCTAAATATTACTCTTCAGACTTACTTGACTACTGACATCCCTCAGCCATACACATTCCGATGTACTTGACTACTGAAACCTCTAAATATTACTCTTCAGACTTACGTGACTACTCACATACCTCACCCATACACATTCCGATATACTTGACTACTGAAACCTCTAAATATTACTCTTCAGACTTACGTGACTACTGACATTCCTCACCCATACACATTCCGATGTACTTGAGTACTGAAACCTCTAAATATTACTCTTCAAACTTCCGTGACTACTGACATCCCTAACCCATACACATTCCGATGTACTTGACTACTGAAACCTCTAAATATTACTCTTTAGACTTACGTGACTACTGACATCCCTCACCCATACACATTCCGATGTACTTGAGTACTGAAACCTCTAAATAATACTCTTCAGACTTCCGTGACTACTGACATCCCTCACCCATACACATTCCGATGTACTTGACTACTGAAACCTCTAAATATTACTCTTTAGACTTACGTGACTACTGACATCCCTCACCCATACACATTCCGATGTACTTGACTACTGAAACCTCTAAATATTACTCTTCAGACTTACGTGACTACTGACATCCCTCACCCATACACATTCCGATATACTTGACTACTGAAACCTCTAAAAAATACTCTGCAGACTTACGTGACTACAGACACATTATTCAGTGTATATGATGGCTTAATTACTTACGATTGGAACAAGTCTAAAGGACACTACAACTAGATCCCAAATATAAGTGTTTCTAAAGAAGCTTGGCCATATTTTTTAACTGTAATTTTGATTTATTTTTAAAATTATAGGGATGTATAGTATTTTTAATATTCGTACAATTATTAATATTTATTATATTTTAACAATGTTGTAAATATATATTCCACTATTTATTCATTGTTTATTTAAAAAAATTTTATGACTCAAATATGATTTATATTAAATTTTATCTTAAAATGTGGAATTTATTCAATGTTAGTTTCATTCAACCAAAAGTCAAAATACATGCGCTATCCATACGAAAAATCGAATCCAACTTCAGATTATTTTTAAATCACATTTGTTATTGAGCGCTGTGTAGTACTACAACGTTAATTATCTAGCATCGCTTTCTCCGGTTATCCGTGTTATTCAATTTGACCATCAAACGAAAATAACGCTTTTATTAAATAAAATACAACTACGTGGAAGCGCCGTTGAGTCTTGTAACGCAAACCTATAACAAAGAGCTTTACTTTTGCAGCATAAATATTGCAGGCACTGTTCTTTTTACTTGTGCATTACTGGTTGTCATTGTGTATTATTGCGTCCAAAAATATGAGCTTGTATTTTTTTTTACTTCTGCAAAAGACCGGCTGGAAGAGTCCATTTCTCATGTGGAGAAGTAGAAGAGTTCATTACATGCACACTCCCCGTATTATTAGTCCCTTTTCTACCTTGGCAGAGCGCAAACACGTTGTTGTTCATTTAATGAATGTAGTTAATGTTAAGTGCTTTTAAATCACTAAAATTAAACTGCAAAACACGTTTTTATCTAAATACAATAAATTAACTTAACATAAAAATTATAAATTTTAAATGAGTAAAACACAGTTGTTTTACGAGACATGAGATTTCAACAATATTTAGTCAACTTCGTTTGTTTCTTGGAAATTCGCAATGTCTTCGTCATTTGCGTAAAATGCAATTGATGCACATCTGCCTCACTTGCCATATTGTTTTAGCCTTACCCAGACACGTACCTGATAATTCTTCGAAAGAGAAACACCAATTGTCATGAACTCACTCCTTTGCACTTCACAGGCCAAAGCTTTAACTACCGAACATCCATGTCCGAATCACATGAAGTTGGGACGATTATAGTGTGGGGGATGCCGAACAGAATGTATAGACCACAAATATGAAAAGTCCCAATCAAGTAAGCAATGGAAATGCAACAAATGTCATGTTAAGTGCTCTTAAAGTCACTTATCTTGAAGAAACCACAGCCAAGTTTATATAATGTTTACTAATGTTTTAAGATAATTTCATACTCAACTTTTAACGACTGTAAATTGTTTTATTATAAATAAGGAACGTAACATTTATGAAGCAGGTTTTTAAATTTTTAGGGTTGATATTTTAAAACAAATGTTGATGATTACTAAAGAACAGATGTATGATAAAATATACTCATAAATTAAAGCACAAAATTAAAAAAAAGATAAAAAATAGAAAAACAACCTGATGGGTAGGTAGGGTTAATATAATAGCACTTACTTAGTGGATATGAGTTGAACTTAAGTGGGGTCTTGTAGACCGAATCGTCTTCATCATTAGGACGTTGGAGCTGAGATGACCCCGGTCTTTAGTCGCTGGAGTTTTTAAGTTTACTCCCCCATTACATTCAAATATATTCTTGCTATAGAAGTTATGACACTAGAGATCTATTATGATACATTTAGATTCAATATTTGTACAGAAAATATCCTTTCATTCACTATAAAATTGTATTGATTAACATTCATATCAAACAATAATACTTACTACAAGATATTTTATTTTATGTATAATAACATTCTTATGTAAATATATAAAGTCATGTTACTTTGCTGAATGGTTTATATACATGTCTAGTCGTATTCCTAATAAATATGTTTAGCTAAACTGAAAGACTCACCGTTGCATTGTCTGAGAAACTATATTCTCATTTCCTTGAAAATATTCTATAGAACAGAACCCTGTGCCAGGAATAATGAATTCGTAAATTATAAAAACATTTTGACACACGATTTCATAAGGTTTAGAAAATTGATTAGAATAAATCATTAATAGCATTCATTTAGAAAATAAATATGTTCTAAAAGACTACAAAACAAAATACCTGTGATAGCTCTATAGATTTAAATTTTATAATAAAAAAAGTCTGGAAAATATTTGACGAAATAGTATCATCGTGCCAATGTCAAATCTGTTTTAATTGTTAACTTTATCTGTTATCAATTCCTATTACAATAATTCATAATGTAAGCTTCTATAAATTTCTTAAAGTGGTATTGGGTATTACACATTTAAAGTTAGATATATTTTTAAAGACGAGGAGTATTTAATCAAAAATCGTGAAGAAAATAATTAAAAATATAGAAAAAATTAACTCTTATACTAACCGTACTCAAATGGGAAAGGGGTTCCTTAACTAGGTGGGGGTTAACAGTTTCCTAACAATTAGTGGCCTAGCTTCTAATAAGTGCCGTTAAAAAATAATATGCCAAGCTTGTAGCTCTAAATGTTTCTACCTTTATGTATTATTTTGAACTGTAAAACCTATCAAGTACTTACAATCAATTATTAACAAATGTTTAATTAGGATAGTAATATCTTTTCTTTCAAATATTTTAAACTTATTTATTAACTCTAATAAAAAATAGAGTATATTTCTAGCGTTGTCTAAACACGACTTACCAAAAAATTCATCAGATTGCTTTGGCTAATTTAGAAATTGACTAAATAAATCCAGTACGGCCAAAATAAGTCATCATGTAGCCTGTATAGTATGTCAGCTATTTGACAGAAAAGTTTCAAATACTACAGTGAAATTTACTTGATGCTCCAAAACAGTCCTCTAGGAAAACCATGATACATTAACACCCATGTCCCCCATTAAAAAGATTTAGAGTACAGTTTATCAACCTCTGGTTTAGTTTAATTTTTAGTTAAATTAAAAATCAAGTTAGATAATTAAACATTTTTATCAACATTTTTATATTTTACTTGGCTAAAGGATTCATTAGATTGCATCAACTTCCGAACCTTTCTTGTTATTTTTATTTTATTTTATAATATTTCACGTGTAGTTTATAGTATTTGCAATCAGTCAGTAATTATATTTGTTAAAGAGTGAAGATCACTTCATATTAGGAGGTGAAATATAACTTTATAATTTTAAAAGGTTACGAGTAGCCAATTCGTTAAACCAAATAAATATTAAACAGTGTTGGAACAAGAAAGAACTATGGGTAATGAGATCAAAGCAGCGACCCCACACATCTCCTGCAATATGAACAGACTTCTGAAGTAGCGACCCCACACATCTCCTGTAGTATGAACAGACTTCTGAAGCAGCGACCCCACACATCTCCTGCAGTGTGAACAGACTTCTGAACCAGCGGCCCCACACATCACCTGCAGTATGAACAGACTTCTGAAGCAGTGACCCCACACATATCCTGAAGTATGAACAGACTTCTGAAGCAGCGACCCCACACATCTCCTGTAGTATGAACAGACTTCTGAAGCAGCGACCCCACACATATCCTGTAGTATGAACAGACTTCTGAAGCAGCGACCCCACACATATCCTGAAGTATGAACAGACTTCTGAACCAGCGGCCCCACACATCACCTGCAGTATGAACAGACTTCTGAACCAGCGGCCCCACACATCACCTGCAGTATGAACAGACTTCTGAAGCAGCGACCCCACACATCTCCTGTAGTATGAACAGACTTCTGAAGCAGCGACCCCACACATCTCCTGCAGTATGAACAGACTTCTGAACCAGCGGCCCCACACATCACCTGCAGTATGAACAGACTTCTGAAGCAGCGACCCCACACATCTCCTGCAGTATGAACATACTTATGAAGCAGCGACCCCACACATCTCCTGCAGTATGAACAGACTTCTGAAGCAGCGACCCCACACATCTCCTGTAGCATGAACAGACTTCTGAAGCAGCGACCCCACACATCTCCTGTAGTATGAACAGACTTCTGAAGCAGCGACCCCACACATCTCCTGTGGTATGAGCAGACTTCTGAAGCACTGTAATTTTATTTTGCTTTATTATAAATGCATTAAATTCTCTTACACAGCTTGAGAAAATAAAATGAAATAAAAATAAAGTGTAAGATATAAGCTACTAATCATAGTAATAACATGAATAGAGGTTAAAGAAAAACTTCATGTATTAGGAAAAATTATAATTACCCTGTGTCACAATACGATCAACAACATGCCAATACAATATTTTGGATAACAAATGTAAATAAAATATAATATGACACTTAACAATAATGTCAACTGACATAATGTCCAGGAAAAGACAAAAATAAAATTTTTAAGCTGTACATTTTCATTTTATAAACAACAGACTAACTCAACAAACATACTCCAAACAATCAAGTAAATTAATTGAAAATATTTTACCGTTTGAAAACAAAATATCTGATAAAAATAAACTATAAACTTTGAACAAATATCAAAAGTCTGTATTCATCCCCATGTTTAATTAATTTTATTTTAAATCAATTTACTTTTTTGTGTAAAAAATTGCTTCAAAATAATGTTGTTGACAGCTATAATCAAAGTTAAACTTTGAATCATATAAACATGATATTTATAAACAAATTTATTTAAAAATGGATGTAATTAGTTTTAAAATTACAAAACTATAATATTCTACTTAAATAAACGTGTATTATTGTTAAATCCAGACATCTAATAAATATGTCTGGATTTATCCATTTACACACAAATAAATTCAGTTTGAAAATGAAATTATGCATGCTTGGATTAGACAAGAAATAATAATATCTATAAATGCCTGTATTTATCTGATTAAGTATTTTAAAATAAACTTAAACATTAAGTTTCTTGAAAGTGACAGACTCCTTTATAATGTTTTGGTAAATAAATAAATAAATAGTAAAGCTTTATCAAGGACGGTAGTCGTATCACAGGCAATGTAAAATTATGTTCGAAGAACCAATAAAGTACAAACTATATGGCAGTCTTCTATGGTCATAATACCAACATAAACAATTATTTTATGTAACACTGACTAGTGTGATATTCTTAGAGGATGACATAATTGAAATATGTCATTGAAGATGATTCGTCAGGAACTAATAACGATAACAGAAAACATCAAAGAAAAATATGGAATGTTTTCTGTTTGAAGTGTTCAACACTAAAACTAAACAATCTTTACTGCCAAATTATAAGCACAAATACATATTGAAATAAACGAATATGTTTAAGTAATAATAAACAGTAATATATATTAAACTTTGGCATATTTCTTTAAAAAAATTACTGTACACTTATATACAACTTCAATTTGTTTGTCCTGTACATATTTTTAAAGGAATATTCCCCAATATATTATTATTTTCTTTTATTAAACAGATCTTACACAGTAACTCAGTCCTCATAGTTCATATAGTTAAACATAAATAATCGATACATATATATTTTTTATACATTTTAAACTTTAATAGGTTTATAGTAAAGCTCTAAATGTACTTTTTAGAAACTGAAAACCTACTTAATAAAATACATGATTGAATTAAAATAAAAGCTAAATCCACGTTAAGAGCTTAAATTGAAATGAACAAAGTTGATAATTTCGATGCAAATTTTCTGTAAAGATTTCCTTGAGTAAAATCCAATTTCAATAAACACATATTTATGCATGGTTCAAAACATATTTCAAGTAATGCTTGCTACTTGAATAACATATCCATTCAAAACAAATATGTAATAATATGGGGAATCTGCCATTAGCCTTACTTTTTACCACTACTATAACATAGTTTGACGCACGGATTCCGTTACGCAGTCCAAAACGTTCTCCTCCAACCGAGATAAATCTGGCTTAAGTTCATGTGGGAGGCCCCCTAACAGATAGTCAAGGTCATGACAGATCCTGTCCATGACGTCACTGTCTTTTTGTATGCTAGGAGGCTCCAACGGGGGTAAGGGGGGCTCTAGTGCTTCTTGCACAGTCGCGTGGACTATGGACTGACTAAGCACTGAACAGGGTTCGACATCCACACTACACACAACTACACTAGGAGTATCCACAACTACGCTGGTGATGACGCACACACGCGCTGTGCCGTCTGGTGCCAGTGGTGGGATGTGCAGCATGCCTCCAGAGGAGGGTTCTCCCTCGACGGGTGGGTACTTGCGGGGACTACTTGGATAGATCTCCATGTCAACTGAGGGATCAGCTGAGCCCCGATCGCATCCTTTAAACAAAATATTGAATTAGTGCCCAAATATATCACTTGATTGATAATAACTTGATGAAACTAACTTACTACCCCATTTCATTTGATATTTATATATGTTGAACTACATTGTTTTACTTATACCTCTGTATAATATATTTTGTATTAAGATACTTTGTAACTTATGTGCTGCTTTAAAATAAAAATAATTCAAAGAATATTTTAAGAGGAATATTAGCCTGTTGAAATACCTGTGACTAGGTCGTTGTGAAAAGTAACGGCCTTATGTTTGCTCGGTGTCCGGACGCAGTCCTCCGCTCGCACCTTGAGGATAGGTGGAGCCTCCTTCACGGGTTCGGCTTTGCCGTTCCTCACAGGCCCATCTCCTTCACCACCAGCATTGTCCGTCAGAACTGTCTCTCTAACTCTAGGCGGAGCACCTTCACATTCTCGCTCCGCTTCTTGTTTCGTAAATACTGCATGAAAGTAAAATTTATTTCCATGTTTTAATTAAAGTAAAAAAAGAACGTACCTTCAAGTTGATATTTTTCATCAAGACACAATTTTTACACACGTTCAAAAGGACTTAAGGACTGTAGATTCAGAATAAGATATAGAGCATAGAGAAGCTTTTTACCATGAATAAAACTACATTTAGACCTTAAACTTACCCCTGTAATGAAACATTACTCAAAATAAGTTTAAGTATTTTGAAAGTATTGTTATATGAAAGTATTGTGAAAGTATGTTGAAGTTTAAATATTATATTGGATTGCCGTATTGAAAACAAAATCAGATTTTTTTATATCATATTAGTCCTCAGGATTCAACAAATTTAAAAACATAGAATATTCTAGTTTCACACAACGAAATGTACCCTAACACGGTTCTTTGATTGGTTTTCTAAATATAAATACATCATCTAGTTGTACATTCATATAAATCAGTACATCAGTAAATTAGACTATTTTGAGGCAAGTTTATGCTTTAACACGACTTACTGTTAAGAGGGCTGCTGTCAGACTCTGAGCTGAATGAGTTATCAAGCTTAAAGTTCCTCAGTAAATGCAGATGAAGTGGTGACTCGCAGTGCAGCACATAGCACAGCAGGATTACAAATCCCTAAGGAACAGCGAGTTAACTAGTCAGTTATTTACATAACTATTTTAAATGAGAAAACCTCACAGTTAGAAAGCTTTTAAAATTAAAACGGGAAATTGTACCAAAAATTAATATAACTATTCACGCTAGTATAGTATATTTAAACTTAAAATTGTAAGTGGACGTAAAATAAACGATCAGTTTATAATTCATGTGCTTGTTAAGTCAGTACTATTGTTTTTATTAAATACAGTTTTATTTTATACTTTTTTAATAATTGAAAATTGTCTGTTATTATTAAACTAGATAAAAGATATTTTAATCGAGCAGCTAGTTTCATAACTGAATGTTTAACACTGAAAGTAACTAAGTTTTATTTCAATTTGCACTTGATTAAATACTCAAAGGTTTTTGCTTTAAGTCTCAGAAAAATATTCGCAAGCAAGATATATTTGAATATTTTAAACTAAAACGACAACACTTATAGGTTGCATTTAAAACATTTTAAAAGTTGTTTGATAGTTAACGTGTTATCTTAATATAGATTTATATCTGAGATGTCAATTAAAAAACAGACACTTTTTTATTTGAATCCTTTTATTTCGTATTTTTTGTTTTCGGTAGCATTTTTACTTAATATCTCACTCCATTCTCCAATTATTTTTATTATTTAATAATTTTGTTTAATTTATGAAAAGTACTATTTTTAGAAGAATATTTAATGATTTTTCTCAACATTTTCTGAGTTGCATGCAACAGTTATTTTTTTTTTATAAATCAGATAAGATTAAAACATTTAAAGCTTGAATTATTATATGATTGTTAGTTAAAAATAATTTCATGCAGATTAACTTAAAAATTATAGACGAATTGCAATTGAAGATTACAATACTGATATAAGTATATTCTCAACTAATTAATTATTAAAATATGTTATAATGAAATTCTATTAATCAAGACATATTTAGTATTCATAATTATGGTGTTATTATTTACGTAAGTATGTACTAATAATAATTTTGTTAATTCCTTCCTATTAAATATTTTTTAAATATTACATATTACTATAAACCTAATAACAGATGTTTAAGTTATAATATATTTGAATATTATTTATAATAAGTTTCTTAAATTGGTGTTAATGTGACCGATTTAACACCATATTCATATTATGAGTTCTTTGCCAGGAAAGTAAAAAAGTGGTGATGGAGGTTGAACTTATACCTAGAATAAATAAATAAAAACTACAGTTTAACTTGTGGAATAAACAGTTTGCTAGCAAGGTTAACTGGCGTTATAGGTAGGTCGTTTTAAATGTATATGAACCCATAATAATCTCTGTTAAAACGGAAAAATGTGTAAATCCAGGAAATGTTTGGTCATGTGCAAGACCAAGGATTACGAGCTCAAAACCAGATCACACTGAAGCATTTTTCTAATGTGATATTTTGAAATATACAAGAAAAATATTTGTAAAAAGTATGTTTTTTATATAATGTTTCTCCGTTTTATTTTTGTTCTCCATAATGATTTAATGAGGATTAACAGACACACAAAAAATGTTGATCCGTGATAACAAGCTATTTTTATTATTAGGAATTTTTACTGGGCTAAGTTTTGTAATTGAGTATAGTGCAGCTTTTGACAAGCATTTTTAACTGTAATAATTAATAAATAATTAACCAGAGTAAAAAAATTAAACACTTTGTCAAAATATTATTTTGGAAAACAAGAAAAAAACTGCATATCGGATAATTTACAGAACTACACTCACTAATAAGGCACAAGAGAAGCTGAATAAGTATTGCCATCTGGCGATAGGAATGTTGACGTAGATCGTGCTGCATGTAGTCATGATAACAGTGGCACTCAGCACTGCTGCAGCTCTGTTTAGGAGCCCCTGTCTGAAACATTTGTGTCCAGAATATATTGGAAACAGAATAGCCGTACCAAAATGCTGAGTTTATTTTAAATATGCGATCCACTAAAGGCAGTGTAAATATCGTTTGTAAAAAATGTTGACTGTGAGGATACATACAAGGAGTATTAGAACACTAAAAACGGCTGGTCGCTTGCTCGGCGAGAGAGCAGAAACTGTTCAGTACAAACCAAAAGCAGCCAGAAACATGACCTTACATGACAAACTTTCTATTGATTAGCCCTATGATACAAATATAATAAATATGATAAAAACAAAATGTCCAAGTTAAATAAATATCAAGGCATAATGAAATAATATAATACAATATAAATAAATAATGGTGGTTAAATGTCCGATCACGAACTATAAAGAACCTAAAAGTACCATCCCGTATAGCTGTTTCATGGATCTGCTATAAAATGCTTAAGAGCCTGAATTCCCATTTAATATTTTTTATTTTTCAATTACGACAACTATATTGAACAAGCTGAGTTTAGGCCTGATCAAAATTGTTATGTATGGGTACTTTTTTGACAGCTTTTATTAAGAATAAGTTTTAATTAACTAAGGAAAAATAAGCAGGACTTTATGACAAAGATTATTTAACGGTTTACGACCCAGTCAAGAGAAAGGGCCTGTTAGGAAAATCTATCTTCTGATTCCATTCTCTCAACTTCTACGATCTCTGAATTCGACCCTCATTAGTAGTGTAATTAAAATTTCTAGGTATCTCAATTACGGATCGTCACAAGACTTCCACAAAGTCAGCAATCATACTTACACTCTGCTGACACTTCCACGACACAGCCAAGTGAATTCACATACACGAAAACCCGAGACTAAAATACTAAACTGTAAAGGACCAAACTCTCCCACTTGATCTCACTATACCTAACAACTGTCACCTTTCAATCTGGAAGCTAAAGTCAAACACAACAAAAACCAAAATGGGTTTTTTTATTTAAATAATATATTATCTTAATAGATAGTAAGTATCTGTATCAAAATTACTTGGCTGAAACAGTGCTAAGGGGGAATAACAGTCCTTGGGAGTCTGTTTATTTAGATCTCTATGTTTGAAAAGTCCCCTTAAAAAATATTGGCTTAGATTCGAAACTGAACTATACCGTCACCTGCACGATCATCTTGGGTTGTAAATGCACAAGTTACACAGCATTGTCCTTAAATTCTCCATATGTGCTTGTGAGTAGACAGCCTTTATATTAAATATGAACAAGATGATAATCGACAATTATTTTGGGGCAATTTAGACTATATAAGTGGCACCCTCTTTAATGCTCTCCAATGGGCCCCTCAATTGTGAAACTAATCTTAAAATCGGACGAAATGTCTAGTACTTAGCGAGTTTAAAAATATATATTTTAGTTTACTCTAAGTTTCCCCATTTCAAAAACATCAAATGATATGAGTAACAATGCTGAAAATCACATCTAAGACATCCACCCACCCATGCACGTACAGTGTATTGACTTACCTACCCACCCGTACATGCACCCGTTACCCTCACTAATTAATTTTAATGGACTTTACAAAAACACCTATTTGAATATATTATTGGGATATAATAATTGACATCGTGCTCTTCATGGGGGAATAGCTAATCCTAATTCAATTATAGAGAGGTGGATGATTGGTGGCTGCTAAATGGTGTTAACATCTCTGCAATTGAGACATTTTCAAACCAAGTCTAATCTACTTTGTACTGTACAGGTTACTTTGGTTGTGAAGTGTTTTATTTTCAATATTTACCTTTTCATTTTTTAAGCACCTCTCCAGAAATATACATAAGATTTACTTAATATGATTAATTTAACTTGAACATTCATAATAGAAGTAACAATAACTATAAGTTAGCCAATTATATCTTTCTTAGGTATGTAATGCATGGATGAACAAAATTACCTCCTTATAACAGCTTTTTTTGTATCGGAACACTTGACAAGAGTCAGTCCTCGGAGATGTCTAGAGACCTGGAGGTAAATAAGAAGGAAGGCTCCAGTCAGCAGAGACCCACAGGAGAGGCATGAGTAGAAGGCCAATGAACCTTGGGTGAGCCACCAGGATTCTAGAATGGAGTCCGTGGTGCTGATGGCAATATGGTTGCACAATACTGCTAAAAGAGGAACACCTGTGCAGTAGAAGTGTGCTTTTATACATTGATTAAACCATCGTTTAGCAATGTTCGGCAACTTATTCAAAAGGCTTATTAGTTTTAGTACAGACATTTTATACACATAAACCATCTAAGTAATGTACTATTGCTTTAAAATGAAGTGTAATGCCTCTAAGTTTTTGGATAATATATAAAGGTGGAAGAAAACATTCCATGGACCGATAATTAATAACAGTAAAAATCATAAATATTATTGGGCTTAATAATGATAAAAATACAGAGTAATTAAGAAAGCATACTAAAAAATAAGCCCCATGATTTAAATTTTTACTTCTTAGTTGACCTATTTTAAATATGTCCTATCTCAATAAATCAAGGTGTCAAATATAACCTCTTTACACCAGACAGTGTAATGTATCAAGATTTGAATGGCATTTCTTTGTAGTTGTTCTAGAGTAAAATTTTGTTTTATAACAACGTTATGTTTCATATGATAAAAGTAATTTTAGTTTATGGGGAGTGTTCTTTAGTCCATCTTAGTAAAATAAACACTATTCATAAGTATACTCATGCTAATTTATAGTAATTTTCCAGGATTGAAAAGCTAAGATTTGTAAAGTGAAAAGGTGGCAACATAAAGTAGTTGCCACATATATGCTCCATATTTACTACACAATAACTTCGATGGTCTAAATGAATGAACAACAATAAAAGCAGTTTAAAATATGATGGAACGAATCATGTCAAAACAATTTATCAATTGAAACTAAATTAATATTAAGACTTACATTTTTTAATAGAAATTGCATCGTAATATAATACCCATGTGTTAAGATTGTCTAATTACGTTTGTAGCCTGTAGAGTTGTTATTGATATGGAAATTGCATCGTAATATAATACCCATGTGTTAAGATTGTCTAATTACGTTTTTAGCCTGTAAAGTTGTTATTCATATGGACATTTCATCGTAATATAATACCCATGTGTTAAGATTGTCTAATTACGTTTGTAGCCTGTAAAGTTGTTATTCATATGGAAATTGCATCGTAATATAATACCCAAGTGTTAAGATTGTCTAATTACGTTTATAGCCTGTAAAGTTGTTATTCATATGGAAATTGCATCGTAATATAATACCCATGTGTTAAGATTGTCTAATTACGTTTGTAGCCTGTAAAGTTGTTATTGATATGGAAATTGCATCGTAATATAATACCCATGTGTTAAGATTGTATAATTACGTTTGTAGCCTGTAAAGTTGTTATTCATATGGACATTTCATCGTAATATAATACCCATGTGTTAAGATTGTCTAATTACGTTTGTAGCCTGTAAAGTTGTTATTCATATGGAAATTGCATCGTAATATAATACCCAAGTGTTAAGATTGTCTAATTACGTTTTTAGCCTGTAAAGTTGTTATTCATATGGAAATTGCATCGTAATATAATACCCATGTGTTAAGATTGTCTAATTACGTTTGTAGCCTGTAAAGTTGTTATTCATATGGACATTTCATCGTAATATAATACCCATGTGTTAAGATTGTCTAATTACGTTTGTAGCCTGTAAAGTTGTTATTCATATGGAAATTGCATCGTAATATAATACCCATGTGTTAAGATTGTCTAATTACGTTTGTAGCCTGTAAAGTTGTTATTCATATGGAAATTTCATCGTAATATAATACCCAAGTGTTAAGATTGTCTAATTACGTTTGTAGCCTGTAAAGTTGTTATTCATATGGAAATTGCATCGTAATATAATACCCATGTGTTAAGATTGTCTAATTACGTTTGTAGCCTGTAAAGTTGTAATTCATATTTTCCTGAGTATACTAACGTCTTCATTTGCTAATAAATCATTAATTGAGACCACAGAATTCTCAAAACAAGTAAATAGTGTTATCCAAATATTCAATAACCCAATCCTAGGTATGTTGATAGATTGAAGAGAATAAACCACTGCCAAGGACCAAAACGTTGTATGTGGCTTAATTTATTACAGCTATCACTTATCACTTTTACCTGTGATAATGCACATAATGGTCTGTCTGAGATGTTTCACTGTAGGCAGGTACACGACCTCTGTGTAGACGAGCAGCACTATGCTCAAGTGAGAAGACATGCTGACAAGTACTGACGCTTGTAGGACAGTTGACATTGCGGGGTAAGCCTCCTGAATAACCACGCAAGTCTTATAGGAACTCATAGAAATATATAATTCATTGTAAATTTACTTTTTTTAACAATAAGATAACTTGATTTATTCTCAATGTAAAGCTTAAAACTCATTAAAGCTGAATTGGTTAATCCTTTATTTAAGTGGCAAAAGAAAGGACACGAGACCCATTCAGAATAATTATAAGCCAATAATTTGTCGAAATTCATAATGAGTTCTAAATTTTCAAAAGCCTATTACTAATCTTTATACTCGTACTTTTGCAATATGATTTACGTTATTGGAGCACTCCAATTTTACGCTGACAGGGAGCGTACCAATACATATAAATGAACTGCAATTGCTATAAAAACTAATAAAGCCAGCTGTAACAATTTCTTTGGTCACATCCACTCTATATCATAAGTCGTAATAGGGCACCAAAAATTAATAAGAAAGGAAAACAAAAATAGTAATGTAATATTATCAAGCTGGAAAATATGATGTTCGGTTTAATAATAATTTAAATAAGGTGCTTAACATCTAAGCCCTACTTCACAAATAATAAGCCCTAGGTTCTCATAATTATAACAGTTTTTATGGCTTATATCATGTAAGCACTACTAGAACTTCAATTACTAATATACTATCTACATAATCGGCTCTAAAGTAACAAAACCTAATTAAAATAAAACAGGAAAATATGTTCTATATGTTAGGGAAATCTATATTAAATTAAGTTACATAAGGTACGACTTTTGGTTGACTAGTTACAAAGTTATTTTCATTTTACTATCAATGAGCTCATATTTATTCGTCAATTATTACGTTATACTCAGAATAAAAAAATAACGTCAAAAGGTTTAGCTATTTTACCGTTTCTTTTTTTTTTATTTGGGACGTTATTTTTCCATTAATGTAAAATGTTTACCTAGTTAAATGCACTATCTGACCTGTGGTATAGTCCGGCTGGTGGCATAGAGGAAGCCGGCCATGGTGGCTGCGGTAGCTGAGCTACACTGGAGCTTCAAGAACAATATGCAGGTGCGATGTCTCCACCAGCGCAAGGTCAGAAGGGTTAGAGTCAGCAAGGACTGTACAACGCAGCAGGCACAGCCTACTAGCACCACCCTAGGAGAGACGAGTCTCGCTGGTCTATCATCCTTGGAAACAATGATTACATAAGGATGATTCTACAAGGATTTTTTTCCTATTCAAGAGAAATACATTTTTAAAACATTTCTAACCACACTATATTTTACTTAGTTGTACTATAAAAAGTATGTTCTAAAATAATGCGTTAAATTCCAAGTGGTTATTCTTACAAGGTGCCATTAGTAGTAAGGGAAATGTTTGAGTTATATTGATTACACAATTATTATATTCTTTCAGTGCCATGACATTTTTAAAACTATTTTTTATAACTATATTTCAAATAAAATGTTGCTATGAATGAAACGATGTACTTTACCTAATGGAATAATAAATTACCAGAGACTCGCACTGTATTGAGTAGAACTCAAATTATCCCTATAAAATCCTTACACCATTTGTACTATTCTATAACCAAATAGGCCACACCCTCTTCTCGTATCGTCTGTCATTTCCCTTATACAGACATAAACTTGTCTGTATGTGCATTAGAGTCAGGTTGGTTTATATGACCCCACAATGGTACATCTCAGTACATAATCAAATGTAAACTTTCATCAGTAACAGGTGCAATTGATATGGTCTCCTCTCCTCGTCAACTTACTGGATTGATAACTTTGACCCAAATGGCAGCATAGATACCCAGATGTGGACAGTGGCAGAGGGTAGTGTTAGTTACTTGTAGAGTTGAAAGGCAGGCAGACAAATTCCAAGATACACTAGGGCTCTGCGAGACCCCGCAGTGCAATTCCCACTCCGGCCTTGGAGTCCATTGGAGCTCCACCTCTGACGTCACCAAAAGAGGTCCTCCAGCTCCCACTGATATCAGTGAAGAGGCTAATTCATATTGTACCTCACTTCCATTCCTATAACAAAATTAAAAAAAAATTAATAAATTAAATAAAAAGCAATAAGACAATAAGGATAAGAACCAATGCACAGAAATGGTATTCACTTAAATTTTATAATTTTCAACCAATAACCTTAAATATTTCATGTTTCAAGGTGGGTATATGATTTTGTATGTTTTAGCAAGAAATTAAGGTAAACTCAGGTGCTTGCATTGAAATTTTAATTTAGGGTTCTTAATTAAATTAGATTCATGTAAATAAATCATACAATGTTCCCAGACTGTACAGCTCAATACCCGGTGTGAAAGACATCCAAGCATACATTCAAAGAGCTTTTACTATCTCACTGCTTATTGCTGCTAGTGTTAGGGAATATTTAGATTTAGGGTAAGCTAAAATGCTATAGCTTAGTTACTTATAGAAGAACTAGTGTTTCATTTTAAATATAAGAACAAATATTTTATATTTATTACTTGTAATTTAGATTCATCTATACTGACGTTATTATGAATCTGTTAACTTATGTCCAAAATAAAGATGATTTGATTTTATTTTACCCAGTTTGTCAAATGAAACAATAAATACTATTCCTTCAGTTGTTAATTAACATATGTACTTCAGAGAAACTGTTGCCATATTTGAGACCACATCAATCTCGTTAAGGTTAAGTAAAATACTGGTTAAAAATTAACAAAGTCATTCAATACAGAACTACCTAGGATAATCACAAATTCACAAAAGCTAGTTCTCATAAATCACCAAATAAATAATTAAGTGTTAAAATTACACTTATTTTAAACTTTTTAATTTATATTTGCTTAAATTATTATTATGTCTTTCAATTAACTAAGCCTATAAGATCCATTAATCTAAGATATTTGTGAATATTTGTGTAATTGATATTATTTAAAGTTATAGGCCCTACAAATTAGGGTAGGCTAAAATTAATATTGAATAATTTTTCAAAAAGGGTTATTTAATATGAAATCTTTTTACACTGCATCTTATGATTAAATAAGTAAATTGAGTTATACTTACTCGAGTGTCATGGAAAATCTCTGAGGTAGAAAATCTGATAGTCTGTTGTATGAAATGACGGACACACTGGAGCTCAGATTTTGATTGTTCTTGTTGGGCACCAGATGAATAATAACCCTACTAGTATACCAATTTGGATAACTGCAACAAAACATATAACCTACAATCATACAATCGAACAAATTTATTAAAAGAAGAGAATGTGAAACAATATCGAAAGCTTTAGAAGTCAAATAGCTTTACATCTACATTGTCCCTACTACCAAGTTGAGAAATACAATATTTTACAAAAGAAACTGCTGCTTTCACTGTACATAGTCCAGACCTATATCCAAATTGAGAGCTGCTAAAAAGATTACTTTGTTCAAAATAGTCTGCTACTTGATTATTGTGAAGAGTCTCCAATACCTTAGACACTACAGTAATAATAGAAATTGGCCTGTAGTTTTCAATTGAAGACTTGCAACCCTTTTTTTTGTACTGGTATCACTTTGACAAATTTGAATTCTTTGGGAAAAACAGAGTCCATAATGCAGGAGTTTACAATATGAGTTAACGGATCTTTCAGAAAATGTTAACCATTCTTTAATATTAATGAGTTTAAGTTATAAATGTCTAAAAACTTGCTTTATAAGTTATTTTCTATGGTTTATTAACTAAGACATTGATAAGCATGAATAGGCTACAGAAGTAGTATTAAATACATAAAAATTCATATTTATTTAAGGATATATATACATTTATTACATTCTTACATTCTTACGCCTGGGTAACCCTGACCTTAGGAAATTACATAAAATAGGGTAGAATTAATAAATATAAATGTATGTATTTTTATAATTTGGAATTAATGTATAATCAGATTGTAAAAACAAAATTGCTTAGAGAATCTATATTTTAAACATTACTAAGGATTATACATTTTTGAACGGTCAAACTGGAGTAATGCACTTCCAACAAACTTTTCCTCTTAATGGAATCTCCGTTACTGTACTTTTAGAACGTTTTGTACGCTTATGAAACTTGCACTTGCGCGGGATTTTATAAAAAGAGAAAACTAATCACAAATCTAGTATAATGACACTACTCATACATGTATATTCATTGATTAAACATCATCTGTTAGATAAAAACAATGATGCATTTTTAAATAGGTTAAAATAGCATTAAGTACATAAAATAAAATATTAATCTTGAGTACATTAGCACTAAATTGACGTAAGTATTATTGGCGTATTTGGCCACCAACTATATAATATGCGTGGATGAATTGTAATCAGCGACAACACAATTGACTAGTTTGTGTACTTTCTCACTATCACAGATGGGAAGAGCAATGCCGGTGACATAGGAGTGGACCCACCCATAGGAGTTGTGTTTGTGTAAAGTCTCATAAGAGCGTGAGAGAGTCGAGTAAGGCCGGCCATACACTGCAACAGTCGGGACGAGGCGAGGCATTTTGACTAAAGGCGTCTTGAGCGACAGAGAAATCAAGGGCGCTTACGGAGCACCACCATACACTGCAAGAGACGAGGCGAGGCAAGGCGGAAAAGCGCCTTTCGTCAAAAAGCGGAGGAGTCAAAATGTTCGTTTCGTCGACAGTCGCTTACCGTCGTATCGTCCCGCGCATGCGCGACTCGCACCACTCAGTGCTTTCATTCTGTCCACGCGTTGTTGAGTCTTGTTGTGTTGTGTTGTTGTTGTTGTTGTGTTGATTATTATCATGGCTTCTCCTGCAAGTACACACGACGAAGCGGCCGAAGATTTAACGAACTTCGTGGACATCGATAGTTTGTTGGTGTTGGTGGAAATGAATCCACCCATCTACAACCTATCACTAAAAGACTACCACAACCAAGATGTAATATCAAAAATATGGACCGAAATTGGGAAGGAACTCAATGTAGGCTACCAGGTATATGTTATTCCACCTTTAGGCCATAACGTTTCATAATTTCAGCAATCATGAAAGTCACGTTGTTTCATGTAAATGTATCAAGTAAATCAAATAGGCCTACTTTGAAGGCTGAATGGTGGTGGCAGGGAGGCCACGGGGGGGGGCATTAGTTGCGCCAGACCCCAAACAGGGGGGCCGAGCCAGGCATTTAGCCTGAATTTAGATACTTTAGATTGCCACGACTTCTGTTATGTGTGTCCGCTTTGCGACAAGGCAAGTCGAGTGACTTGTATCACGTCGCCTTGCCTCGCCTTGATTGATGCAGTGTGTGGCCGGCCTAAGGGGTAAACACACGGCAGTTGGTGGGAGGCCGGGCTGGGACAGGCGTGTGCCTGCGACAGTGTGTGTGTCTGTCCCTGTGCATGCGGACAGTATTAGAATAAAGAAGTAGTCTCACTGCCGTATATTTTATTATACGCCAGTTCATCGTCTAAACAAATTAATACAATTAGGAATTGAATATACCAAAATAGAGTGCAAATTTAACCAAACACAATGATATGATTTTCTATCCGGCAAACAAATACATTTATTTTTATCATATATAAACTGATTGAATTTTAAAATAAATAATTTGTTTAGCTTGAATGAAATATGTCATTTTGGTTATATTTATTTGTTATATTTAATTTTAAAATTTGGGTTTATAAACCCAAACCAGTTCCAAGATAAACTGGCCCAAGGTTGGTGAAAATGGCCTATTCAGTAGCCTCTAAGTACAAAAATAGGCGACAGAAAATTTTAAAAATGCTGTTTACATTTTTATAAGATGTAGACGAATAAATATTTGCATACAAATTTTGAATTAAAATTAAGAAAACTTTTGGTTGCACCGCATTAAATTATACAAGAAATACCTAATATGTGCATGCTGGATATAGTTTGCTCTTATAAGAATGTGCTTTAACCATGAAATATGCTGCAACTAAGGTGGTTCAAAATAAATTTCTTTTATTGTGAGGGGGTTTTAGACTAAAATGCATCACAAGATAAATAGTAAAATCCCTGAGTGTAAATGAGTTTTTGTTCGTAATAAAAAGTACTAGAATGAAACAATCTTCACACCTCACATAGAGTCTCAACAAATTACTTACTCTTCTCTATAATATAGAGGCTGCTCAGATGCGTTTGGACAACACTCACATTGGTGCTGACCAAGCTTACAACACGAGATATTGTAAAAATATAGATCTGCCTGTTTAACTAAGTTTAACTGCAAGATTTAATAAACATGTATATTTATTAAAATTTTTAATCATTTATATACAAGCAAAACAATTTAAACAAGTCATATTTAGTGAGCATTAATAATACATACGAGTATTTTCTTAGCTTAAAACCACCATCATATAATTTAGCACTATCGTTCATTAAAAGTGAGTTTAAAAGTGTTGTTCGTTTGAATACTTTGTACTATAAAAAAACATTATTTTATTAAATACTACTTAAGGAATGTTTAGTAAAGATTAAAATTTACTTACATATGTTTACAGCCGTTGTGTTAATCAGATTATTTTCATACATAAAACACTCTTTTGGCGCTATTGCTACGGTCCAACGGAGTTCTAAATAAATAAGGCGATTCCTTTTCTGGCTACTAATTGTTACTTTATTTACAATGTATAAATCACTAAATTACACACTATGAATTATTGACAAACTTAAATTATTACCTAATCACTATTTCGACACTTAAATGAATCACTAATATTTACACCCATTTATATTATCACACTGTTCACGTAATGTCCGACACTGCTTGGTATACTGTCACTGTTACATACACTAGGGCTGACTCTGTCACAAGGGTGTCTTTATATGACCAAAGGTGGAAGCCCAGAAGATTCTTGAACTAGCGATGGTGAACCTAGAGAAGAATCTAGAAGTTCTCGATTCCAAATCAGGATGGGTTTCGATTCTCCTACAGGCAAATGATCTGCCATTCTAGTTTTTCCTGCAAGACCTGGATTGGCCCCACGGGCAGTTATCCCCTCAGGAAGGGGGCGCAATGTCCTAGACGGTGCCGATGGTGACTGGCGTGATCCGTAACACTATATAACTAAACATGTTAACAATGTACACATGTGGCGCTGTATCATCCATATACAATATCCAACGGCCACTATCCAACACACAATGACAAATTGTACTCCTATTCATTATTTACATGCTAGGCTACATTCTTAGTAATTTCTTCTGTATGGATTCTTTTTGAGACGGCTTTTAAGATATTTTTCAGTAGAATTTAGCATTTTGATGTACACTTATCTTCAATAATCAGTTGTAGGCTTTTTGAGAATATTAGCATGCTTTGAAAAGTAAAGAAAAACGATTATAGTGGCATTTTAGGAAGTTAAGGACATTGAAAAGGGTGTTTTTGTTTTAACGTTAACCTAACTAATATGTATGGTCTTTCCAATCTTTAATTTTCGAATATTTCTTTAAATAAGCCAACAGTATTGCCTAAATAAGAATTCATTTAGCCCTTAACATTTCTTCCGGAAATTACAAACCGTTATAAGTCATTCTGTAAATTACAGAATTTCACTACAAATAAAACAATCATAGAGAATTTTAGGGACTTTTACATAAATAACTGCCATATGCTTAAAAGCATTTAAGTAAAACTCATATTCCCTCTTAATAACCACAAACAGTCGTGAAATACCTAGACTATATGTTCCAAAAATCAATCAGTGTGAAATACATATATAGTCTAAAACATGTGATAGATTAAGAGTAAACTCATTTAACCTTATAAGACGATATGCTGATACGCGTATACGGATAGGATAATAGGTGCAGATATTTGTATGTGGTAGAATCTACTATAAATTAAATGAGACTATAATAAATTCTATATTTTAAAGTAAGCTTAATGTACATTTATAAAATATTTTCAAAATAAAATATTTTATTAATAAAACTTAAAAATGCGTTTTATATGACTTGGGAACATAAAGTACGGCTCACGATTATTTATGACCCAACCAGGGCCCGTGAATATCTGATAAGGACAAGCACGTCAGGATGAGCTGAAGTGAGGAGACAAATATATATAACCAGGGCCTGTGAATATCTGATAAGGCCAAGCCCATTAGGATGGGCTGAAGGGAGGAGACATATATATTTAAAACCAGGGCCCGTGAATATCTGATAAGGACAAGCCCGTCGGGATGGGCTGAAGAGAGGAAACAAATATATAACCAGGGCCCATGAATATCTGATAAGGCCAAGCCCGTTAGGATGGGCTGAAGGGAGGAGACATATATATTTAAAACCAGGGCCCGTTAATATCTGATAAGGACAAGCCCGTCGGGATGGGCTGAAGAGAGGAAACAAATATATATAATCAGGGCCCGTGAATATCTGATAAGGCCAAGCCCGTTAGGATGGGCTGAAGGGAGGAGACATATATATTTAAAACCAGGGCCCGTTAATATCTGATAAGGACAAGCCCGTCGGGATGGGCTGAAGAGATGAAACAAATATATATAATCAGGGCCCGTGAATATCTGATAAGGCCAAGCCCGTTAGGATGGGCTGAAGGGAGGAGACATATATATTTAAAACCAGGGCCCGTGAATATCTGATAAGGACAAGCCCGTCGGGATGGGCTGAAGAGAGGAAACAAATATATATAACCACGGCCCGTGAATATCTGATAAGGCCAAGCCCGTTAGGATGGGCTGAAGGGAGGAGACATATATATTTAAAAAGAAGGCCCGTGAATATCTGATAAGGACAAGCCCGTCGGGATGGGCTGAAGAGAGGAGACAAATATATATAACCAGGGCCCGTGAATATCTGATAAGGCCAAGCCCGTTAGGATGGGCTGAAGGGAGGAGACAAATATATATGTTTGTTAATAACTCCCTTGTCAGAGTATTCCAGAACGAACCTATCAAAGAAGATCATATCCTTCTCATATTTAAAATATAGGTTTTAGACTATATAATTGTAGCCTATATTTGCATCTGTTAATTAAAAATAAATAAACATTTTAAACTAAATGTGGATTTTATGAGTATTTTTGTTAAAACATCCAAACATAAGATATACCTTATAGACAAATACGTTTTGTAAATAAATTAACTTTGCTTCTTAATTTAACTTGTTCGAGCTGACCATAAAGTGTTTTCTTCTGTCTGGTCCCACCCCTAAAGCTTTCTACTTTATTTTAACCCAGCTGGGATTCTAGTTGTATAACGTAATGTTGAAGGTTTTCAGTTAATCAACGAATATTTATTACTTCCATATCTTAATTATAGCTTTGTCAACGTTACCTAAGAGTTGGCCTGGGCAAGGACACGGACAGGCTTCGTCTTAAGGCACCAGCATCGTATCGAAACATGTCCACCACCAAGGAGTCATAAGCCAGGTGAGCAGTGGTCGTTCCTGCTTGGGAGCCCCACAGAGTAGACCAATGGCCAACTAATTCCTGAAGCTCTTCTACTTTCTGCAATAGATAACCATACGTTGCAATTCCATTTTAAAATATATAATCAGTAGTTATTTTATTTAGCATAATACGTGTTGGTACGTATACAGTAGAAATGATCGTACGCAACACAAACAAATTTCATTGTAAGCACAAAATGCACAAATACTAACAGTAAAATGGTTATCGATTTCGGCAAACCACGTTCACCTTCCTCAGCCAGAGGGATTCACAAGGAATTCCTCCTTTTGGTGATATATATGGCCTGAGGATGGTATACGTGGTTTGCCGAAAACGATAAACATAGTTTTGTGCATTTTGTGCTTGCATTTTGACAAATTTGTTAATGTTGTATTTATATTGTAGTATATTTGTGCATTTTGTACTTATATTGTAATATATTTGGGTTGTGTGACGTTCATTTTTACTAAAAATATTTAAGAAGAACATTTGTATCAAAAGTTTAACATTAAGAATCATACAATATGTGTTATAAAAGTAAAAAGAGTTGTCATATGATTCATTTACAAATCGGGAAAAAACCACGTTAAGTTAACTTAGCGTTCGGGTGAATTGATCGTACCTACAATTAGTTGTAGGAAAAAGCTATTAATTACATCTCTTAGTGGGTGTTATCAGTTTTATCACAGTCCAAACAGACTTTACTTCAGACACTGAGTAATGTTGTTTACTCGAAACTGATATTTCAGTTCGACAATCGGAGAGAACTAAGCCTGTCTAGTTGCGGGTACTTCGCTGTAAGCACCTTACGTGTACGAGTGGGTTATTACAACAGTAGTAACAATATAACAAAGGAATACATTTCTCTCAAACTTGCCAAATTGTAATATTATTATTGTATACAAGTTTTTACTTATATTAAAAAAAAATTATTTCTGTAATAATATTTTTAAATTACATTTAAAACGGTACATTATATTTTTTTCACCCCACCCATTCACCTATACTCATACAGAAGTATTGACCCAGCCACACGAGTGGTGTGTACGGTGGTGTTGGTCCACCTGCCCACCCTACACATACAGTGTTATTGGCTTACTTATCTAACCCAACACGAGCGGTCAATATAACTGTTTTGTCAGGATGACTGGTGGTTTAATACCTCAATTCTATTGGGGTGGGGTAGATTTGTAAATACCACTGCTGTTTAAGCATGGTGGGTGGTTCAGTAACATATAGTTAATGGGTATGTGGTGTTTTATATTTATATTATTTCAGATTGTTTGAAAATTAGGTCAGTTGGGGGCGCATTGTAGGCTCTTAATAGGACCCTCATATAGGTTTGTTTTAGTTATTTCCTTTAGTTATGTTTATATGTCATTTTGAATTCATTACTTATTATATTTAGTAAGCATTTGTTTACTATACTGTACGTTATGAGAATGTTGTTTACTTTAATATTTTGTGATTTTGTTTTCCTATTGGATATTTATTTATGTGTTAAACAAATACTCTGTGGAGGTGAGATGATCAGTGAATGATATGTTGTACTGTTTTATGCATAATAGAACCTGCAATAAATATTATTATTATTATTAATTACTCATTCCATGAGTGATTAAACTAGTTCCTCTTTCATATACTAGATATCTCTACGTTATAATAATTACAATAAGTGATCTG
The DNA here is from genome assembly GCA_035578905.1 of Stictocephala bisonia. Lineage (NCBI taxonomy): Eukaryota > Metazoa > Arthropoda > Insecta > Hemiptera > Membracidae > Stictocephala > Stictocephala bisonia. The sequence continues at coordinate 2,267,299 of JAQJVL010000025.1, forward strand.
CTTTCGGTTTATCACTTACAAATAAAATGACACTACCTATGTGATATTGCACTTCGTAGTCGAAAAAATTAAATTATTAGGGAATAAAATGAAAAATAGGTGAGCAGTGAAATGTCTGGTTTCACGAGTGTATACAGTATAACCAACATTTCAAGACAATTTAATTTTCGCTGAAAGTATTTCCTTTAGTACTATCGTATATCATACGTATTATTGGTAGTATAAATAAAACATTATACGTTCGACACAAAATAAATAGCTTATTTTTGTTTTGTATATAAATCCATAGGAAACCAGTGTGCAGATTATTATTTTTGTTTACAAAAAGCTTATTTTTCAAATTAGTAAAACGGAAAAAACAGAAGACAATTTTCATAGTTAATATTTTTAGCATCATTACTCTAACTCACCATGTTAGTGTAATTACAATAAAAGAATATGCAAAATAAAGAATTATTTTTACATATTAAACTTAGATACGTTTAGTACGGTTTATATTCTAGGATAACATAAAATATTTGTCCACCTGGTGGTTGATGATGAAGTTTCTGTGTTCTAGCAATGAGTTAACGACGCTGTAGAAAAAATTAGTAGAGTTTAGAAGATCCTGCCAAGAAGCAGTGTCGTTGAGGTAGTTTACCATCTTGGAGAGCAGAGACACAACTGGTTCTCCCTCACCCGGATAGTTGGCACCCTTGTCCCTGAGAGCCGCCAGTAGTGCCAACAACGACTCCGACGCAGTTGTGTTTCCATATCCCAGGGTGAGCTTGTGAAACTGATCAAGGAAAATTAGTTCAGAAGTATTCTATTCATGATCAAGAATATTATACAACTGTGTTACTTGACGAATAGTATAGTTAAATTTGTCCATTGCGTTATACCATAAAACTGACAATACATGAACAGCAAAAAAAAAAATTAAATAAAAATAAAAACAAATAAATAAATAATAAATAAAATAGTGATAAAATAAATAAATAAAACTACGGTGTCAATTAATTGGTGTCCTCCTGTTAGATAAATAGTTTCTCCATGAAACCCAATTATTGGACTGAGGAGGATCAGTTACTACTACAATAAGTCCCACAGTTCATATCTAAAGCCATAATAGATGATCATCAGTACGTTTAGACTAACTTCATTTCCCGTAATAATGGTTACTAGAGTAATACCCTAATTAAGGTGTCTCAACTTGCAACATTTTTACTTAGACTAAAAGGAAATGTTCCAAACATGATTAAATTAACAGATTAAAGTCCTCATAAAAAAATAAATTAGATGGAAATACATTATTTGTAAATGTATAACCAATAAGAAAGCACTGTAAGATTTACTATGCAATTTTATATTCTGTACTATGGACTAACAAATTAAAATAAGGTAACATTAATAATCATATGTGTTTTATCCATTACGAAGTCAACTGAATTGATACGGTTAGAGTTAAGAGTTCCAGATCCAAAAAGGATCCGTTCAATGAGACCCATCCCCCACCAAAACTGGAAGTCGTGCCAACTGGGGGATGGCTCAAAATCAGTCAGGCGGTAGGATCAAGGGTGGCTGTCGGAGGATCAAATAACAACTCGGCAGCTCAGCAAAAACTAATTTATTTCAAGAAAATGAATTAATTATTCTGAAAAACCGACAGAAGGCCACAATATCAAAATTACACTTAAATAATCCACAAGAAACAATAAAATAAACAAGAGATTACAAACTAACACATAAACAACAAACGCTATAAATACCCAAAATTGCATAACACATGTGCCTATCTGCAGAATTACTAGAGACACAACAAATTTTAAGAACACTTACAATGAAGAATTTAGAAAACTTTAGACAGCACCAATTAACCGGCAATTTAGCCCACATCCCATGATTCCACTGAGGCCAAGGAGTAAACCGGTGTCCTTGGGCAGCTCAGAATTAGAAGTTAAAGAAATAATAAATAATCCCCTTTTGGTGAATAATTAAAAATTAAACAATTTAAAAAATATATAACACGGTACCGTTTCATTACAAACTGACATCAACAATACAATTCACGAAATAAATAAAGAAATAAACACTAACTAAATCACTAGGACTAAACATTAAAATAAATAATACCATAATTTACCAGTAGGGGCCTAACAAATATAAAATTAAAAAAATATAACAACAGAATAAACTAATCTAAGATAAATAACAATAAATATTAACATACAAGTTTTTTTATCTCAAAAAGTTTTTTTTAATTTTAAATAAATATGTATGTATGTCCCATGGTTGTTTCATGATTACACGCTTCAAGTTCATGGCCAGTTCCTAGGCCTAGGCCTAACTTAATTGATCAGCACAACTTTTTTTTTTCTTTTTTTTCTATTTTTTTTTTTTATTTTCTTTACACAATATTACCACCCCCAGCTCAGCCACCGGGGAAACTGACCTGAGGACAGAAGAATCCTACCCAAAGAAGTAGGTGGGCTAGCAGGGTCGCAAATGGCCTCTATACATGGTCCTCAAGCCAGGTTAGTAGCAGTGTAGATGGTTGAACTTCGCCCGGACGGCAGGCTGAGGGAAAATGTCCCAATCAAGGACCCCGGAGTTTATGAGCCTCTAGCCAGAATACATGTAGAGTCTAGGTGCCGTAGCCAGACAGGTCAACCTGATAGACCGAAGCTGGAAACAAGGAACGACAGAATCGGAGCCAACGGCCACGAAAGTAAACAACTCGCAGCGCACGAGCGATCTCAGGCAGCCTGGCAAACCACGACGACAAGTAGCAAAATGTACCGGTCAAATGACCCGGTACATCAAGAAGGAATGTTCCGAAACCAAAAGGAATGTTCAAAAAGGATTCATTGGTTTCTTTATTATATTCAAAGAATAGAACTAATAAGGTAAAATAAAATTGTCATGCAATTATAATTCTACTTTATTACAAAATACATGTATAATAAACATCCTAGATCCTTCGGTTATGGTAGTACCGAGTATGTACTTACGTTATTAGCAATACTAGCAACGGTGTCTGACACACAGTCTGAGAAGTCTGGAGTCTGCCAAGCCGCTTTGTCCCTGTCCACCAGTAGACAGAGCCTAGTAGCCATTCCTGAATAGTGCACTGGACAGTCGACACTGGACATGACCCCCGGGCCGGCTCTCGGCCAGCTCACCCCCTCCCTCTCCTCAGCACACCACGGCACCACTGAGTGGTTCAGCAGTTCCAGCCGCACATTCTGAGACACAGACTTGACACTACCATGCACATGGCAGCTGTAAGTCGCTGATTTCTAAAAGACAATACAAATAACTATTTTGGTTAGTGTTTAAAAACTTACGTGTCAAGTTATTGCAGTTTTAAAGTCCATAGTTTAGTTTTAATTAATATTTATAAGTAACATATTATACAATCAGAGAGTATTTTCAACTACTAGTATCATTACAATCGGTGTTATTATTTTTATTTGTACTGGAAAATACAAATAGGAATTAATGGTAGATCAGTCATTTGACTGCAGGGTGTTTATCCAGACAATGGATCACGTAGATTGCCCCCTGCGCTGTTTTACGGAGGGACTAGCTAGCAAAAATATAATCAGTGAGGCAGGTCTTATATGGTTCGATAGATTGGATTTAGCTCTATAACAGGTGGAGATCACTTTATATTTTTAGTTTTCTATACATAAAACATGACTTTTGGTTACTGATCCAAATATATATCACAGTTTTTTTTCAAATTAATAAATGGTGCCATGCATATTTATGTTGAATAATTGTTATGTTGTAGCTAGAGATAAGTAATTAACTCATATTAAGTTGGGTAACATCAACATGTGTTTAATTGGTAACCTTATGACACCAGATATAAATTAATGACGACTATAGTAGTGAAAAACATTAAAACAGGTTTTTTGTCCTCACCTGTACATTGTGTATCCTTAAAATGCTACCTCCAGGGTAAAGGTCCTCCCAAAATTCTTCTCCTGGAGTCATTTTAAACAAAGCATTGTTCTTTGTCCAGCTGTAACCGAATCTGCTCTCGTACTGAAGCTCATTGGGAGATGTGCATTTCACGGTCACGTTGTCACCCTACGCAGGAACAAAATACGGATAAACTACCAACACACCATGGTTTAAATATTTTGTTTTGAAGATATTCAAAGTGTTAATGACCTTAATGCCCTCTAGTTGAATATAACAGACTCACGAGGCAAGCTAAATACAATTAATCATACAATATCTTTGCGTATTTCGGTTATTCACTGATAAGTTGTAAGTTTATTTTCTTTCTTACAAAAAAGTGTTATTTATTAGGCTAAAACATAAAAAAATAAAACTTTGCATACTCTAAGTCTTCATATGGTTCTTATGAAGAATTTAATTGGTACTGATTGTGATAACTTTAAAAAAGTTATCGCAATTTAAGGTAAATAATATGGAACGTAAATACAATCACTCAGTCGTGAATTTCATTGTTTAAAGATATCCAAACAGCTGCTCTAATTGAAATATACGTTCCGGAAGTCACCGGAAAATATAGACTCTATTTATGAAATCGGCCGCTTAAATATAAGTTTAGGTTTATTTTGGTTGATCATAATACATCAATTCCAAGCAAAAGCATGGCCGTATACAGAAACTGCGTAATACTATTTAAAGTGATAATATGATTAATGCAGCAACGTTTTAACATTTTAAGGAACACGCTCCCGGGTTATTACTATTACGGGCTACGTCAATGAACTAAACGAATCATTAAAAGAAGATGGATAATTAATTACATAGAGTGTGAGGTAGTACTAGGATGAGAAGTTGCTGATAAGAACAAGCCAAGGTATTAAAAACTAGGATCTTACAATAAAAACACTAAAATGATCTTGTTTGTGTATATTTTTGTGTGTTTATAGCCCTTAAAGAATGGTGGTAAGAAGCGGTTACCTTTTCCAGAGTAACGGTGATGGGTTCCACCTTCACCACAGGTGGTGTTAGCACCTCTAACGTTATACTCTTGCATTGTTGATAGCCCCAGTCTGTGACTTGGCAAGTGTAGCGCCCACTGTCTTGGGGCGCAGCACGCTCCACAGCCAGCAGAGCAGTGTACTGTTCCGCAGAGTCTAGAGGTAGCAGACGAGTCCACATTCCTCTATAAACATATATTTTATCTTACAAACAGCAATTTTGCTTAACTTAACTAACTGTTTAGTTGGACTCTTAGAACTTTCACATTAGGACTTTTTCTGTACAATTCTTACTTAATCTTTACCATACTGATTCTATATCACTGTAATTGATAAAGTCTGGTTTACTAAATTATATGTCCCAAAGTTCAAGCTATGTGTGAACACAGTACACCATGCTATTTTCATAATTTTTGTTGTTTTTTTAAAAAGGAGAGGCCGATCTCCTTCTTACATTACTCTGCCCGTTCTCCATGGACTATAGATTTATGAGAGAAATTTATTTAGACAGAGTAAGGGGGCGAACCAGTCAGCAAAGGTGATCATTACTGATAAATATTCCAGTCTTGGCCAGATCGAAGACTGCTATCTCTGACCCTAGCTCAAAGTCCTGACGCCTCGGCCACCGGCTTCCAATACTACTCATCATACACTTTTTATCTTATTATTGATAACAATGTTTAACCACAAAAATTTTAATCACCTGGTGTCAACTAGTTTATTTTTTATTTCTCTCGCCACTTCTTTCCAAGAAATCCATCAACTAAATATATCAACTATAATTATGTACTTCTAGGATAAAACAATTAATTGTGAATTGGTTTACCAGCTTCATTATACTTGACCTACATTGGTCTAGGAAAGAGATTTGGTGGTAATTAACAAGCTGACAGAACGGTTGTTTCCCACGAGGAAGTTTCAGATTTGATTCCCAATGAGAGTAAGACGTAACACTGTGGTGGTACGGAAGTCAAGTGGAGCCATTTGTTCAAGCAATACATAAATAAGCTTATCCTTCGAGATATATCCTGCTTTAACTGAATACCTCTCCTGTTCAAAATCAATTGGATATAATGATATCACAGGTTGAATTAGAATAGGTTATATTAATTTAGATTATTACGTTTAAGTCAATATGTTGCCGGGCTCCAGTGGAAGGCTGCAGCGTGCAAGACCAGTGAGCAAAACATAGTAATTGTAAGGACTCAAACAAGAACTCGAAACTTGGTAGTTAAACGTGTAACTTTGCCAATTTCTTATGTATTTAGGCCTACAGATAAGGAAGATGATGTATAGAGAACCGTCACTATAAGTTAGTGTGTTTCCATGACAATGTCTTTATATGTGAAAATTAATGACGAGTAATTTGTCTACTTTTAATATTTTTTTATTTATATATTTTATATATTTGTCAAAATATCCTATTACAAATAATTGAAAATCTAGTAATATTTTACATAGTTACTATTTTTCTCACCAACAATATCAAATATAATTATATTAGATGCAATAATACGCATTACATGATGAGTTATTACACACGATAAGTTTGATACAATACGTACCTTCTAGCCCTTGTGACGTTAATGTAGACTCCGTCCTTAAACCAGCGGAACATCATGTGAGATGAGCCCTGAGCGAAGCACGACAGTATGAACTCCTCTCCCTGACGTATGACGGGCCGAGGCTGGTTCACCCTCACACTCTGTGTCAAAATAACAAATTAACGAACATTATATTGTGTTAGTAATTATTGACATAGTACAATATTAATATAAATGCGTTTGTCTCGACGAACCGTTCCACAAATACAACGTACGTCTTAACAGCCAGGACACCTTCAAGAGCTCACCAGTACATCCCAATTCGATCGGTAAATTATCAATATATTCATGTTGAGGTTAGAGGCATGGCTGCCAAACTAGTAACTGTTTAAGAGATGTAAGGCCGTCAATACGCACTTGGGTAGGTTTGTTGAAGCCTTAAATAATATACTTATAGGGGTGGGTAGAAATTCCGCTAACGTTATTTGTGGGGGTACGATAGAGGGCAGTCAATATTTACTTCTGGGAGTGGGTGAAAATTTTGTCAACGTAATATGCGTGAGTAGGTTAGAGAGCTAACAATATGTACTTATTTAAGTGGGTGGGAATTCCGTCAACTTAGTATTGGTGAGTAGGTTAAAATACCGTCTTTATGGCCTGATGGGAGTAAGATGGAATGATTTTAACATAGTAGATGAGGTAAGGTTGGAGTGCCGTTAATATGCATGTATAGTTGTGGGTGATATTGTCACCACCGTAGTACGTGTGGGTGAATGATGAAAGTTCAGTTGGTTGTACCCATTCATATGATGAGAGTTAATTAGCTTTCCAGTATACTACGTTAATTATAGAACTCTTTTCTAACCAAAATATTACTATAGAACAGAACACCTCCTCACAATTGTTTAAAACGTAAAGGTAATAATGCATGACATATATTGTAAATCATTTAATATAAGTATATATTATATTTTAATTAACATATAACTCGTACAAAATAAAAGAAGAATTTAATTTTAATGAAATATCAAGAGAGTAAGTCACTTCATTAATAAAACAAATTGTATATAAAAATAAAGTAGGGCTAAAATATAAACAATTAAATGGATTGCTGATGTACAAGAAAAGCTAAAGCAGCAGGTATAGAAACAATGACAGTTATAAAACATTGAGGCGGAAGAATGTTGGTTAGAATCTAGATAAAATGTCGACAGAAGAAAATATCTGAAACAACTTGGTTTAGTGACATGGATAGAGCTCATTTCCAAAGAATGAAATAAATGTGGAAACAAAAAGATACCAATGTACAGGTATCAGGAGAGGATTGACTGAAACCCCGGGGTTATTTAGGTTATGCATAAATAATAGTCACAAAATTATAATTAATCATATTTTTATGGTTTTAAGTTAAATGAGTACTTTATTCAATTCTATTTTCAGGTTACACTGTTACCATCATACAGTATATATAAGTGGGTGTAAAGCCATGAATTACATCCTCTGTTTAACACGTTGAACTCTTTGGTATTTTTTAAAATAAGTAGTTTTAATGTTCAACAGTTATAAGTAATTAAAATAAAAAAACACACAACTTACGTATTTTGTTTCTGCATTAAACGCCTTAAAACGATCATATACATATATTGATTGCGCTACAATTAAAATATTTATACGGATCATTATATTTATATTCATTTTTACTTAAAAAATGGTGTTATTAGTAATTAATTACAATATTATGTAATGTCTAAAATTAATAAAACAATCTAACATTATGATAACGAAACAATAGTATGTAAATACTTGTACTGTACCTGTAAATGCAATGTAGGTTCTTGTGTGACTGCCAGGTGAGTGGGGACCAAACTGACGTTTCCCAGTCGCCCCCTCTGTACAAGGCGATTTAAGGACTCTCTCACTTTAGAGCCATCCCTCTTTCCTCCCCAAAAATGAAATCGTACTTCACCACTGAACCTTTAGACGCACAAGTATTTGATTATTTAAAGAGCTATTTTTGTTTTCATAACACTTATTTATATTTACATTCTATTCATAATTGAACAATAAGTAAATGTGAAGTTAAATAATATAACATTCGTTAACACACGTTCAATGACGTGGCTAACATAAACATTGCTCTACATTTCAAATAGTTACAAGAAGTTACAATGTACATTACAACAATCTCCCTGGAAGATCTAATACGTGGTGTCTTTTCAGTCTGTACACAGCGTTGCTATTGTCTAACAGATTCAGGGCAAGGTGATTAGGATGATTGTCCAATTTTTATAAATATTGACTGCTAAATTTAGTAATTTCGGTCTTGACAAAAGGGATGTTTGAGTCTTGATGGAAGATGGTGTTATTAATGTACCAGGGTGCTTGAAGTATGTTTCGTAGTATTTTTGACTGAAATCTTTGGATGATATCTATGTAGCTGTTCGATAAACATCCTCACAGTGAGATTCCTCTACAACGGGTTTTAAAACTGTTTTGTAGAGTAGAAGCTTATTTTCTAATGATATTTTTGATTTTCCATGCAATAATCATGCCATTTTGGTATATTTGGTGTTCAGCTGAAGCCTTTTTTGCCATATATACGAGCGCAATATCAATCTTCTATCTACATGCATTCCCAGATATTAGCGCAATATCAATCTACTATCTACATGCATTCCCAGATATTTGACATCTGTAACTTGAGGCAATGGAACATTGTCTAATAAGACTGGGGGGCATGTATGGGGTTTTAGTGTGTGTGATGACTTGGTTTTTTAGATTTTATGTTCGATTTCTTGAGCCAATTGGATAGTTCGTTTAGACTTAAATGTAATATTTTAGATGCAACAACTGGATCTTCATGGGAGACGAGGAAAGCCGTATCGTCAGCGAATGTTGCAACCGTCATTCTTGGGCTCGCTGGAAGATCGGCTGTGAATAACGTATATAATACGGGCCCAAGCACACCTACTTGAGGCACTACTGATTCAATTTTTACCAAGGGAGAATATTCATCCTAATACTTAATTTGGAAGAACCTATTTTCCAGATAAGACTTGAGAAGGTTGCAGTAAGAATGTGGGAATTAAGATTTTATCTTGAAAAGAAGGCCATGTTGCCACACTTTATCAAAAAATTAACTTATGTCAAGAAAAGGCGCCGAACTATACTTTCTAGTCTCTAAACCCCGACTTATAACATTTACAATCCTATGTACCTGTTCTAGGGTTGAATGACATTGACCAAACTGGTGGTGTTGTATAATGTCAATTTCATCAATCACAGACTTTATCCTTTTTAGCAAAAGATTTTCAAAGACTTTAGACATCAATAGAAGAAGGCTTATTGGCCGATATGATGTAATTTCTTGAGCAGGCTTGCCAAGTTTTTGTAAGGTACTTTCCATTGAGAGGGGTAGTACTCCAATCAACTGCGTTAAAGATAAGTGTTAGCTATATGAAACCCTTTCTTAATAGTTTCTTGGGAATTCTGCCTGTTATCAAGTCATATGCTGGAGCTTTATTTGGACTAATTTCATTATGATGTTTTTTACTTAAAACTATCTATTGGAAAGCTCAATTGAGTAGGAGATTTCAGGAATCCTAAAATGTTCATTTCCGATGAGAGGATTTGAATGCAATTTGAAAACATAACGAAAATGTTCAGCAAATACCTTAGCCTTTTCTGTATTAGTTTTGGCCCAGGTGCCATCCAGTTTCAAAATTGGAGGATAGGAGTCTTTGCTCGTTTCGTATCTTTAGTTACATATCTTTAGATTCCATAACGAATAGTCACTGTCTTCAAAAGGAGAACGTGACAAACAAAATTCGTTAAACCACTCGTCTTTTATCGATTTTATCAATCTTTTTCGTTGTTGAGAAGCCCTGATTAGATTTGTATTATCGAATTGATTCCATGAATTTTGCAAAATTCTTCGCAAACGGTGTTTTTATGCCACTTTATTCCTTACATGTACTGGATAATTTACGTTGTTTGTATGCTTTTGTGGAATACTGAGCGTTGATTTCCAAGCCACTTCCTGTAGAGGTACGTTAATTGATTCAATTGAGTCATCATTATTTTCGTAGGTTTTTAGTGTAATATTAAGCCTACTTAAAGAAATCGTTAAATTGCACATGGGTGATGTTATATCTTGGCATTCCATTCTGATATTCTGAGAAAATTATTCATTTTAATTTAGAAATAAATGTTGTTAGCAGGCTAGTGAGGGTTACAACCTGTTGCGATTGCTGTGTTAGGATCGTTTCAAAATTTTTAAAAACGGAATTTATAACCTGGGTAAGGATTGATAATTCATTACCTGTGGAAGAACTTGGCCCATTTTTTGTTCTTGAGCGTAAGATACTCACTCATTCACGTGATTATTTGTAGTGGGAGGCAATGGTGTCTCAGATTTACTGTTTGTACCATTTGTTATATGCGAGGTATGAGATTTTTGTCTCAAAGGTGGAAAAGTTTTATTTTTCAAATTGTTATTTATTTTACAATATTTGTTGTTTTCACGATGGTCTCCATTACACATCACACACTTAGGTGAGCCATATTTAGACTTAGTACAAGCACTAGTTTCATGGTTTGAACCACATTTAACACACCGGAAGAGATACCAATAATATGACTTAGAATGACCACATCTTTAGCACTGAACAATATAATTTTTTTTATAAGGAGGCTCAAACTTGACTTTAGCATCTAAGAAAAATTCGATATCTTTATTATATTTAGCTGGCTCAAAATCAATGAAAAACATACATAAGGGAGTTTTTGTTTTGGTACTACTGTACGAGCATTTGAAACGTTCCTTACGTTGTGTCCGTAAGCATTAATGGCAGTGATAATGTCAGCAGGATCCGTTGAATAGAGCATCTTTTTAAAACGGTACGGGAAGATCTTTCTTGTTTCAATTGAAATGTGTGTAAGCCAACAATAAGCTCTGAAATTTTTCTGACTATTCTGAGGTAGAGTTAAGATGTAAGAGGAGTGATCCTTATCTTATTGTTGGGCAAACATTTGTAAAAGTATTCATCTCTGGTTAGAACTGACTCAATAACTTGTACCATTTTAGTTACATTTTGAACGTCTGGAATAAAAATTGGAGGTGGTTTAGGCTCCCTTTTCGTCTCATTAGAAGACGTTTCTTCCATGGTGTTAGGGTCTTATTCAGCCAGAATGGTAACGTTGTTAGATATTGGTATATCTATACTCTTGTTACCAGAGTTAGGTCGACACTTTTTCTGGTCACTGCCAGTATTAGGATTAAAGTACATTCTCTTATTCTTTTGGGACACTACTTGCCAAGGGACGTCATTACTTTGGTCAGATGCTTGTGGAGAAGTACGGTGTAGAAATAAGTCAGATGAATTATAAGAACGAGTGGTCACAGTTTTTGGACAAAATGAAATAGACGTACGTGGAAGTTCGTTTATTGTAAGAAAAATAGCCTAACCTAGGCTAAATGTAAACAAACACTGAAAACGACTATTTAACTACTAGAACAGTTTAAATCAAATAAATAATAACAAAGGAACAGAGAAACGCCTAATTAAACTACATTTCGATCACTTATTGGAAAATAAATAAGAAAATATAATTAAAATAACAAAATTATTCAGTTAATATTCCAATGCACTGTTACGCACAAATTAACATATCTGACTATATATATTTGAAGAGCTGGCTTTAAAATAATAACTCACACAGTGAAAAATACGGATTAGTATTACCTAACTTATGTAAAAGATGTGAGGTAAGAGCGTAGCTATTAAGTCATTTTCACACATTTCCTCTAGACGTAAGTATAATTTCAATCTAAATCATGTTATAAATAGTTCCATGAATTTATCATAACATTAAAATTATTAGGTTATATTCGTTCTTAATATATATCTTGAAACAAATGTTCTTTGCAAATGGAGTTAATGTAAAACTATGAATAGCATAGAAATATTTGGATATAGGACAAACTTAATAAGTGTACAAATCCTTACCCCACATCTATGACGCGCAAATCTTCCATCACTGATAGATTACTGCTCCTCAGGTACTTGGTAATCTGAAAAGTAGCAACAAATAGTTAGTCGTGTGAGAAATTTTTATATTCATAATTATAATTGAAATTACATTAGTATACTATTTTCCTGCAAGTTCTAAAACTGAAATGAAAATAACATTCAAGTTAAATATCACGCGTGAATCAACCAGATGTGTTTTAGTGTTCAGTGATTCTTATGTGGCTTTGATATATTAATACTGAGTTAAATAACTTGTATTTATTCAACCAGTTTAATTGTTTTTTTTTTTTCCATATAGATGTAGAGTTTCACAGTTCATAAGTTGGAATCCAAATAAAATAATGCGATTTTTACTTTAGCAACTACGTTCTTACTATAATAATCTTCAATGATAGATTCATTTACATATTTAATTTTAATTTTGCCATGACGTGAAAAAGAGAATACCGGAAAACGTTTCAAACAAAACAATAAGCGTTCAGATCACTGGACCGAGACGACTGAAATCTGCGATGAGGCAACATTGTTGTCATCCTTTCACAATGGCATTAGGTTTCTAGCCGTATCTGGTGAGTGAAAGAGTGTGAAAGTAGACATTTTACACTAGGTAACATAACTGAAAAGGCTTAACAATTTACCAATTGTCTCCAACAAAAACATACGAACAGTCATTAAACTTCTACGACTAAATTAAGTTGATAAACATTCATATGTTTTTAAAATCATTAACATCTTTTAGTCATATACATTTATAACTTACGGCTTTAAAGATTACACACGCTATAATGTGAAATATGATTTTTATAAATAGAATGTAAATTTAAGACTTAAAAATATTTTAAATGTGCATATTTAAAAGGTTTTTTGCATCGATAATTTTATCTTCAGTTTCCGATTTAACTTTTGTACACAGTTGGATGAGACATAATCAACGAATTCACCGACTCGTCACAACTATGAAAATGCAAGTAATAATATAATGGCTAGTTAACGTATGTGAACTGTTGTGAAACACACTGAGGGCCCTTAGCGTGCTAAACCGTTGTATGTTGTATGAGCTGTTGTGAAACACAATGAGGGCCCTTAGCGTGCTTAACCATTGAATGTTGTATGAACTGTTGTGAAACACACTGAGGCCCCTTAGCCTGCTAAAAATTTGTATGTTGTATGAACTGTTGTGAAACACACTGAGGGCCCTTACCGTGCTAAACATTTGTATGTTGTATAAACTGTTGTGAAACACACTGAGGGCCCTTAGCGTGCTAAACGTTTGTATGTTGTATGAACTGTTGTGAAACACACCGAGGGCCCTTAGCCTGCTAAACCATTGTATGTGGTATGAACTGTTGTGAAACACACTGATGGCTCTTATCATGCTAAACCATTGTATGTGGTATGAACTGTTGTGAAACACACTGATGGCTCTTAGCGTGCTAAACCATTGTATGTGGTATGAACTGTTGTGAAACACACTGATGGCTCTTAGCGTGCTAAACCATTGTATGTTGTATGAACTGTTGTGAAACACACTGAGGGCCCTTAGCGTGCTAAACCATTGTATGTGGTATGAACTGTTGTGAAACACACTGAGGGCACTTACCGTGATAAACCATTGTATGTTGTATGAAATTTAGAATTGCTATCAAAACATTGCATCCTGAATGTGCATGTCCTTTCATTGTGAAATGTAACAAAAACACACAGACACTAGTGCATGCATTGATTCTGGTTAGTTAGTAGCATAATTAATTGTATAAAGTAGATGAATAATAAATTAATCGAAAATATTTATGGCCCAATAATTATATGTGTATTCGCACTTCTGTTAATTCATTGCTTGGTGTTTACATTCAACACATAGTTTGTCCAACTTCCACTGAGTAGCCTCTAAACAGATGTGTATTTGAAATAGGGTACTCAAAAATACAATTATCCATAATCTTGTCTAATGATATAAAAACATTTATATTATTAGTAAAT